>ML663597.1:543532-909446 GCA_007570785.1 Antilocapra americana | reverse complement strand
TGTCACCCTGCTTATTTAACTTCTATGCAGAGTACATCATGAGAAACACTGGGCTGGAGGAAGCAGAAGCTGGAATCAAGATTGCCAGGAGAAATATCAATAACCTCAGATATGCAGATGATACCACCCTTTTGGCAGAAAGTGAAGAGGGACTAAAAAGTCTCTTGATGAAAGTGAAAGAGGAGAGTGAAACTAAGATCATAGCATCTGGTCCCATCACTTCACAGCAAACAGATGGGGAAACAGTGGAAACAGTGTTGGGCTTTAGTTTTGGGGGCTCCGAAATCACTGCAGATGGTGATTGCAGCCATGAAATTTAAAGACGCTTACTCCTTGGAAGGAAAGTTATAATCAACCTAGATAGCATATTTAAAAGCAGAGATATTACTTTGCCAACAAAGGTCCATCTAGTCAAGGCTATGGTTTTTCCAGTAGTCATGTATGGATGTGAGAGTTGGAGTATAAAGAAAGCTGAGCACTAAAGAATTGATGGTTTTGCACTGTGGTGTTGGAGAAGACTCTTGAGAGTCCCTTGGACTGCAAGGAGATCCAACCAGTCCCTCCTAAAGGAGATCAGTCCTGGGTGTTCATTGGAAGGACTGATGTTGAAGCTGAAACTCCAATACTTTGGCCACCTCATGCGAAGAGCTGACTCAGTGGAAAAGACACTAACGCTGGGAAAGATTGGGGGCAGGAGGAGAAGGGGATGACAGAGGATGAGATGGCTGGATGGCCTCACTGACTTGATGGACGTGGGTTTGGGTAGACTCCGGGGGCTGGTGATGGACAGGGAGGCCTGGCATGCTGCAGTCCATGGGGTCACAAAGAGTTGGACACGAGTGAGCGACTGAACTGAACTGAGTAACACTGTTCCTACCTAGGTCTGCATAGACCTGTGTGACCTGTTTCCAGCCTTAGCTCTCCCCCATGCCCCCACTTCTCCTTGCTCACAACTTCAGCCACTCCAAGCATGCCCTCACCCACTCTTCTCTCTGCCTGGAATGCCCTCCCCCAGACTGTCAAGTGGACCCTCTGCCGAACCACCTGGGTCTCTGCCCAGTGCTGCCTCCTCAGAGAGGTGTTGCCTGACCATCTGATATGCAGCCTGGCCTTCATTCACTGTCCACTCACCTGCTCTGTTCTTCTTCGTAGCGCTTATCATTCTCTATGTGTTAGGTTGTTTTCATTTTAAATACCCATTTGTGAATATCTGAATGCCAGCTTCACTTCTGAGGGCTTTTGTCTGGTCCAGCACTGGAGCCCTTGCACATGGCACACTGGGCATAGCATGGGTCCTCAAGAAATGTTTGTTAGATAAATGAGTCTCCACTTTACAGAGGATGATACTGAAGCTTAGAAAGATTAAGTGACTTATTCAAGGCCACACAACTAGGAAATGTCAGAGATGGGATTTGAACCTATGTCATCTGGTGCCAAAGTCCGTATTCTTAAAACTCTGCATGTGTATTTATCATTTGTTCTTCTCACAGAGTGCTCAGATTCTCCTTGACAAGGACTATTTGATTTCTATCTTCCATCTATTCCTAAATGTCAAAGAGTCTGACACATGGAGGGGATTTTTACAAATGTCAGATGAAAAATATACAGTCAGCTAGTGGATGACTGTTGAAGGGGCAGAAAGAGGCATGTTCAAATGAAGTCACCGTGAGACAGAAACTTGAGGGCCTAAAGAATGTATTGGGAATTGGAAAGTACTATTCAGCAGAATTATAGTGCCTGTGAAAATGGCTAGCTTATCTCCAGGGTAGTTTAGGCAGTGAAAAATATAGTCTGTTGAGCACATGTAATCATTACATATTCCCTTGTAGCAGCTGGGGCCATTGTCCCCTACCTGGCTGGCTGCACATGCAGGTTTAAATGCCTGAAATGTCTGGCTAATCTTCCAAAGATTTCACTACGATGCACTGGAGCCACGGTTAAAAATGTGCTCATCTTGAAAACAAGGACAGGTGGCAAGTTGCTGGCACTGTAACCCGAGACTCAACACCGGTTACGAACATCTACCAGCCAACAGGCGCAGCATTTAGTTTCCTGAGAGAGTTGGATGTCAATGGTCCCCGTGAATTTGGAGGTGCCTGACCAGCAGCAATGATTTATTCTGTTACTCAAGTGTAGAACTATAGATTTTCAGGGGTAAATAATAGTCTGGTAGAAAGCAGTGGTAGAAAAGCCAATTGTTCTATGTTTTAGAATTGATCCCCTTCTTCCTTGTAACATGTTGGTTCCTTTGCATAGTTCTCCTGCTTTTCTCAGGAGAGGATGCAGGAAGGAGGGGAACCAGAGCCCTCCCTTGCGGTTGGCCCATGGGAGTCATGACAGTCATATCCCCCCAGCTACCTAGAGGGGCGTCCACTCTTGTGTGGTAGCATTAGGGTAGTGAGGAGTGAGACGCACGTCACCTTTTTCCACCATGGAGATTTGGTCACTTCTGATGCATCCTTTCCCACCCATTTTATACGTCCTCTTTCGTCCTCACTCCTCATCATGTCACCTTGCCCTGCTCTCATTAGCTCTGCATCAAAGAAAATGCAGGTATTATACCGGGGAAACAATATTTCAAAGCTTAACTACTTGTCTCTCGAATGGTGCTTTCCAAATTACATTGATGTGTTGCCCAGCATTTTGCACCCTGTTTCTTTCTGTGGGAAGATGCAGCCAATCTCCAACTATGAAATGACAAAGATGGAAGCAGCCGTGTTCTTTCTGCGCATCCAGAACCTCCTTGGAGCCCTGACTGCCCCGCCGTAAAGTCTCCTGAATGGCAAGAGGCAGGAGCCGTTGGTCCTGACACCAGAGGCCCCTGGGAGCACTGCCAGACCTGCGCTGAGAGGGGTGCGCTTACCTGTGTGGTTTGTGCTTTGTCCGTCATGTTTAAGAAATAATTCTCTATGCTGAATCGTTAAGACTTTTTCCTATATTGTCTTCTAAAAAACCTCTCCATTATACCTTGCACATTTGAGTCTTTATTCCACGTGGAATTGATTTCTGTGTATGATACGAAGTAGGGATCCGATTTCATTTTTCTATATGAAAAACTGTCTAACCTCCATTTATTATCTAGCTCATCCTTACCTTTCTGATGTGTAATGCCTGTTGTTATAAGTCCCAGTGTCCATATATACATGAGCCTGTTTGGAGCATCTCTGGGCTGTCTAGGCATCTTTTTTGTCTATTCCTACACCTGTACCTTGCTGTCTTAATTTGTATACCTTTATAATAAACCTTTCTAGTATCTCCCTGCCCCCACCTTGTTTTTCTTCAGAACCATTACTCTTTGTTCTCTGAATATGAACACACAGACACACACACACTGCTTTTTGAGTTTCATGAAAAACTCAGTTGGGGGTCTGATGGGACTTGCATTAATTTTACAGATATGTTTTTTATGGCAAAGAAATCCTTTATTGTATTGAGTCTTTCTATCCAATAACATGGAATATTGCTTTCTTAGCTCTTCTCTTTCAATAACTTTTAAAAATAATTTTATTTATTTATTTTTAATATTTATTGATTTTTGGCTGTGCTGGGTCTTCATTGCTGCGAGGGCTTTTCTCTTGTTGTGGCGAGTGGGGGCTCCTCTCTAGTTGTGGTCCTTAGCCTTCTCGTGGTGCTGGCTTCTCCTGTTGTGGAGCAGGGCCTCCAGGGCGCACGGGCATCAGCGGTTGCGGCAGGTGGGCTTGTAGTTGTTGCTCCTGGGCCCTGGAGCACAGGCTCAGTAGTAGCGGCACACGGGGTTGGTTAGCTGAGCCACAGAACATGGGATCTTCCCGGATCAGGGATAAAACCCACGTCTCCTGCACTGGCAGGCAGATTCTTCACCAGTGAGCCACCGGGAAAGCCCGATAAATTTTTATAATTATAATTTTTTTCCAAAAATGGCATATACATCTGTATTTAAATTTTTGGGGGGGAATTCTTTTGGTGCTGTTGTTATTGTAAATAACATCCTTACATAAGTTACATTTTTAATTTTGTCTAATATATAGAAATTCTGTTGATTTTTTAATAACGATTTTGTATATAGCAGCTTTGCTACTAATTCTAATAGTTTCTCTACAGATTCTCAGTGTTTCTTTGTGAACAATCATAGCACCAATATAGTGACAGTTATGTATTCTTTCAGATCCTTATACATTATTTTCCATCTGCATGGGTAAGATCTCCAGTATGTGAAAAGGAGTAATGAAAGCGGATCTTTGTGATCTTAAGCATTTTATCATCAAGTATGTTGTTTACTGTAACTTATGTTTAGGAAGTTTCTTTTTATATTTTATCAAATGCTGTTTCTGCATCTCCTGGGATGATCATATATGTTTACTCATAATTTATTAATATGATGGATTACATTGACCAATGTTTTAAAGCTTAAACCAAACATATAATCCTGGGACACCCGACTTGGTCATGATGTTTTCTCTTTCTTTACTCATTGCTGAACTCACTTTGTTAATATTTAACTTGGGATTTTTGCATCTACTTTTATCAGTTCTGCTGGCCTGCCTGCTTCCTTCTTCTTCCCTTGTCTATATATGTTGTCATGGTAAGTCTAGACTCAGAGCATGAGCTGGGCATGTCCTCTCTTTGTAACATTTTCTTTCACATCTTTATTAAGGTATAAATTATATGCAGTAATATTTGCCTTTTTAAATTGTTCAGTTTCATCAGTTTTGGAAAAAATGTACACATTTTGCAACCATCTTAATCAAGTTTTAAAATCTGCCACCCTGAAAAACTTGCAGATAATACATACTTGGGTCTGTCTTTCTTATCCAGTCTGTTAATCTGTATCTTTTGACTGGAGTGTTAGTACTTTCACATTACTGTAATAATTAACATGTTTGAATTTGCCTTTTTGCTATTTGTTTTCTATTTGTCTCCTGTCTCTTTTGTTCTTCTGTGACTACAAAAATCTTGATTGTAGTTGCGGTGCTATGCTTGGGGATGCTTGCTAGAGCAGATTAGGAAGGCCTCAGACATATGGCTTAAAGTCACTGGCTTTTGCGAATGTGTTCTTTTCTATTCTGATCAGAAAAGATTAGAGAGAGTTCAGTTTTATATGAAATGGACAATGAATATTCATTTCCAGTTTGGCCCTAGGGCTATGTTGACTTCCCCACTCTCTGTCCTAATATATTCCAAAGAGATCGGGACTGTCTAGACATCCTGTGGGACACTGCATTAATCTATTACTGATTAGGAAAAATGAGCAAGAGGAGGTAGTGTGTTGAAATCCATTTAAATCCCGTAGGGTTCAGAAAGAGGGAGAAAAGCCCTGTGGCAGTTGAAGAACCTGACCCTTCAGTAAAGTTTTTAGGGGATGGTGGTCAGGAATGTGCTCGAATGTCTCCACCAAAGTAAAAGAAAACTGATAGCATTTTGCATCCCCTATCACAAAGAAAGAAGAACAGGGCCCAGCAGGCCATTTGGGTTCTAGAGAAAACCCGTTCCACACCTAGGAATATTGCCCAGGCCCATACACCCATACACGGAAGGCTGTCAGGGGTGAGCGTGGCCCAGAGTAGGGAAGGGCTCTGCGCGTGCCCAGGCTGTGGTGCAGACAGTCTTCCTACGTAGGTCACACAGTCTAACAGGCGCTGTGGTGTTGGAGGTGTCCGTGGTGGGAAAAGATGCAGTGTGGAGCTTATGGCAAGCCTCTGTGAGAGAACGGCAGTGCAGGCCTCTGGGGTTCTGGAGCAAGGTCATGGCATTTGCAGCAGAGAAATGTACACATTTTGAAAAACAGCTCTTGGCGTGATATTGGGCCCTGGCAGAGATAGAATGCTTGGTTATTGGAGCACCAAGGGACCCTGCACCTGAGACTCCCATTCTGATCTGTGGTCGATCAGGTCTATCAGATCATGAAGTCGGACAGGCCTGGCATCGGGCACTAGTGGTGAAGGAGATGTAAGAGATGTGGGCTCGATCCCTGGACTGGGGAGATCCCCTGGAGAAGGGCATGCAGCCCACTCAGAATTCTTGCCTGAAGGGTCCCATGGACAGAGGAGCCTGGCGGGATACAGCCTGTCGGGTGGCACAGAGTGGGACACAGCTGTCGTGCCTCAGCACAGCACACGGTCTAGGTTCAGGCCTAAGCAGAGCAGAGCACAGGTGACTGCTGTGGGCGACCTGCCCACACTTCTGTGCCGCTCGCTATAGTTGCAGCAGCCGCCAACTTCCAGCTCATACCTGTGGCTGTAGGGAGGATCTCATATGATTAGCCGAGGGAGGAGGGAAAAGCCTGAACTTGGTATAAAGTTGTCTCGGTACGTGGAAGTAAGATGAAGACAGACAGTGCTGCGTTATATCCACATTCACTGGTGACCTTGAAAGTGGGCAGAACTACAAGTGATACACCTGGCACTTCACTTTGAGCAGAAAGAGAGGTGCCTTGAGGTAAGAATGTCCATGCAGATGCCTAGACGGTGGCCGGTGGCCTGCCTGGTTGGTCTGGGGCCTGGAAGGAACACAGGAAGATCAGAGACAAGGCTTTGTTGGTGGGGTAGAGGCTTGTGCATGGACACATGGAAGTGGGAACAATGTGTGAAGATTTCTGTGTCACACTTTAACGCCCGCCCAAAAGCATCCAACAGAAGAGCCACTGAATAATAAAATAACTAAAATGATTCAGTTAGTTGACATTAACCAACCTTCATCACTGCCAACTCAGAACTGGAATGATGGGTCCGTGAACATTGTTAATTATATTTATGTTCTCTCACCATAATATAATGAAATTAGAAATCAATAATAAAAACGATGTCTCTATTAAACCCCTCAATTATTTAGAGAATTAGTAATAGATTTTTTAAATAATCCATGAATCAAAGAGGAAATCATGAGAGAAATTAGAAAATATTTTAAGATGAAGGAAAATGGGTGTGCAACATGTCAAACTTTGTGAGATGCAGCTATCTAAATCCTTAGAGAGAAATTTATGGCATTAAATGCTTGTATTAGAGAACAAGAAAGATTTAAGATCAATGGTCTAAACTGTAACCTAAAAAGTAGGAAAAGAAGGGCAAATTGAACCAAAATAATAAAAATACAAAAACATAAAGATGACTAGAAATCACTAAAACAGTAAGTCTACAAATAAATGGCAAAATCAACAAAGCCAAAAGTTGTTTCACTGAAAAGATGTTCTTTTAAATTGATGAATCCAGAGCACAATGGACCAAGGAAAAAAAGAGGGAAAATACAAATAATACCTGGAATGGGAGAGGACATCACTACAGCTCCTATAGACAGTGAAAGGATATTAAGAGGATACTATAAATGCTTTTTAATGCACATAAATGTGGTAATTTAGATGAACTAGGTAAATTTATTGAAAGATATTGCTTAGCAAGACTAACCCTAGATATACAAAATCTGAATAGCTACATATCTGTTAAGGAAATTTAATTAATAATAAAAACTTTCACACAAAGAAAACTCCAGGCTGTGTGGTTTCACTGGCGAGTTCTATCCAACCTTTTTATGTAGGAAATAATATCAATCCTACACAGTTTTTCAGAACAGAGAAAAAAGGAGACACTTTACAACTGATTTTGTGAGGTCAGCATAATCAAAAGCTGACAAGACAACAAAACAAACAAAAGAAAGCAAAAAAGCAAACCCTCATTCCTCCTATAAATATATGCAAATATCCTTAACAATAGTAACAAATTGAATCAAGCCAGATGCTTATATTAAGACCAAGTGGAAGATTGTTCCAGGAAGGCAAGATTGGTTTAAATTTGGAAATCAATAAAAGTTAGTAAGCACATTAACAGAATCAAGGGGAAAATTATGATTAGCTCAGTAGATACCGAAAAATCATTTGACCAAATGCCACCATTTATTCATTACAAAAATCCAAGCCATCAACAAACTAGGCATAAAAGGACATGTCCTCAACCTGATAAAGGCTATCTACAAAATAATTATAGCTAACATCATATAATAAAAGTAAAAATTGAATTGAAACCGAAGCAAGGATGTCTATTCTCACAATTTGTATTCAGCATTGTATTGGAAATCCTAGGCAGGGTAAAAGATAAAAAAAGACAGATTGAAAAGGAGAAGTAAAACTTTTATTCACAGATGATAGAGTTGTATACATAGATAATCTGATTTCGAAGAAATCTATCAAAAACTAGTAAGACTAATAAGTGAATTTAGCAAAGACATAGAATACAAAGTCAGTATCTGAAAATCAATTGTATTTCTATATACTAGGAATAAAAATTAGAAAATGAAATATAAAAGTCTACATTTACAATAGCATTATAGAGCATAAAATAAATGTATTATTCATCAGAAGATGTGCAAGATTTTTGAATTGCAAACTATAAACTACAAAACATTGCTAAAACAAATGGAGAAGACATAAATAAATGGAGAGATACATTGCGTTCATGGATGAGAAGGTCCTGTATTGTTAAAATGTTATTTATCCCCACTTTAATCCAAAGATTCAATGTAACCCCAACTAAAATTCCAACAGGCTTTTTTTGGGTAGAAATTGTCAAACCAGTACCAAAATTTAGATTAAAAGGAATAAAATTAGTGAAAACAATCTGGAAAAAAATAGCAAAGTTGGAAAACTAACATTCCTCAATTTCAAGGGTAAATACAAATCTATAGTCATTAAGACAGTTGGTATTGACATAAGGACAGACAAACAGATCAACGGTACAGAATTCAGATTCCAGATATAGATATAGTCAACTGTTTGTTCTTTTTAAAGAAAGGCACCATCACAATTTATTGAATTGAGAAAGAAAATCCTTTTCTACAAGTGATGCTGGAATAACTGGATAACTGTACAACAACAACAACAACAAATGTCCCTCCACTGCTGCTTAGACTGTTGTGGTTCAGTCACTCATTTGTGTCGGACCCTTTGCAACCCCACGGACTCCAGCCCACCAGGCTCCTCTCTCCATGGGATTCTCCAGGCAAGAATACTGGAGTGGGTTGCCAGTTCTTCTCCAGGGCAGCTTCCTGACTCAGGGATTGAACCCAGGTCTCCTGCTTTGCAGGGAGACTCTTTGCCGTTTAAGTTCAGATGGGTCATAGACCAAAATGCTTCATGCTGAAGTTATGAAGCATCTTAAAGAAACTTAGAATACCTTTGTGAACTTAGGGGAGGCAAAGATTTTTTAGACAGAACATGAGAGGCACTAACCACACACACACACACACATAAACACACTTACAAATTGGGCTTAATCAACATTAAAAATTTCTGCTCAGCCTTCCCCCAGTCTGAGGCATATTTATCTATTTTCTGACAAAAGGAAAGTTGTAATCAGAATAATTAAAGAACTCTTTAGAATTAATAAGAAAACAAACAACTCAATACAGAAACTGACCAAGGACTTGAATAGACACTTCATAAAAGATATGCAAATGATCATCATGCACATGAAAATATGGTCAATATTACTGATCATCTGAGAAATGCAAATTAAAACCACAGTAAGACTCCAGTTCACACCCACTAGGATGATTAAAATGAAAAAGATGAACAATACAACAATACCAAGTATTAGTGAGAATGTATGTTACTTATACAATCATTTCAGAAAATTGTTTCTTTTTTATCAAGTTAAACATACATCTATCCTATGACCCAGAAATTCCATTCCTATCTATTTACCCAGAGAAATGAAAACATATGCTCACAAAAACAATTGTGTAAGAATACTTATAGCTGCCAAAATCTGGAAACAGCTCCAATGTCTACCCACAAGGGAACAGACAAACAAGTTGTGATACATTCATAAATGGAGTCTACTTAGCAATAAAAAGAAATAAATTACTGAAGCCTGTAAGAAAATGGCTGAATCTTAAAAAATATTAAGTGGAAAAAAAGAAGTCAGACTATCACAAACTGTACTGTGATTCCATTTATACAAGGTCCAAGCTAATCTATGACGATAGAAATCCAAATAGCAGTCGTCTCTGGGAATGACTAGGGGATTGACAAGGGTGAGACCTTAGGGAGCATTTGGGGATGATGGAAATATTCTCAGTCTTGAAGAGGGTTTCAATTAATTGGGTACATACATTTGTCAAAACTCACCATACACTAAAGGTCTGCGCATTTGTTACTGAAAGGTATGCATGGGGGCTCCGGCAGCTCACCATTCAAAAGCCAATAAGCAGGCCAGTTTGGTGGAAAGGAAAGTTTGCTTTATTTCAGATGCTGGCAACCTGGGCGGAGGGTGGCACACATCTGTCCAAAGGCCGATGCCTCAACTGACAAGCAGGGGGTGAGAGCATTTATAGATAGAGTGGGGTGGGGGCTACATGCAGAAACATCTTCAGTGGTCTGACTAGCATCCTCTTGGTTGTTTGAGGTACAGTTAGTCTTCAGCTCCAGGGTGCACTTGTTCCCATTTCTTTGCAATCAGTTCTCAAAATTGTGGCAGCTCAAGTCCTGGGTACAGTCTGCTCATCATGTAACTAATTTCTCCACCTGCGGTTTTTGATCTCTATGACAGCTCACAGGATATCGCTCAGAATATTATCTATAGCCCTGGAGGAAGAAGTAAAGGTCCTTGACTATGCTTAATGACTGTACTATTATTATTTAGTCCCCTTAGACTGTTTTCCTTTGTTTCAACATTTCTCACTTCTCTGATGAAACTTATTCTTTTACTAAAGTTTTCCACAGGCAAAAGGCAGGCAGAAGACATGGTGGGGTGGGGTTGGGGGGCAAGGATCATAGAGTCCTGCTCCCTTTCACATTTCTCCTTAGGTAAATTGTAGCTGATTTTCCTTTAAAGAACAAGAAAATACTGAGTATCTGCTATACATCAGGCATTGTTCCAGGTGCTGGGATATACCTGTAAACAAACTGACAAAAGTGTTCCTGACCTTGTGAAGGTTAATTCTAGATTACACATTGGATATATAAGTAAAATCCTGATGTGCTAAACTGAACCTCTGCAATCAGGGTTTCCCCCTGCTGTAGAAAATGGCTCAGGGTGCCACACCTTCTCACCCTTTCCTATTAGCCATCTTGCTGTTTTGATGATAGATAGTCTCAAGATGTGGAGACAGGCCAGCTCACCTGATTGGGAAGTGATGCATTGGCATTTGGTATTTCCTGTAGGCCACGATGGGCTCCCCTGGTGGCTCAAATGGTAAAGAATCTGTCTGTAACTCGGGAGACCCAGGTTCAATCCCTGGGTCAGGAAGATCCCCCGGAAAAGAGAATGGCAGCTCACTTTAATATTCTTGCCTGGAGAATCCCATGGGTAGAGAAGCCTGGTGAGCTACCATTCTTGGGGTTGTGAAGAGTCGGACACGACTGAAGCAACTAACGCTTTCAGAGGCCAAGATGTGCTAACTGAACTGAAAATGGGCCTTGGAAGAAAACCCCTCTGGACCGTATTTCACTGCCACATAAAGCAGGATTCATTCAATTACAGGCTTTGAATAGGATTCTTGGGGACAGGTTTGGTTTGGGCAGCTGGTGCAGGGGAGGCAGTAGTGAGGCTGCTGCCGAATCGTGTCGGTCTGCAGAGGCTGGCCCCATGCTATCTATTACAGGTGTGCCTTACAGAGCTCTCCGGGCAGACCTGAAGGGGGATGGGAGAGTAGGCCTCCTGCTAGGATGGAAGTTTAAACCCAGCTACTCCACCCATCCTAGGGGCTGTCAGCTCTTTGTGAGCAGTCGGGTTCTTCGTTTTCTCTTTGGAGTACGTAAGTGTTGGCCTCTCAGTCGTGCCCGACTCTTTGCGACCCCATGGACTGCAGCCCACCAGGTTCCTCTGTCCATGAGATTTTCCAGGGTTGCCATGGAAATGGGTTGCCATTTCCTTCTCCAGGGGATCTTCCCAACCCAAGGGTCGAACCTGGGTCTCCTGCATTGCAGGCAGATTCTTAACCGACTGAGCTACAAGAGTAGGTACATCGAAACGTGTCTTGGGCTGAGAAGATAAGAAGTTGACCATAGAAGATAGAGTGGTTGTGAAGACCTCTTTCTCTCATCTAGTTCTTCCCAGAAAGCTACGTAATCATATACTATTCTAAGGGCAGGGTTTCAAGGTGTCACGTGAATTTACATTTTGTGCTGGAGGATGTGGGTATGGTAATGAGTGGGAAGTTACTGGTAGAAATAAACAAGGTGACTTTCAAGGTTCTTTCCAAATGTCTTAACTGTGATAGTGTTGGATGCCTTCTTTTCCTACTCAGAATTTGATTAATATTTTTTATCACTGATAATAGTTACATAATGATTTATATTTTACAAAGCACATTCCTTATAATATTCTTAGCCAGCTTTACTGAATGTCTTGCTTGTGTATGCCAGATTATCTTAGTCAGGTTCCCCTAAATGCAGGCTCTGAGAAATGAATTCAAGTGCAAGTATTTCTTTGAAGTATAGTTGATTTACAATAATATATTAGTTTCACATGTATAGCATAGTGATTCAGTATTTTTATGGATTATACTTCATTAAAAGTTGTTATAATGGCTATAATTCCCTGTGCTGTATAGAATATCCCTGTTGCTTATCTATCTTATACATACTAGTTTGTATCTGTTAATCCCAAACCCCTAATTTTCATCCGCCTCCTTCTCCCCTTTGGGAACCACTAGTTTGTTTTCTATATCTGAGTGTGTTTCTGTTTTTCATATGCGTTCATTTGTATTCTACATATGTCACATTATATAGTAATTTTCCTTCTCTGTCTGATTTATTTCACCAGGCATAATATTCTCTAGGTCCGTCCACGTTGCTGCAAATGACAAAATGTCATTCTTTTCATGGCTGAGAAATATTCCATTGTCTATACATACTGCATCTTCTTTTGTCTGTTGATGGGAAGTGTAAGTACTTTTATATTTAGGAGATGGAAGAAAATCTGTTAGGAGAGTAGGGAAGTAAAACAGGGAGGCAAAGTCAGCCAATAAAAGGTGCATTTTGTTGGCTAGTTACCACTGTGGGCACATGAGGCACGAGCCTGAGTTGCTCTACCTGAGATGGAAGGTTGGTGATGGTTTAATCGCTAAGCTGTATCTGACTCTTGTGACCCCATGGACTGTAGCCCACCAGGTTCTTCTGTCCGTGGGATTTTCCAGGCAAGAATACTGGAGTCGGTTGCCATTTCCTTCTCCAGGCTGTCTTCCCAACCCAGGGATCGAACCCAGGTCTCCTACACTGCAGGAAAATACTGACTAAGCTACCAGGGAATTCCGAGATGGAAGATTACTAGGTGATTTATATAGTTACCATTAGACATTGGTTGAGGGCTGTTCCTTGGGGGACATTCATTCTCTGGCAAGTTAGTCCCACTTTTTGAGCAGCAAATCTGGTCCAGCAGCAAGAAAAATCGCACAGAAAAGAAATGCAGGTGTTGGCAGTTGGAAAATTGTAGGTGGGGCTGGTGTTCTCCGAGTGGAAAGCAGGTGTGTCACCAACAGCATCACTGCGGAGCACTGTGCTAAGTGCTCCTTATGCATTTTTGACTAAACAGGCACAACGCTGACTTGCTATCGTGGCCTTCATTTTAGACAGAGCAGCTGAGACTCAGAGAGATTCAGTAGCTTCATCAAAGAAGTTGAATTGCATATGGAGAGCTGGGGACTTCTGACTCCAGAATTCATTCTTACTGTGCTGTTCTCCTTTGTGTTTCTTAATTCCTTTAACTACATAATAAACTACATAATAACTACATAATAAACAAGAGACATTTTTCTTATAAATGAGGAAGCAAAGACTCACTGGCATCAAACAACTTGCCCACGGTCTTCCAGTGAGCTGAAAGGAGAGCTGAGCCAGCTCTCTGAAGCCCACGCACATCCTGGTAATGTGCTGCCTGGCTACACACTTCAGACTCCCCGCTTGCCTGCCTCCTCACTAAGGACTGTGGTATTTCTTTTGCACTAGTCTTTAGAAGGATTTATTTATAACTCTGTTGAAGTGGGTTTCCCCAAGTCCATTATCCCATACCGTAAGATTTAGAGCTCATTGCCCAGACAGTCTCTTCTATCAGCCTTCTTCTATCTCCCCTTCTTCTTGGGGAGAAATCAGTTGACAGTTGCTTTCAGTGTTCTAAGCCTTCATTTGTTTGCTTCTTTAATCGAGCAAATTAGTCCTCTAGTCTTTGAAGACAGGACCACCAGAGAGAACATAGAATGTGTTCAGTATAAAAATTAAGTGAAGTCCAAGATCAAGTGGATGCAGATGCATCACTGCCGATGGTGACTACAGCCATGAAATTAAAAGACGCTTACTCTTTGGAAGGAAAGTTATGACCAACCTAGACAGTATGTTAAAAAGCAGAGATGTTACTTTGCCAACAAAGGTCTGTCTAGTCAAGGCTATAGTTTTTCCAGTAGTCATGTATGGATGTGAGAGTTGAACTATAAAAAGAGCTGAGTGCCAAAGAATTGATGCTTTTGAACTGTGGTGTTGGAGAAGACTCTTGAGAGTCCCTTGGACTGCAAGGAGATCCAACCAGTCCATCCTCAAGGAGATCAGTCCTGACTGTTCATTGGAAGGACTAATGTTGAAGCTGAAACTCCAATACTTTGGCTACCTGATGCAAAGAGCTGACTCATTTGAAAAGACCCTGATGCTGGGAAAGATTGAGGGCAGGAGGAGAAGGGGAAGACAGAGGATGAGATGGTTGGATGGCATCACCGACTCAATGGACATGAGTTTGAGTAAACTCCAGGAGTTGATGATGGACAGGGAGGCCTGGTGTGCTGCAGTCCATGGGGTCACAAAGAGTCGGACATGACTGAGCAGCTGAACTGACTGAAGGTCAAGTGTCTAGAAGGAGATTTTCTGATCAAATTTTATCACAATAAGACAATCCTACAATGGGCTTGAATCCAGTTCACACTCTTGGAGATTTCTGAGTCATAGCTGTATAGCAGATGGGAAGATCTTGTTCTGTATATAGAAGCTCAACCTACAGGGATAAGAATCCAGATAGGATCAAAGGAAATCAGTTGATACCATAGGTATGGAACTTACCCTCCCCCTCAATGGCCCAAGGAAGGCCTCAACAATGGCTTGAACTCTTCCACATAGACAATGGGGAGCGAATTCAGTTCTCCAAACTTCTGTCCCACTGGAAGTTGGTCATTGGTTTTCCATCCAGCTCTCTGGCTTCCCACCTCTGTGGGAAGACGTGTCAACCTTGGAGGTGTACTGCTCAGATACCCTTTCAGGAGAACTTGCTGCTGAGATGGTGCCTGGAAGGTGGCTTCCAGACGCTGCAGATTGAGACTCAAGCAGAGCTCCTGCTGGGGCCGTGTTCTCCCTGACTTAACACCAGCCAGGACTGAGCATGGCAGGGACTCCAGTGTCATGTTTGAGGGTAAGGCAGGCGTGTCTCCAAACGCATCCGCTGTCTGGCTTCCCAGTTCTGTGGGGAGACGTGTCAACCATGGAGATACATGTCTGCCATTCCTGTTTGACTCAAGACTCTTATGATGGGAAATCATTGCTCTGGGGCTCCCTGTCTGCCCCAACTGAGACCTTCTCAGATCTGTCCAGTAGTCTGGGGTCTTCCTTTCTTACCTCTTTCTTTTTACCTGCACGTTCTGAAGGTAATTCCCACCCACACCTGCTCCTTCACAAACATTTGCCCAATAAATCTCTAGCACATTATTTATTATTTAAATAATAAATAATATTATTTATTTGGCTGCACTGGGTCTTAGTTGCAGCAGCTGGCATCACTAGTTGTGGCATGTGGGATCTAGTTCCCTGACCAGGGATGGACCGTAGGCACGCTGCATTGGGAGCTCAGAGCCTCAGCCACTGGATCACCAGGGAAGTCCCTCCACCTGGGCATTTTGAACTTCTAGTGTCCACGGATCAGCAGAAGAAAGAAGGAGTCATCCTTTTAGTGGGATATGCGTGAAACAGAGAGGAATGTGTGTGAAACATCACTTGGGCAGCTTTTCAGAGTCTTTGCTCAGTGGTACTGAGGGCTCGGATCTTTTAGGAAGAAAAGATTGGGGTCTATCACCAGGTGAGCCATCAAGAAAGACTTCCCCAGGTGACACTGAAGATAAGGGAAATTTAGAAGGGGTGGTAGAGAACAGAGGCGACGCCCAGCTGCCATTTACTTGGGTAATGGGACTGCAGAGATGGGATGTGGTTCACCCAACTAACCTCTTCTAATTTTTTCCTCCAGAGGAGATGCCAGTGGGAACTGGGGAGGTGCTGCTTGCTGAGCACGTGTAGAGAAACGGAGCTGTGTGAACATGGCCGCCATGGAGGTCTCCCTTCAAGACAAGTGAGCGTAGCGCATGGGCAGCCTCTAGCTGTGCACCTTTGGATCCAACACAGCATTCGTGCTGAGGCCTGCTTTCCGGGGGCTGTAAGCCTGGTAAGGAGACCAGAGCCAGGTGAAAGCTGCCCGATGTGGGGCTCCTTGAATGGGAAGTCTTTGCCCTGGGGCTCTCTATTGGCCTGGCTGAGCCTGTATCTGAGTGTCTCTGCAGTGTAAACCTCCTCCTACCCACTTCTCCTTCTTGTCCCCTCCTGACACAGCTATCAGCCCTGCCTAGGGGTCTGAAGGCTCTCCCTGCCCACTCCTGCTCCTTCTCCCCTGTACCCTTCCCAAACATTTGCTTTCTGCATGTCTTATTCTGGTTGGCATCTGCTTTTCCAAGGACCCAAAGAGGCACAGGAGGCTTTAGTAAATGGTAAAGAAAATGCCTCCACTAAAAAAAAAAGTGAAAAAAGCCATCCACTCCTGGCTAGAGAAGCGATTGGGAAGGTGTTCAGATATCCTCTTTCTGGACATTTTCAGAAATTCAAGGAAACAAGAGTAGCTGTCACAGAGAAAATCTTTAGTCCAAAGCTATTTTCAAGTGTCTTCATAATTCCAAGTTCTATTAACTTGTGTGGGAGCTCTTATACTTGTCAGGTCAAATTCTTCTCCTGTGCCACGACTGGGAAGTTTCCCTGCCAGGTGGCAGAGGGCGATAATTGAATTTGTGGTTCTGAATCTTGATTGGAAGAGGATTGGCCCAAATCATATCTCCACAGCCTCTCTGAGATCACTAAGGGAGGCACTTCCCCTGACTTCCAGAGGGAGTCGTGAAAAAGCATTAATCCATTGCGCTTTCGAGCTGGTCTTGATGGGCTGAAAGCACGTCCTCACCCATCTTCTTGTTACCAATTGTGTGTCTGCCAGGTCAAGGAGTCTCAGCTAGTACCTTGCTTTAAGGCAATGGGATAATTTTCCACTTCCACCCCATCATGTGCTTAAACTTAAGACATCATTGTAAACTGAATTGTTGAAACTAGAGGCCAAACCAAGTAAATTGACATCCCCTGCCTTTAGTATAAGAAACAGAAGCCAGGCCATATGGGAAAGCGTTGAGAAAAGGCTAAAAGTAGCTCAGAAAGAGGAGCGGATTCTTGCTCCACGATCATAAAAGAAGCAGCAAGTGCTCTGCCTACAACAAGCCGTCTCCTCATGTCTGCTTTTTTGACAACAGGCTTGAAGCTATTGAAAAAATTTTCACCAGTCTCCCTTTTCTCCTCCCAAATCAATAAGTGAAACGAGAAAATGTTTATGACTCCGTTGAATCAAATCCTCTGTCAAAACTCGAGTCACTGCATGAGTGAAGGAAACAAGGAGAGTGGGTGGAAATGGCCTTCATTCCAATGCTGACGTTAGGCTGCCCTGGCTAAGCGTGTGAAAGCTGCCCTCAGCCCAAGGGCAAGATGAGCATTATTTACCCCGCTGTGCAGAGATCACCAGACTCAGGGAAGTTAGGGAGTGTTCCCAGGTCCCAGAGTTTGGACAAGGCAGAGTTCAGGTCCATGTGTTTCCAAAGCTAGTCCATCTTCTCACCTTCAGGTGAGAGAAAGATAGAGGAAGAGCAGGGAGAGGCTGGGGGAAATCGGTTTCAGAGCAATGGCAGATCATGGTGGTGAAAGGAAATCAAACCACATGATGAACTTTACAATAGTTGAAAAGACTGAGCAGGACTGGTGACATTAGGGTGACTGTAAGATCTGGGGCATAATCTTGGCAGGGAGCATTTAAAGAGCAAGTGGGTAATGCTTCCTCTTCTGAACTCCTTTGCACTTCATTTGAGCACGTCATCTGGCTCATATTAGGGCTCAATGGATATTTTGAATCAATAAATTTGTACCTGTATCAAACTAGCATTGACTTTTTGCCTTGTATTATAGTATTTCTACGTGCTTTAAATCTCCACTCCTGCACAGTCAGCATCTTTGGATCACTAGACTCTTGCATTTATAGTCAGATTTCGTGCACATAATTTTATTCAGAGCAATCCTATGAGGTTAGAAAGGCAAGTATTCTTATCTTTATTTTGAAGGCTTTGAAACTTAGAGAGGTTAAATGATTTGCCTTGTCATATACTTGGAGAAGGAAATGGCAGCCCACTCCAGTACGCTTGCCTGGAAAATTCCTAGGATGGAGGAGCCTGTAGGGCTATAGTCCGTGGGGTCGCAAAGAGTCAGCCACGACTGAGTGACTGACGTACCTAGCTTTCCCTGTTACGAAGCTTGGACATGAATGAAGGATTTCTAACTTCACATTTGTTTTCTTTCAAACACAACAAGTCTTACACAAAACTTCCCCTTGTGACTCATCACTGCTGTGTAACACAGCCAAGCCCCACACCTTACTCATGATCATGTTCCATAAATACCTGTTGGATCCCATTCTTTTGTGAATGAATGACTGAGGAGGGAAGGAATAAATGAAACTCTCCATAAAATGGTTTACTGTGGTTTGCTTTGGGCAACTTGGCTTTCAGATCTGGATGGAAGGTGTTCTAGAAATTATTCTTTCTACTCACATTTCATTTAAATAAATGTCCTTCCTGATGTCCTCAATGGAGACAGTGTTACTGCACTTTCTACTTGAAAAATGTTTGTGTTTGGGTCCTTTCAGAGATCATAAATCTCTCTAATCAGTTCCTAGTGGTTTGGGGGATGACTCTGAGCAAGTGTCCCATTAATTGAAAGAAGACTGTTGTCATCTGCCACAGAGATTTCTCATTATGTTTCATCAAATTCAAAACAGAGCCCTGTTTGGAGTTCTTTTATGAGCAGTGTAATTACACCGCATCCTATGGTGTTTGGAAGTAGCGTGCACAATTAGCATCTCTGTCGTGAGTGGGAAGTGATCCATGCTAAATCGGAGCTGGGCCAGATGGGTCTTGCTAAGACCCTCTCCCCTCCCGCTTCAGCTCCATTAAATTAAGCTGTCCCTGTGCGTACGCAAAAGACATAAATCAATCTTTTCCTTCTGTGTATTAAATAAATGCATCCGCTTCCATTAATTAAAAGTCAAATGCTTCTGTTTACAGTGATCAGGGTAAAACAGACCCTTCTGCCAAAGAATTCCAGAGAAGCAGATCCTGGTGAGAGGCCACAGGCCTCGGCAGGCCGTGCAGCCGGAGGGACTCAGATGTGAATGAGCCATCCTTGTCTTGGGAGGTAAGGGGCGCATCCCAGCACATCCAGGCCTCTATTGCTGCAAGTGGGCACATCCTGGGGACCTGCTGGTATTTCCCATGGGTGCACAGAACGGGGCCCTACCTAATGCGCGTGGCCCTGCGTTGCCCGGTCACCTGCAGCAGTGCACGCTTCGTTCTGGGGTCTCCAGGTTCCCCCTGTGACAGTCGTTTCTGATTGCCCTCTTCACTTCAACTCCTGTCTCCTCCCACCCCTATACACACTTCCCCAACAGACACACACGCGTGCACACACACACTCATGATCTTTTCAGGTATTCAATGCTCTCTTCCTCTTCCTCTTTGCTTCTCTCCTGGCAGTTGTTGCTAAGTTAAGTATCAGTCATTTACATCTTAGTAAGAAGTATATATATGATTTCCCATGTATACAGTATTATAAATTGTATGTATATATTTATGTAGAAATATACTTATTTATGATAAGTATAATAATAGAGTACACATTCCATATATTTAGAATACACATACATATATAGTATATATAAACATAAATATACATAGTAGATATACATTATATATACAGTATCATGCATACATAATATACACATTATATATATAATGTATATATATTATATATGTACATTATATATACAATTATATAAGCATACATTATGTAGACAGTATATATACATGCATTATATATACATTGTATGTACATATGTATATATACAGAGTATATACATTATATAGTAAGTATAAATACATATACACACATGTGTATATGTGTATGTATATATACACACATATATTGTATGTGTATATATATATATGTATACATATATATATGTATGTTTGTGTGTGTGTGTGTATATAATTTAGTTCCTCATTATGGGAAGAAAGATTTTTTGCCTGGTTAAAGAAATTCTCATACTTCATTTTTATGTATAAATGTTCTTTCTCTGCCATAAAATAAGTGTGGTGGTGGTTTAGTCACTAAGTCATGTCTGACTCTTTGTGACCCCATGGACTGCAGTCCACCAGGCACCTCTATCCATGGAATTCTCCAGGCAAGAGTACTGGAGTGGGTAACCATTCCTTTCTCCAGGGGATCTTCCCCATCCAGGGATCGAATCTGGGTCTCCTGCATTGAGGGCAGATTCTTTACCAACTGAGCTACCAAGGAAGCCCAACATTTTAATTAATCTGGTGGTGGTAAAATAAGTGTAATAATGGGCAAATTGGGGGAAATTCTTACAGGAAAAGTAAGGGAATCTCATCTACAATCCTGTCCCTCAGATCTGACTGCTGTAAACATTTTTTACAGCATTTTTCCTTCTCTTTTCCAGTTACAACATTTTGAAAATTTTTGTTTGCCATAAAATGTAGAGAATAGTATAATAGACATTCATATGTATGTACCCAATTCAAGAAAATGATATTAGATGTTTAATTTCCTTTGTTACTCACCACAGCTAATTAGAATAAAAAAATTTGATGTTATTGTTTTTAGTGTTCCCATGAATTTCTTTATTTTTTATAACAAATGTATCCATCTATAAACAAAATGTGATATTGTTTACATACTCTTAAGTTTCAGGTAAGTGGTATTATTCTACAACTTGCTTTTAAAATTCTTCTACAACTTGTGTGTTTGCTCAAATTATGCTTTTTGAAAATTAACTATGTTGATACATAGAGTTATTCATTCACTTTAACTGCTGTATAATATTCTAATATAAGAATAAATATATCACAATTTATCACTCATTCTCCTGGGGATAGACATTTAGGCCATTTTTAAGTCTTCTGCTACAAATAATGCTCCAGTGAGCATTGTTCCATGCCTCTCAGTACACACTGGGAGGGTTCTCCGTGAGATAAAGCCTGCTTCTATTGACTCTGGCTTGAGGGGCATCACAGAGGACAGACATGGCTGTCTGTGGAAGGGCGGAGGCAGTGCCATGAGAGAAGACTCTGTGCAATGACAGCCCCAGTTGCCTTCTGATATTCAGAACTCACAGTCCAGGTAGCAGACCAGTCACGAGTTGGTTATGAGGCTATTAAAAGTAATCTTGCAAAACTCTATGTCTCAGTGTAAATTTAGACCAGGCATGCAGTCCATCCCACTTAACCTGGGTCCCTTATATCAACTTTTGTCACAGGGCAGTGCAAAAGAAAAAGCCCTAGAACAGTTAAATAAGTAAATCTAAATACTGAAGCTCATGAACTATAATCAGAAGAGGGATGACGTGGCCCTCAACTTGAAACTATTTACTCTCTTGTCTCAAGCACGATTCTGACAAGTTTGGTTTCATTATTTCCCAGTCCACAGGAGGTTAGAGATAGACGTTTTAATGCAAGGAGACTGACAAGGGAAGATAGCAGGCAGAGAACTGTGGCTTCCTAGCTGCTCTCCTATGGTTATCCTCTCACGGGCTGATGAATGAGAAAAACAGTCAGACATAAGAATCGGGGGCATTGAATGTAGGGCAAATAGTTCTTTATATGCAACTTGAAACTGAGTCATCAAGAAAAAGTCTTGAGCGCATTAGAGAAGGCTGCAAATTTGCGCTACTTTTTTGCAACATTTCCACTGAAATGTAGGTATTTGGAAATTTTAACTTTGGTTCAAAATGATACTTGATGTCTGCAGAGTTTGCAATTTAGTAAACGCTTGCAAAACCTGTCTTCACAACCAGACTGTGAGCCCAGGTGGGTAAGCATTCTGCTCAAGAACAAGGAGACTAAGACCCAAACAGGCTTAAATATATTGCCCAGGTTGGCCGTGGTTCTTCTGGCTCCTCTCCTTGCATGTCTTCTGCCTGGTGGTACCCTGCTTCTTTCTTGGAACTCCCCTGAGAACTGGGCCAGGGTGCTACAGGGTCAGAGCTCAGAATGCTGATTTGACAGAGGTAACTTCTCCACGTGGTGGTTAGAACACTCACTTCAGCCCGGGTTTGACTCCTGGCTCAGCAACTCACTAGTAATGTGACCTATCTGGGCCTCCATTTGTACTGTGCAGTATGGATAATATCCTACCAACATCTCAGGGTTGTCGTTTAGATGCTAAATCATGTCTGATTCTTTGTGACCCTATGGACAGTAGCCCATCAAGCTCCTGTCCATGGGATTTCCCAGGCAAGAACACTAAATGGGTTGCCATTTCCTTCTCTAGGGGATCTTCCCAACCCAGAGATCAAACCCACATCTCCTGCATTGGCAGGTGGATTCTTTATAGCTGAACCACCAGGGAAGCCCTCTTAGGGTTATTTGGATAGTTAAATGAGCTAACTCACATAAAGTAGGTTTTGCTTGGACCTGGGTTCAATCCTTGGCTTGGGAAGTTCCCCTGGAGAAGGGAATAGCAACCTACTCCCTGGAAGTATTCTTCCCTGGAAAATCCCATGGACAGAGGAGCCCAGTGGACTATAGTCCATGGGGTCTCAGAGTCATACATAACTAAGTGACTAGCACATATACACACTCATTGCTTTCCGTAAGACAGATTCTTACTGGAAGGCAATAAGCAACATATGTCCACCCCCAGCCTATAACAATATAAGTCCAAAGAATTCAGGAAATAAATTATGATTTTATTATAGAAACTTGAATAACACATCTCTGCCTTCCGTATAATATTTTAATGCTCCTATACTATTTTATTACCAAGTAGGTTTTATTCCAATAGTTTTCTTATTTTTTTAAAGTTATGTTTCTGACTCAACAAATAAATTTTTATAAAATATTAAACATAAAAAATTATGTACTGTTAAACATAAAAATATTTATGTTTGGGCTCTAACATATTGTTGTAGTCAGCCTATGGTTTTGATTCATGGTATGGTTGGGACCCTGAGCCTACCAAAGTTTGGGGACACTGTTTGTGACATTTTAGTAAAAAAACAATTTTTTTTTTAATATGTAGCCAGTTCTCTGCCACACCTCATCCTCACCACTCGTCTTAAGCCTGAGGAAGGATCCTGCTTCAGGGAAATCAAGTCACTGCTTTTCAAAGTTATAAAAATACTTTAATTTACTGCCACCTGTGAAACATTTATAGGAAGTATTTATAAACATCACACATTAGTTGATTAGTCGCTCAGTCGTGTACAACTCTTTGCAACCCCATGGACTGTAGCCCACCGGGCTCCTCAGTCTATGGGATTCTCCAGGCAAGAATACTGGAGTGGGTTGCTATTTCCTTCTCCAGGGGATCTTCCAGACCCAGGGATCGAACTGCAGGTCTCCTGCATTGGCAGGCAGATTCTTTACTGTCCGAGCCACTATGGAAGCCCATAGGACGTCACAGAATGAGCCTATTCCAGTGGCAACTGGCATGGTTGGAGAGGCAGCTGGCAAGCTGTGAAGAACTCACATTTAGCCTTTAGCAAATAAAAATATTAAAATTATTTGATGTAGAACCCTCCCTTTTTCTTACCATATTCTGGCATAGGCTGGGAAGGTCAGAAGGCAGGGCGAGCCAGCCTGTGGGAGTCACTGAGAGCATCTCTCTTTTCAGCGCCTTCTGTTAAAGCAGCCCCAGAAGCCTGCACCCCTTCTCCCTCTGCTCTCTTCTGATTACGTGATTATTTCCATTTGTGAATATAATTGCTATGAAATTAAGATCATAATATGAATACTGTTTTATGGTCTTTGTTTTTCACTGGTCATAAACAACTTAAAAATGTTTCTACAAAGTCTTCCCTTTTCTCCTTTAAAATTGTATGATATTTTATCTTATAAATTCTCCACAAGTTTATTTGATTCTATCATTGGACATTTCCCAATGTTTTCCTATAAATATCTTTTCTTTTTAGGTATAGTTTTTCCTTTTGCTTCTTTTGTTATTTTGGGACCTTTTCCCGAGGTTAGGATTGATAGATCAAAGAATGTGAGCATTTCTGTGGGTTTTGTCATATGGCACTGTTAGTATTTCCAAAAAAGTGTCAGCAAGCACTGTTGTGGAGGTGATTCTTTTTAAGAGAAAATAAAAAAGAATTTTCTATTTCCAAGAAGAGAAAGGCAGAATAGGAGAGGTATTGGCACAGAAAGAAATATGAAGAATAGCTTTGAGGACCCCTCACAATGGCAATCCACTCCAGTATTCTTGCCTGGAAAAGAGGATCCTGGTAGACTACAGTCCATGGGATCGCAAAGAGTCAGACACGGCTGAGCAACTTCACTTCAGTTTACTTCACAAATAGGACGTAAATAGTCTTAAAACCACAAGGTGAATCCAGAAGGGGCTTAGAAAAGTAGGATACCTCTTTAACATGTAACCTTATGTAGGAGGCTAATTTATAACAGAGGCTGTGGCCTCTTTTTTAAAGTTTTTGTTGAAGTATAGGTGATTTATAATGTTGTATTGGTTTCAGATGTATAGCAAAATGATTCAGTTATATATATATGTATATATACACATATATTATTCATATTTATATATATACTCATTTTTAGATTCTTTTCCCTTTAGATATTACTGATTTTGTAATATCTGTGTTACACAGTAGGTCCTAGTTGGTTGTCTATTTTATATATAGTAGTGTGTGTATGTTAATCCCAACCTCCAAATTTATCCCTCTCCCCCTTCCCCCTTTGGTGACCGTAAGTTTGTTTTCTATGTTTGTGAGGCTATCTATTTTGTAAAATCTTCATTTGTATCTTTGTATTTAGGTTCCACATACAAGTGATATTATACGATATTTGTCTTTCTCTGTCTGGCTAATTTAGTATGATAATTTCTAGGTCCATCCATGTTGCTGCAAATGGCATTATTTTGTTCAGTTTTATGGATGGGCAATATTCCTTTGTACATGTGTACCACATCTTTGTCCATTTATCTGTTGATGGACATTTAAGTTGCTTCCATGTCTTGGCTATTGTAAATAGTGCTGCTGTGAACATTGGGTGCTTTTTTTGTTTGGTTGCTCTATGTCGTTGTTGCTGTGCATGAGCTTTCTCCAGTTGCAGAGAGCAGAGAGCATGGGCTGCTCTCTAGTCCCTTGGCTGTGGGGTGGCCTTCTCATTGTGGTAGCTTCTTTGCGCTGCAGAGCACAGGCTCTAGGGCTCACGGCTTCAGTAGTTGTGGCATGAGGGCTTAGCTGCTCTGTGGCATGTGGGATCTGCCCAGATCAGGGCTCAAACCGGTGTCCCCTTCCTGCATTGGCAGGCAGATTCCTATCCACTTTACCACCAGAGAAATCCTACATGTATCTTTTTGAATTCTAGCCTCTTTCTTTAACTTTCAGAGCAGCCAACAAAGGCATTCCATAAGTTAACCTATTGGCCATGAAGCTTTACAACGGATACTCTTTGGTTCTTCAGTCCTCATATTCTTCCGATTTATTTTTAATCATTTGGATGAGTCCTTGGTTGGGTGGTTAGGTACTTTTCCCATCAGAAGAGTGGGAAATGAGCTCACACTTCCGGCAACTGGTAGAACATAGACCTTTGGTTTATTTATTGACCCTCTTGATAAATAGGAGTAGGGGAGAGATGTCATTTTTGGAAAAGTCTGAGCTTCCATTTCCCACTAGTGAATTTCACTTAAATAACAAAGCACCCCACATGCCTATTGCTGATGACAACACTGAGTTGATGGCATCTTGCTCTGAGATCCCCAGGATGCCACTACCATGCACACAGGTAGTTACCTTCTGTTTGCTGATCCTTAAAGCTAATCTAGCCATCACAGGTTTTCTTTCTTGAAGCATGTGAGAAACATAGGTATGAATTCTTGCAGTCTTTAAGTGTCCCAATTTCAAGAGCCTGTTGGATTTCCAAAACTACAAGCCAGGTGTTTGTAACTTAAAATATAATTTCTCATTAGAAAAAAAAATTATAAAAATACATCTCACTTTTTAATCATGTTTAATAGCTTTTAGATATTGTTCAGGTGTTCAAGCATAAATGGAATGTGATTTCATTTGATCTTCACAATGGGTAGGGAGTATTATGAGTCTACATTAACAGATGGTGGATAAAAAAGAGAAACTAAGTCAAATTTTTCAAGTTCATGGAGCTGGTGAGTGGTAGAAGCAGACTGCCAACCCATGTCTTTGGACTCTAAGCCCAGTCTCTTTCCACATCAGCACTGTTGGCCAGCTTCCTGGATCAACACATAAAAGGCTGTTTTACCCACAATTATTAACACTGCAATTTAGGGAAAATGTTTGCTTCCCAATTTCAGGATTGGAGGCAGACTCCAGGATGTGAAGTGATCCTTAATTTAATAATGTGAAATCAACCATGCTAAGCTTGTCTTTTGAGCCCTCAGGCTTTTTCTCTGTACCCATGATAGTCTTTTCACTGGCCCAGCTCCATGTGCACTAAATCAGATTATCCAGACTTGTTGTTCAAGGACTTATATTAAAAACAAACAACAACAACAACAAGAAAAAGCCCTGACACAAAAGAAGACAAACAAATTGGAAAGATAAACCAATTTCTTGTGTAAGAAAACAGGAAGACTTAACATGAAGATGTTATTTCCCCCTATAACCTGAAAGTTAATACCTCGAAACAATACTTCAAGTGAAAAAAAAAAAACAAAAAACAACTGGATGCTAAGATTTGCTTAGAAAAACTAACAAGCATAAAGCCAGAATTTCTGAAAGAGGAGAGGAGTAGATGCCTTATAGGATTTGATTTTTGAGATATATGTTTTACTTACTGATTTTTTAATTTTTATTTTTTATGGGAGGACGCTTGCCTTACAATGTCATGTTGGTTTCTGCTGCACAACACTGTGGATCAGCCAGAAGTGTACATATGGCCCTTCCCCTTGAGCCTCGCTCTCCCCCCCCCCCACCCCGTAGCTCATCACAGAGCACCCGGCTGAGCTCCTGTGTCACACAGCAGCTTCCCACTCGCTGTCTATTTTACACATGCTAGTGTAGCCTGCCAGGACTTTGTAGCATGATAGGAGAAAGCCAGCTCCTTCCTTCTTGCTGCTGTGGCTCTTTCCTCAGACACAGGCCAAGGTGGTCTCCAGTCACTATGCCTGTCTTCATCAAATCAGCGCTGAAGCTTTGAGAGGACAGAAGTCTGGCTGTGAACAGAGAAAGATAGGCCGGACGTCAGAAGGATGATGTGGTTCTAAAGAACATTGGAGAGACAGTGGCTTCAAAGACTTAAGAAGACACGTAGATGAAAGTGTGTAGAAACAGGCATTCATATATTGCTGGTAGGTAATTATCCTCAGAGACTATGTATAAAACATTGAATATACAAGGATCTTTATTCTTAAAAATCTCTCCTGTAATCCTTCAATAATGCCATTCCCTTTTCATTTCTGAACCTACAGGATCTCCAAAAGCTTCTGGTTTTCCAGATTTCATGATTTTTAGGACCAGTGGAGCCTTCCAGGGAGAACAGGATTTAGGAAGACGTTTTCTTTCTTTCTTTCTTTTTAAATTCTATCTATTTATTTATTTTCTTTACATTATTGTGTTGGTTTTGCCATACATTGACATGAATCCACCATGGGTATACATGTGTTCCCCTTCCAGAATTCCCCTCCCACCTCCCTCCCGACTCCATCGCTCTGGGTCAGCCCTGAGCACCCTGTATCATGCATCAAACCTGGGCTGGCGATTGATTTCACATATGATAATTTACATGTTTCAATGCCATTCTCCCATATCATCCCACCCTTGCCCTCTCCCATAGAGTCCAAAAGGCTGTTCTATACATCTGCGTCTCTTTTGCTGAGGAAGACGTTTTCTTGTGTGTGTTCTTTATTAATCACATATTTCTGAGTATTAAGTGGACTGGCGAAAAATTTAGTGAGACACTCCTGGTGTATGATTGTTGTCCCATATTTAATACAATTATTAAGAATTCTTCTTATAAATGTCCAGATTTGGATGATGAAAGATGTAATCACTCTATTTATATAGCATCTTTGTGCAGGGGGATGATTGCTTTGCCTGTATGACCTTGCTTTCCTCTCTAAGATATGGAAGAGTCCCCTACACCTCAGACACTGGTTTTGCATTGACTCAAGGGCTTTGGGGCCTCAGTAAGCCTTGAGTCCCCATGAATAAGATGGGATTCCTGAGCATTCCATCAAAGACACTCCCTCTAAGCTGCCACTAATCCAGTTGGAACAGAGTGTGTGGGTGTGCGGGTATTTGCATAAGTGGGGTGTTGTAGGAACCTAATCTTCCCATGGGTCAGAAGAAAAGTAGAAATATAGAGAGAAATGCTCTTTATTACTGGAAATGCCTTCTCTGTTTGCAATACAAAGGAGAAAGAGAGAGACTGAGAAGCACTTGAAGCCACCGTTGACTCCAGGGTCCTCTCCCTTCCCAGCCCCCAGACACACACCTCAGTGAGAGGGCCTCTGATAGGCGCCTGTGCTGAAAGCGGCGGCCTGTGACGTGGCTGTCTCTATAGAGACGAGCCGCTTTCCTAAGAGGGCTTGGTAAGCAGGAAACCCTAGTAACAAGTTGAAGGCTTTTTTTTTTTTTCCAATATGAGGATTTTCTGTACTTGAATTCAAAAGGCCCCTCCCTGGGAAAGCAGCTTGTGGCAGGCAGAAAAGAGAGGGCTAGTTTGCCTGGAGGCTGAGGATTTGGGAATAAGACTGGAAGGCTGTTGTCGGTGGGCCAGGGTAGGAGAGGGTGCTATTTGCCCTGCCAGGTTGGCTGGTTACAGCTTGAATTCATCTTCATCCTGCTGCACTACAGCCCATGGCTGCCAATTAATCCATGAAACGATGCCCATAGGGACAAAACAAAGCTGCGATCCCCTTAGCAACCTCATCACAGCCTTCCCTTTCACCTGGCAGATTCCAGGCATTAGCAGCAGGGAGCCATCAGGAGCTCAGGGGGTGCAAATCTGAGTGCTATGCAACACAGCACACCTGCTCACCTGGCACAAAATAAGTGCTCCATGTAATTGACATGTCATTCCTGCCTCTTCCCATTGAAACATCACTCCTTAAAGAAAGTCTTCTTTCTTGGTAAGAGATTGCACTGGGCTGCACGGAAAGAGAGCCAGCTGAGGAGTTTGACCAAGTAAGGGGTACTTTTCACCTAAGAAGTCTACAAGTTCAGGGGGCTGCCAGCTCCGTGGTGTCATTCATGCCCAACCCCTTCAGTCTCCTTGCCTGGCCGATTTTGGAGTGTGTCCATCCACAATCTAAGGGGGTCCCCCTGCAGTCATGATTCCAAGTAGGAGAGAGAAGCAGCAAAAATTAAGGAGGAAAGAGATGCATACAAAAAGAAGCCAGACCTGGTTTCTGGCTCCTTCTTATTGGTCCGAAATGGGTCATGTGACTCGAGCCTCCCGGGAAGCTGTGATGTGTGCTTTTTTTGGCTTAGTTGCAACTGCAAACAAAACAGTGGGGGGGGGGGTTGTTATTTTTCTTTTTAAACCAAGGCGTCTGTATTTATTTGGCTGCATCAGGTGCTAGTTGAGACTGCGGAATCTTTGTTGCAGCACATGGTCTCTCTAGCTGAGGCGCGTGCGCTTAGTTGCGCCATAAGTTAGTCACACCGCCATGTCTGGCTCTTTGCAATCCCACCGACTGTAAGCTGCCCAACTCCCCTGTTCATGGAATTCTCCAGGCATGGGAGTACTGGAGTGGGTTGCCGTTTCCTTCTCCCAGGGATCTTCCTGACCCAGGGATTGAACCCAGGTCTCCTGCACTGCAGGTGGGTTCTTTACCTGCCGACCTACCAGGGAAGCCTGTAGTTGCTCCACAGCACGTGGTGTCTTAGTTCCCTGACCAAGGATCGAACCCACGTCCCATTCATTGCAAGGTGGATTCTCAACCACTGGACCACCAGGGAAGTGTCAGTGGGGCAAAGCTAAGAACAAGTATGAGCAAAGAGCTGTGGTGTTATCTACGGCACCTTCCCTGATGGCCTCATGAAAGGAGTGCTGGAAGATGTCTAACGACTGCCATCTGGGGCAAGCAAGGACACTGGTTTGTAGCGCTTGCCAGTTTCTGGGGAACAGATACCTTCATCGTGGCCAGTTACAAGCTATCGACATAATGTCGCCTTCTCCCGGAAGTTTACAGAGACTTGAGGAGCTCCATCAAGAAACAACACACAGCCTGGAGCCAGATGCGGGCAGGTCTCAGGTCTTCTCTGTTCTGAAAAGAACTGGAGGCAAAGCCCTACTTGATTTTCCTCTCCGAAAAGGGGCTCTTCCTCTGCTCTACAGACGTGCATTAGAAATTCCGGAGCTAGGACGTCTTTGGTAGTCCAGTGGTTAAGAATTTGCCTTGCAGTGCAGGGGACATGGGTTTGATCTCTAGCTGAGGAGCTAAAATCCCACATGGCTTGGAGCAACGAAGCCTGCGTGCTGCAACGACTGAGGCCTGTACGCCACAACTAGAGGGTTGGTGCTCCCCAACAAAAGATCTCGAATGCCCCAGTGAAGATCCTCTGTGCCCCAGCTAAGACTTGATGTGGCCAAATAAATAAAGATTCAAAAAAAAAAATGCAGAAGCACAGCAGAGCGCTCCTACCTTAGAGGCTCAGCCCTACAGACCTCAGGTTTCCACATAGCTCCTGACCCATGGGACGTCTCTAATGTGAGTTAAACTTCTGCTCAGGCTTCAGGAGCCCAGTGGTTCAGTCTGCAGCACTCAGGCAGGAATGAGACTGGAAAAACTGATGGCCCCCACCCCCAGCTCCCTGGAGCCTGTGTGGCCTAGAGACAGAGTAAAACAGGACATAGAGAATAGGGTAAAAAGGAAAAATCACAGAGTTGTCTAGTCCCTGGGCTACTGCCACAGCCAGAGAGAGCTGGACTTCCCCTGCATGTGTCTCCCTTGGGCTCTGGCCTTGTTATCTGGCCCCCCTCAAGTCAGAGTCCGGCATCCAACCGATGGTTCGGTAGCTGTGCTTCATGTTCTACTCTTAAAGGGAAATTCCCTGAGAGATGGGTTTCAGAGCTTATAGCCTGTACCCTGACAACAAGTTGTCTAAATGAGACACAAATGTTTCCTAGTAGATGTAGGACGAAGTGACCTGTGATGGTGCATTTGGGGCCTAACCATGTTGACTGGACAATTGGGGATGGCCTCAGTAAAGCTTAAAGGAAGTCTTGCTTATTACGTGCTCAGCTAAGAAGGAAAAGTCTGGCTTCGTGAAACCAAGAGCAAGATAGAACTGGTAGCCTCATTTTCAGGCTGTGAAGCAACTCAGTTTATCAAAATGACATCAAGCAGAGCCACGACTTGATTTATTAAAAACAGTTACTCTTGGGGTCCTTTATGACTTTCAGGGACCGAAAGCCTTTAAAAAGAAGTACAGACTTAGTTCCAGGTCCTGATGTAAAGCATATAAAGTTCAAATTCTTTGTGAAGAGGCTGTTATCCAAGTCAGGGGTCTCAGGATGCACAGAGACTTCCAAATGACTACTGCGGGACCTTGATTTGAAGGGCCTAAGGAAATGTACAATGCTTGGTTTTTGCAGGCTATAGATAACACTGTCCCTCTAGTGGCGGAAACCTGAATTGCAGGCCCAGTGCCCTGGTTATTGTTGAGTTGCTCAGTCCTGTCTAACTTGTTGGGATTCCATGAACTGCAGCATTCCAGGCTTCCCTGTCCTTCACCATCTCCCAGAGCTTGCTCAAACTCATGTCCATTGACTCAGTGATGCCATCCAACCATCTCATCCTCTGTCATCCCCTTCTCGTCCTGCTTTCAATCTTTCCCAGCATCAGGGTCTTTTCCAATGAGTCAGCTCTTTGCAGCAGGTGGCCAAAGTACTGGAGCTTCAGCATCAGTCCTTCCAATGAATATTCAGGATTGATTTCTTTTAGGATTGACTGGTTTGCAGTCCAAGGGACTCCTTGCAGTACAAGGGACTCTCAAGAGTCTTCTCCAACACCACAGTTCAAAAGCATCAATTCTTTGGTGCTCAGCCTTCTTTATGGTCCAACTCTCACATCGATACATGACTACTGGAAAAACCATAGCTTTGACTAGATGGACCTTTGTTGGCAAAGTAATGACTCTGCTTTTTAATATGCTGTCTAGGTTGGTCATAGTTTTTCTTCCAAGGAGCAAGTCTTTTAATTTCATGACTGCAGTCACCATCTGCAGTGATTTTGGAGCCCCAAAAAATAAAGTCTGTGAAGTGATGAAAGCAGATACCATAATCTTAGTTTTTTGAATGTTGAGTTTTAAACCAGCTTTTTCTCTCTTCTCTTTCACTTTCATCAAGAGGCTCTTCAGTTCCTCTTCACTTTCTGCCTAAAGGTTGTATCATTTGCATATATGAAGTTATTGATATTTCTCCCAGCAATCTTTATTCCAGCTTGTGCTTCATCTAGCCCAGCATTTCGCGTGATGTACTCTGCATGTAAGTTAAATAAGCAGGGTGACAGTATACAGCCTTGACATACTCCTTTCCCAATTTGGAACCAGTCTGTTGTTCCATGTTCAGATCTAACTGTTGCTTCTTGACCTGCCTACAAGTTTCTCAGGAGGCAGGTCAGGTGGTCTGGTATTCCCATCTCTTTAAGAATTTTCCACAGTTTGTTGTCATCCACACAGTCAAATGCTTTGATGTAATCGGTGAAGCAGAAGTAGATGCTTTCCTGGAATTCTCTTGCTTTTTCTATGATCCAATGGATGTTGGCAATGTGATCTCTGGTTCCTCTGCCTTTTCTAAATCCAGTTTGTACATCTGGAAGTTCTTGGTTCATACCCTGTTGAAGCCTAGCCTGAAGGATTTTGTGGATTACTTTGCTTGTGTGTGAAATGAGTACAATTGTGTGTTAGTTTGAACATTCTTTGGCATTGCCCTTCTTTGGGATGGGAGTAAAAACTGACCTTTTCCAGTCCTGTGGCCACTGCTGAGTTTTCCAAATTTGCTGGTATATTTAGTGCAGCACTTTCACAGCATCATCTTTTAGGATTTGATATAGCTCAGCTGGAATTCCATCACCTCCACTAACTTTGTTCATAGTGATGCTTCCTAAGGCCCACTTGACTTCACACTCCAGGTTGTCTGGCTCTAGGTGAGTGATCACACTGTCATGGTTACCCAGGTCATTTAGATCTTTTTTCATGTCGTTCTTCTGTATATTCTGCCACCTCTTCTTAATATCTTTTGCTTCTGTTAGGTCCATACCATTTCTGTCCTTTATTGTGCCCATCTTTGCCTGAAATGTTCCCTTGATATCTCTAATTTTCTTGAAGAGGTCTCTTGTCTTTCCCATTCTATTGTTTTCCTCTATTTTTTTGCATTGATCACTGAGGAAGGCTTTCTTATCTCTCCTTGCTATTCTTTGGAACTCTGCATTCAGATGGATATATCTCACCTTTTGTCCTTTGCCTTTAGCTTCTCTTCTTTTCTCAGCTATCTGTAAGGCCTTCTCAGACAACCATTTTGCCTTTTTGCATTTGTTTTTGTTGGGGATGGTCTTGATCACCACCTCTTGCATGATGTTAGGAACCTCTGTTTGTCCAGGAGAACACACTGGCCGTAGCAAACACCTCCAACAACACAAGAGACACCTCTCCACATGGACATCACCAGTGCCTTGGAGGGACCCATTAGCAAAAGGAAGGAGTTATGTCTCACAAATTCAAAGATTTCGAAAGCTCACATTTTTCTAGGACTTACAACTTTAAAAGTTCTTTCGCATGAACTCTCTGTTTTGACTCTCACAACCATCACGTGAAAAGCAGCTTGCATTTCATTTTTAAGATGAGGATATAAGACTACATAACTGTTGCAGGAAAGGGAACCCCTTCCAGGGCCTGAAAGGGGGCTATTGTCTAACACTCGGAAATGAATTGTCAGAGGAGATACACATGCTGACAAAGCAAGAGATTTTATTGGGAAGGGGCGCCCTTGGAAATGAGAGCAGGAGGGTAAGGAAACCCAGAAGCGTTGCTTGGACATGTGGCTCACAGCCTCGAGTTTTACGGTGATGGGGTTAGTTTCTAGATCGTCTTTGGCCAATCCCGTCGACTCAGGGTCTTTCCTGGTGGCTCATGCACTGCTCAGCCAAGATGGATTCCAGTGAGGAGGATTCTGGGAGGTAATCTCCTTTTGACTTTTCCCAGATTCTTCCAGCCAGTGGTGGCTTGTTAGTTCTATGTTCCTTACCAGGGCCTCCTGCCTTAGAATAATTCATGTGGATAGTTACTACGGGCGGGCAGTTTCGATCAGTGTTTCCCCTAGCATAGCTATCGATGGACTCGGGTCTCCGACTTTATTTTCTTTTTCTTTTTAAATTAATTTATTTATTTTAATTTCTCCTGACTTTAAATTTAGGCTTCTTTTTATTAATACCACACAGTGCTTCTCCTCTCTTCTGGACATCAGAATGAACTATTCTGTGTCCTGTCTGTGTCTGAGATGTCACTATGATCTGGAAATGGACATGATTGTCCCTTATCCAGTCACTGTAATGCCCCTGTCCTAGGTAACAGTTGAGGAAACACAGCTTTGCAGAGAAATGTTTTAATGCTAAGAGACAAATAGTGAAAATTTCAGGTACTCTTGAAGGCAAGTGGAGGAGAGGGTTCCAGCTTGATAGATCAAACCTTGGCAGGAGCCTCCTCTTCTTCTCCAGAGCAGGACTGGTGTTGGAAGGAACTGAAGTTCCAAAGTCCAGAAGTTGTTCCTGTCCCTGAAATTTCTCTCCTGTCAGTGGGTTGATGGGTGCCAGTCCTTTATAAGGCGAAATGACTTTTATTTTCCAACCAGGGCCAAGGCTTACAATGCAAATGACCTGGGAGAGAGAACACATTGGCTTAAATTTGCAGGAAGTTGGAAATGATTGATTTCCTGGCAGCCATGTTGTTGCACTCTAGCAGAGAGGGTGGAGAGATTCAGACTGCCGAGTGCTGAGTGGAGGGGGAGAGTGGATGACAGCGATGCAGACCACCGTTTCTGAAGACATGCCCCCTGCCTGCAGGACTTTCTCCAGAGAAGTAAACCAGCCGCAGCTGTCCCTCTCCCAGCCACCTTCTCACCTTGACCCTCAGCTCTGGACTCAGCTCTCCTTCCGGGCAGAGCTTCAGCTGCTCAGCTTGCTGGCCCTGACCCCAGGATGAACTCTGCATCCCCTCTCAGCTCCCCAGGCTGCCTCATGCTCTTCTCTTTCATGACTCCTTGGAGGCCTTTGAGGGAGCAGACACAGAGGGGAGGAAGCTGCTGCCAGCTCCTCTGCATCCTCTCATACTCCCCAGGGTACATTTGAGCCTTTTCCCGGATCTTAAAAAAAAAAAAAAAAGTAAGATATTGAATTAGCATGCTGGAAGACCCCATTGGATGGACACGCAGCAGGAATAACAGTTTTCTTTGCAGGGGAATGTATGTAGAGTGCGCATTCATGGGTGTGTCCGTGTATGAGCAACAAGAGAGGAAAGAGAATGTTTTTGCTGCATTCCATTGTCCTGAAATAAGAGCCATCAATGTTACAAGTAGCCCCCAACAGGCACACATACACACATATCACACACACACACACACACACACACACACACACACACACACACACACACACACACTCATGGGCTCCTTTCTGAATGGATTTCCATCTCCTGAACTTTTTGCCATAGGCTTTGTCTTTCCCATGACGTGGAATAGACTAGGGAAGAAAGTGACCAAATGGAAACTCTGGGCCCCTTCTCCAGTGATTCACCTGGGTCCCAGGGCTGGACCACCAAGCACCTAGCACTCTCAGCAAGGCCCAGGCCCCAGCTGCTGCCCAGCACAGAGCAGGTACTAGGAGTAGGCTGGGGCCTCGCCAGCCCCTGGGAGGGAAGTCCTTCCTTGCTGTGGAAACACTCATCTCATTTTTATGTACATGGCAAGCCACGGCCCCCAACTTTGGATTCAGTTGCTTTTTTCCATGTCATTAGATCCTTTCCAGCAACCAGCCACCAACAGATTTCCAGAAAAGACCTAGGCAAAATTGTGTAGCCTATCCTCAGCCTGGCTCCCTGCTTCTGTGGGACATTCTCTCAGAGGGGAGAGCAAAGAAGCAAAGTTGGATAGCCCTTCATCCAAAAGCTCAGTCACTGATCTAGGGTGTGCCCTGCCAAGGCCGTTGTCAGGGCTAACCCAGGAGGAGGGAGCACTGTGTGTTTGAGGGGACTAGGGGACGCGTAACGCTTGGGTCTGATCTGAACTCCTTGAATCTTGATCACTCATCTCATATATCCCAGGACCAGCCCACAGATGTGTGATTTGGGCAGAAAGGCGTTGATGGGGAGGTTGCTGAACTCCAAGGAGGGGAGGGTATAATAACACTTCGGAGGAAAGGAAAGTTGGCGGTGGTGGGTTGAATGGAAAGAGACCCAGGGAAATAAGTTACTGCAATTACAAGGGGCACTAAATGGAGGGGCTTGTCCCTGCAGGGAGGCAGCTGGCAGCTCGTCAGAGTACAGACATCCAGGCATGCCTGTGGTCAGGAATGGAGGGCTGGGGGTTTTTGCTAGATAAGCAGAAGGAAGACCTTGAAAACTTACTTGCTTGATTTTATCCAGTGCTTTTGCTGATGAAAGGCTTAGGAGCTGCCAGAGGGTCTTAGCTCCTGCTGCTACCAAACAGGCGTGGTAGGTGAGACTCCACAAGCACTTAGCTGAATTGAAAGGGAGTAGAGAGATGAGATTCTGAAGTCCCAGCCCAGCAGGCGTCCCTGACCAGGGGCTGGAGTGTAAGCTCGAGTCCCAGATTGAGAGGCCCAGGAACTGCCAGCTGATGTTAAAAGTAACGTTCTGCTGTGGGTGGACTCAGCATCCACTGGGCGCTGTAAAAGAACAAGAAGCACACCTCTGCAGCTGCTGCTGGCCCAGGGATGGCATCCTGGGTAGGTAGGTCTCTGAGAAGGGAAGGGAGGAGGAAGAACCAAACAGACCCAGGAGAAATGACCTGGCCTGAATGTCAGCACTGCACGCTGCTGTCAGGATCCTGCTCTCAGGCTCACGGCTGAAGATCACCATCCTCCTGGTGAGAGAGCAGCTTGCTGTACAAGCAGGGAAGAGATTCTGTGCCCCCACGAGCAGCCCCAGCACATACTCTGGACAGGACCCAGAGCACCAAGACCTCCTCGGATGAGGACAGGACCTTAGCTGGATCGTGGCAGTACTTCTGGAGGCAGCCAGCAAAACCAGATGGAGCCCTAAGGGTCTCAGTTAAGAAAAGGGGAACCTTTTTTTCTTTCTTTCTTTTATTCCAAGGCACAATTGTTTCAAGAAGACAGAATCTGAAAGAAGTATCTTTAATGAAGACTGTAAAATCAGAATGCAGCTGTGAACCTCCAAGCCTGTCCTCCTTATTTTACAGTCATGGAAATGGAGGTCAAGACCACACAGTGAGAGGCAGAGATGGTAGAGTCCCTGGGTCCCATCCGAGCCTCGTTCACTCTACCTACCACCTCTGCTTTGTACTCCCTGCAGGAATTAGCAGCCAACCTACCAGGCACCGTGAACTGAGACTCCATGGACTGTAGGCCGCCAGGCTCCTCCAACCATGAAATTCTCCAGGCAAGACTACTGGAGTGGTTGCCATTCTCTTCTCCAGGGGATCTTCCCAACCCAGGGATCAAACCTGGATCTCCTGCATTGCAGGTGAATTCTTTACCATCTGAGTCAGGGAAACCCCTCTTTTTTTTTTTTTTTAAATAGACTCTTTTTTAGAGCAGTTTTAGGTTTTCAGCAAAACTGAGTGAAAGGTCTGGAGATTTTCCCATACATACAGCTTTCTCCATTATCAACATCCTCCACCAGACTGGTCCATTTGTGGCAAGTAATGAACCTACACTGACCCATCATAGTCACCCGAAGTCCTTGGTATGTGGCTCACTGTTGGTGGTGCACATTTGTGGGTTCGGATAAATGTATAATGATATATATTCATCATTGAAACATCATCCAGAGTTCTGACATGTACTCTGTCATACCGAAAGTCCTTGTACAGAAAATTTCATGACAATTCCCATAACAAGGAACCCGTCACAAGGCTTAATTGCCATCAGTCTGGGGATTTGTCTCTGGGGCACAGCTGGCTAGGTGAAGACATTCTGCTCCCCCAGTTCTGTGTTGCTGGCTCCTGGGATGGAAGTGCTTGGACATGCAGGCCCAGGATGAGGCCGCAGGTGCCTCAGATGGACAGATAGGGTCAAGGTAGGACCAAGTTGTGATGCAGAGTTATTATTTTAGACAAGGCTCATCTTTGTTTGTTTGGTTTTTTTAAGGCTCATCTTTGAAACCTTCTAGTTCCACCCTCATCACACATGTGTGCGCACGGACACACGCACAAACATCTTTTCCTTCTAGAACTTCTCTCCATCCGTTTTAAGGATGCTAGTGTCCTTTTATACCATCTTCCATCCTGACTATCAAAAAGTGCTTTAGGAAGGGGTCCAATGTCAATTATTTGCTATTCAGTGTCAGCTGAAGTCATCGCGTTTTCCTTCCTGATTTATTTGCAATATGGGCCTTAGCTCTCCTTGTATACTGAAAAGTTTTGCCTTTTAGAAATCATAATAGATACCTAAAGCAAGTGAAAAGAAGAAGGCCCTTCCCTGGGTCCTTGATATCACCTGAAACTGTACCTGCTCCTGCTTGGCCTGCATAGGTTCTGGCCTCCCTTTAGCCAGACAGAAGGATGAGGAACCAATGCTGGATGTGAACAAATAAAGGGATTTGAATTAGAAATGGTCGTTTGGAGCAAGAAGTCAAGTGTTATTTTCCCAAAATATAAACTAAATAAGCATAGATCCCTGGTTCTCAGTGCCATGGCACAGATGTGTGGTGTTGGAAGAAAGAGCACCAGAAAGGCTGGAATGCCGGTCCTGGGTCCGTGGAGAAGTAGCTGTGGACTTTGCAAGTCACTCCACTTCTCTGAGCTTGAATCTCTTCCTCTCTCAAATGGGTGGGTTGGGTTATGTGGTTTCTGCAATTTCTTCCAGCCGCAACGTTCTACAGTGCTATAGTTAGGGGAGAAACTAAAAGCCAACCAGATGAATTCAGGGTGCCAGGCTTCCCACATCCTCTGCTTTTGACCAAGGTGATTGAAGTGGCTGGAGGAAGCTATTTTCACCAAACCTAGGCTTGCCCTACCCCAGGAAGTAGGTGCTGATGCCCAGCAGATTGCAAATGCCACTATGACAAAGAGCCTGACTCCATTTTAAAAGGAAAGCATATTGATTTTTGGAACAGCCATCTCCTAGAGAATGAAACTTTGAGCCAAACCAAGGAAATTTATGAGGGTTCAGCTTATTCTTATAAAGATTTTAAATCAATAAGTGCTGCCTGGAAGAATCTGGCCATGGTGGTGGCTCAAAGAGCAGACACAAGGATAGTTATACTGGCATCAGAGGTAACAGACAAAGCAAGTCACATGACACAGGGTCGGCCTGGACTGTGGTATCTGGTGGAAAGCGTACTCGGCTTGGATCTGGATTTAAGACACATAGGTACAACTTCCAGCTCTGATACCAATCGGAGATAAGCTGTGTCACTAGAGCAGGGACCATACCTCTGTCTTGCTGACTCCTGCAGTGTCTGGCACTCAGTAAACATTTACTGAGCCAGTGTTTTGCAGTGTCCCATAATTACTGGCCCTTGGCTTTCCTTTCTTGCGCACTCTTTCACTGGATCCCTTCTCAGTCTTCCTATCACCACTTCCTTGTCTAAGTCATCCTTGTCTTTGCCAAGATTGTCGCTGTAGGCTTCTAACATCTTCAGTGCCTCTAGTCTTGCCCTCAGTCTAGTCCGTCCTCCACACTGAAGCCAGAGTAATCTCTCTGAAATGAAAGTCTGATCAAATCACTCCATATTTTAAAATGCCTTCTAACTTGTCATATTTATTGGCATAAAATTATCCATAACAGACTCATTTTCTTTTAATGTTTGCTGGATCTGTCATACCATCTCTTCACTTTGTTGCCCAACATGTGGTAGCACCTAGTAAATGTTTCATATGTACATGAAAAGAGAATGAGATGGTTGGATGGCATCACCAACTCAATGGACATGAGGCTGAGCAAACTCTGGGAGATAGTAAAGGAAGCCTGATGTGCTGCAGTCCATGGGATTGCAAAGAGCTAGACATAACTGAGCAACAATGTACTTGAAAAGAATATGTCCTGAAGTTGTTTGTTGCAGTGTTCAATTAGCTAAAGTTGGGAACTTCCCTGGTGGTCCAATAGTTATGACTCCATGCTTCTGCTGTATGGCTTCAATCTCGGGTCCAGAAACTAAGATCCCACATGGCTTGTGATACAATCAAATATATTTTTTAATTAGGTTATCTAACTATATTTCCAACTTCTATTTCCTTAATGATTTTCTTGTCTACTTGCTCTATCAGTTACTGAATTATATTAGAATTCTAGGTTATGATTGTATATATATTTATTTCTCCTTTTAGTCTGTCAAATTTTGCTTTACATATCTTAAAGCTGTTACTAAGTTCATAAATTTAGAATCTTTCTGTTCAGTTGACCCTTTTGTCTTAATGAAAATTTATGTTTTCTCTCTTTTCTTACTGCATTAGTCTAAGTAGAGAGATTAATTTTATTAATCTTTTCTAGCACTGTGTAGCTAGTAATAATTTTTGCCTAAAGTCTTTTTTGCCTGAAATTAATATACCCATACTAGTCTTTGGTTTACATAATCTATCTTTTTCTACCTTTTTTTCAACCTTTCTATGTCCTTGTAAAATAATAATTATATATGTGTGTGTATTTGTGTGTGTGTGTATCTCTGTCCCTGGTTTCTGACACATTGCTCCAAAACCCTTGTAATCTCTGAATAATAGCAGTGCTAGAAGCTAGAATTGTTGTTCAGTCACTAAGTCGTGTCGGACTCTTTGTGACCCCATGGACCGTAGCATGCCAGGCTTCCCTGTCCTTCACTGTCTCCCAGAGTTTGTTCAAACTCGTGTCCATTGAGTTGGTGATGCCATCCAACTATCTCATCCTCTGTCACTCCTTTCTCCTCCTGCCCTCAATCTTTTCCAGAGTCAGGTTCTTTTCCAATGAATTGACTCTTTGGATCAGGTGGCCAAAATATTGGAGCTTCAGCTTCAGTATCAGTCCCTCCAATGAATATTCAGGGTTGATCTCCTCTAGGACTGACTGATTTGATCTCCTTGTGGTCCATGGGACTCTCAAGAGTCTTCTTCAGCACCTCCATTTGAGGGACCTAGAATATTTTTTTCTAATATTTGAAATTTATTCTACACTCTGACACTACCTCCTAAATCCCTTGGGATTTCCTGGGTGATAGGAATATTCCTATTCTAATAGTATGACTCTTGGTGGATTCTTAGATGGGGTCTGGTCACCAGAAAGATCAAACCATGTTTAAATCTTGAAACTTTCAGCCCAAACTCCCATCCTCATGGGAGAGGAGAGGGGCCAGAGATTGAGTTAATTACTGATCATACCTGTGTGATGAAACCTCAATAAAAATCCTTAAAGTAAAAGTTTGGAAAATTTCTGGGGTTGATGAGTATGTCTGTGTGCTGGGAGGGTGGCACATACCAGCTTCATGGGATTAGGGTCTCCTGCACTCACCTTCTGTTCCTCTTTGTCTGACTGTTCATCTTTATCCTGTATTATATCCTTTATACTCTATAATGGGCTTCCTTGTTAGCTCAGAAGGTAAAGAATCCACCTGCAATGTGGGAGACCTGGCTTTGATCCCTACGTCAGGAAGATCTGCTGGAGCAGGGTATGGCAACCCACTCCAGTATTCTTGCTTGGAGAATCCCCATGAACAGAGGAGCCTGGTGGGCTACAGTCCATGGAGTCACAAAGAGTCAGGCATGACTGAGCAACTAAGCATAGCATACATGCTCTGTAATAAACTGGTACATGTAAGTGTCTCCCTAAGTTTTGTGAGCCATTATAGCAAATCATTGAACCTGAGGAGGGAGTCATAGGAATCTCCAGTTTGTAGCCAATTTGGATGGAAGTTCAGGTAACCTGGGGATTACTTGTAACTGGCATCTGAAGCAGAGGCAGTCTTGTGGGACTGAGCCCTTAATTTGTGGCATCTGATGCTAACTCCAGGTACATAAAGTCAGAATTGAATTGAATTTTAGGACATGAAACTTCTCTTGGAGAACTGGAAGGTATGGGGGAAAACCCATACATTGTGTGACAGAAGTGTTCAGTCTGTAGAGAAAATAGAGAGGTTTTTTTTTCCCCCTCCTTTCAATCCTTATTTGTAAAGTTTACTTTTAGAAACAGCATTTAATATTTTTTTAAATTTTTTCATAAATCTTGAAAATCTTTGTATTTCATTCAGTATTTATTCTATTTATAATTGCTCTTAAGTATTGATGTATTTGGGCTTCCCTTGTGGCTCAGATGATAAAGGATCTGCCTACAGTGTGGGAGACACAGTTTCAATTCCTGGTTTTGAAGATCTCCTAGAGAGGGAACAGTAACCCTCTCCAGTATTCTTGTCTGGTGAATTCCATGGATAGAGGAGCCTTGAAGGCTACAGTCGATGGGGTCACAAAGAGTTGGACGCAACTGAGCAACTAACACTTCCACACATTCATTGATATATTTGGATTTAAGTGTACATGTTTATGCCAATAAATTTAACAATTTGAATGAAATGAATGAGTTCTTGAAAAGCACAATTTCCTAAAATTAACACAAAGATAAGCAGAATCTTCCCATATCTATGGTGTAATTTCTTCCAAATATTTTTGGAAGAAATAATACTAATCTTATACAAACTCTTCCAGGAAAAAGAAGAAAAATAATGAATAATTCCCAACTCATTTTATAATGAGCATTGTTTTCATCAAGTGATACCAACATCTGAGAATGACATTTCTTTTTTTAATTTTTTAAACACCAAAAATATTTTTTATTGGGTTATAACCAGTTAACAATGTTGTGGTCATTTCAGGTGAACAATGAAGACATATACATGTCTTCATGTATATACACAGCCATACATATACATGTATCCATCTGAGAATGATATTTCAAGAAATTAAAATCACAGACCAATCTTACTTATAAGCATAGACACAAAACGCCCAAACAAAATTTAATGAATTAAATCCATCAATATACAGAAAAAGATAATACATAATTGCTATATGCCAGGAATGTAAGTTTGATTTAATATTCAAAAATCAATCAAAATTTTACTGTATTAATAGAATGGAGGAGAAAAACATTATAAAAACATTATAGACATCTCAATAGATGTAAGAAAAAAATTTGACAAAGTTCAACATCCATTCTTGGTTGAAAGAACAAACTTCAGCAAATTGAGAATAAAAGAAAGTATTCTATAGCATACATTATACTTGATAGCAAAATACCATATGCTACCCCTTGAGTTCAGCAAAAAGGTAAAAATGTCCACTTTCATCATTACCATACAATATTATGGTGGAGGGCCAAACCAGTACAGTGAGCATAGCATAAAAGAGGTATAAAGATTGGAAAAGAGGAAATAAGACTAGCATTATTTACAGAGTATATAATTGTATGAGTAAATAATTCAAAAGAATCAATGGAAAAACTATTAAAATTAATAAATAATTTAACATTATCACTCTATGCAAGGTCATCATGCAGCAATAACTTGTATATACTAGCAAAAAATTAGTTTTAAATGTCATTTTATAGTAGCATAAAAAGTAACGTGTTTAGGAATAAATCTTACACAAGACTTCTATGCCAAAATCTGAAAAATATTGCTGAAAGAAATTTTTAAGTCCTCAATAAATGGATAGATGAATATACCAAGTTAATTGGTTGAAAGACTGACTGTTGTTAAGATGTCAGTTTTCCCCAAATTGATCCACAGATGAAATGCAACCCCAATCAAAACCACAGTAGGCTTTTGAAAAAGTAGAGATTACCAAAATTTAAAAATTTACTTAGATGTGCACTTAATATAGAATAGGTAACAATTCTGAAAACAAAAGGAACAAATCTGGGAGACTTATATTACTTGATTTTGGGATTCAGTATAAAATTACAGCAGTGAATTCAGTGTGTTATTGGCATAAGGGTAGACAAATAGATCAATGAAACATATTAGAGCCCCTAAATAGACCCACACATATATGGTCAATTGATTTTTGACAAAAGCTCCAAGATAATTCAATGGGGGAATGCCAACAAATTGTGTGGAGACAAGATGATATTTATATGGGGGATAATGATTCTCAACCCCTATTATATAACATAACAAAAATTTTCCTCAGACCATGGATCTACATGCAAATGAGAAAACATAAAACATCTAGAAGAAAATCAATATCTTCGCCTCCACAGGGTTTAAGCATTAACTTTTTAAACTGAAGTATAATTGATGTACAACATTATATTAGTTTCAGATGTATAACATAAGAATTCAATGTTTGATATAATACAAAATGATTGCCACGATAAGTCTAGCTCTCTGTCACCATACCTAGTTCCAGAAGCTTTTTTGTGATGAGAATTTTAAAGATTTATTCTCACAGCAACTTTCAGATATACAATACTGTATTTTTAATTAATTAATTAATTTCTAATTAATTAATTAAAATTTTTTTCCTTACATTATTGTGTTGGTTTTGCCATACATTGACATGAATCTGCCATGGGTATACATATGTTCCCCTTCCAGAACCCCCCTCCCTCCTCCCTTCCGATTCCCTCTCTCTGGGTCATCCCAGTGCACCAGCCCTGAGCATCAAACCTGGGCTAGCGATTGATTTCACACGATAATTAACATGTTTCAGTGCCGTTCTCCCATATCATCCCACCCTTGCCCTCTCCCATAGAGTCCAAAAGACTGTTCTATACATCTGAGTTTCTTTTGCTGTCTCGCATGCAGGGTTCTCGTTACCACCTTTCTAAATTCCATATATATGCGTTAGTATATTGTATTGTTGTTTTTCTTTCTGGCTTACTTCACTCTGTGTAATAGGCTCCAGTTCCGTCCACCTGAGTAGAACTGATTCAAATGAATTCTTTTTAATGGCTGAGTAATATTCCATTGTGTATATGTACCACAGCTTTCTTATCCATTTGTCTGTTGATGGACATCTAGGTTGCTTCCATGTCCTGGCTATTGTAAACAATGCGGCGATGAACATTGGGGTACACGTGTCTCTTTCAATTCTGGTTTCCTCGGTGTGTATGCCCAGCAGTCAGATATACAATACAGTATTATTGACTATAGTCATCACACTATACATTATATCCCTAAGGCTTATCTGTTTTATAACTGAAAGTTTGTGCCTTTTGACTTCCTCACTCACTTTGCCCACCCTCCATCCCTTGCCTCTGGCAACCACCAATCTGTTCTCTGTATCTGTGAGCTAAGTTTTTTGCTTTTGATTCCATATAAAAATGAGTTCATATGGTATTTATCTTTCTCTGACATTTCACTTAGCATAATGCCCTCCAGATTCATTCATACTGTCACAAATGGAGATATTTCATTTTTTTAATGGCTGAATAAAATTCATATATATATATATATATATATATATATATATATATATCTCACATTTTTCTTTATCCATTCACCTGTCAATGGACACTTAGGTTGTTTCCTTATCTTGGATATTGTAAGTGATACAAGCAATAATTTCAATAAGGTACAGAATACACTCACCACAGGGAAAAATGATAAATTGTATTTCAAAATTAAAACCCTGACTTCTGCTTTTCAAAAGACTCTATTAAGAAAAGTGGAAAAGCAGGTCACAAATTGAGATAAAATATTTGCAATATGTATATCTCACAAAGGATTTATGTCCAGAATACATAAATAATTCCTTAATAACAATAAAAAGTCAACACTCCAACTTCTTTAAAGATCATATTTGAGCAGACACTTAGCAAAAGGCATATGAACAACCAATCAAAGAGATTCTCAACAACATAAGTCAACAGAGAAATGCAAATTAAAACTTCAGACTGGACTACACAAAAAATTAGAAATTTAAGTTTTAAATGTCATTTTATAGTAGTATAAAAGAATAAAATGTCTAGGAATAAATCTAACACAAGACCTCTATTCCAAATCTCCTAAATACTACTGAGAGAAATTTTTTAAGTCCTCAGTAAATGGATGGATGAATATACCACCCACTGAATAAACAATACCAGGTGTTGATGAGAATGTGGAAAAACAAGAGTTTTCACAATTGTTGCTGAAAGTGTCAAATGATGCAACTATTTTGGGAAACAGTTTGACAATTGCAACTAAAGCCAGATGTCTATGTACAACTCCATGCTTGGGTATTTGCCCATCAGAAATGAGTGCATATGTCTACTAAAGATGTGTACAAGAATATTCACAACAGCTTTGTTGGTAATCACCAAAATCTTGATTCAGTGTAAATGCCTTTTAACAGGTGAATGATTATAGAAATTGAGATGTGGTCTTACAATGAAATATTGCACAGCAATGAAAAGGACATACTATAGCAATAACCAGGATGAATCTCACAGGCATAAATTTGCCTGAAAAAGCTAGACTCAAAAGGAAACATTGTATAATTCCATTTATATAAAATTCAGAATGGGGCAAAACTAATCTATAATGAGAGATTCTGGAAGAGTGGTTACTCTGACTGATGAGGTGGCATGCAGAAGCCTCCTGGATCTTGATCTGGGAGGAGGGTCCATGGTGTAGACATAGGTAAAATCGACACTTTAGTTGGAATGGCCAACTTGTCTTGGATTACCTGGAACTGACCTGATTTTAAAACTAAAAGTCCTGTTCTGGGGAAATCAGAATGACTGGTCCCTAACTATAGGTTTGTGCACTTTGCCTTATATATACTATATACTATTCCTCAGTTTTTATAAATCTGGAAAAGAAGTATATGCATAAGAAAAAGTGACTCCATCACCCTCAGGATGGAGTCCAAACTCCTTTCTTATGGTACAGTGTGCTTTTGCAGTGTGGCCCTTGTGTGTTGGCTTGTTTTCTCTTCCTGCCTCACCCCTTGCTTTCTTTCCCTCAGCCCCACTGACTGTTGCCAGCTCCCCAAATGTTCCTTACTCTCTCATGCATAAGCTAGTTCCTCTGTCCAGAAACCCTTTTCCCTAGCTCTTCCCATGTAACTCCAATCCACCATCCTTCTAAACTCAGTTTGGATATCATCAGCTGTCACAAGTTTTCCCTGGCACATATCCACGGTTTGGGATATATCATAACACACGTTTATAAGTGGTATATGTATATTTATTTATTCCTTTATTCAAAAAAACATTATATTAAGCTCTTTAAAAAGGTGCCAGGAAGTACCCGGCCCTACCGGGCCTCACAGTCTAATAAACATATAAATACACCATCACAGAAAATATAGGAATACAGGGTACATACTAAGGCATTAGCTCCCACCAGCTGCCCCAAGCCTGCAGGGAAAAAGAGGGCTTTTAATAGCTATTTCAAGAAGAAATGATACCTGCAAAAAAAATTCCTTAAACCTCTTTCAAACACTTATCAGTTGCATAGATTAAAAGGTATCATTTCTTTCAATAATCTTTAAAATAACTGAGTTTCCTTGCTTTCCTACTCCCTCTCCAGTTTTATCAAGATATAATTGACAAACTGTATAAGTTTAAGTGATGTAACTTACATAGATCGTGGAATGATTACCGCCATAGGTTTCGTGGAGATCCATCATCATTGCTTTCCTACTTTAAATGTCATCCAGAGAAGACAGTGGTACTCAGTAGCAGTGAACTGTCAAAGGTTATAACAGTGTTGTGTGCAATTGTACAAGGCTGTCTGAGTATTGAGGAAGTGGAATGTTGTTATGAGCAAATCATCAGGTCAGACTACCTGGGTTTCAGTCATTTTCTCAGAGCTTTGTGACCTTGCTCAAATGCTTAAAACTCTCTGAGTCCCAAGTTCTTCATATGCAACATTGGAATAACAACTGTACCTCTGTCTTGGGGGTTACTGTAAGGATTAAATGAATCAGTACTCATAAAGGACTTGAAAAGTTGACTGACAGGTATCCAGTCAGCGCTCAGTGAGTGTAGCATTTTTATGTGCAAGACTAGGCAATAGTGTAGACCTGTCCCCTTTCATGATGACTCCAAGTCTCCCCGCTCTCTTCTGAGCCCCAGGCTCACAGCCCTTATAGCTGAAAGGATGTTATCACCTGATTAAAATGTGAGTTGCTCAGATTCAACATCCATCAATCCCAGATCCCCATCTTGATTGTTTTGACTGTCTATTAGCTAGATGAAAAACATCGAAGTCATACTACTTTTCCACCTTCTTCCATACCCAATTATTCAGCAGGTCTTGAAAATTCTCACGGCTGTTACTTTTTATCTTTCCTAGTTCTCTTGCCACTTTCAGAAATAGAATTTCAGGTCATCGCACATTGGAATTTCTTCCACAGCCTCTTAACTCATGCACACGTGCTAAGTCACTTCAGTTGTGTCTGACTCTTTGCTACCCTGTGGACTATAGCCACCAAGGCCCCTCTGTCCATGGGATTATCTAGGCAAGAATACTAGAGTGAGTTTCCATGCTCTCCTCCAGGGGATCTTCGCAACCCAGGGATCAAACTGGTGTCTCTTAATGTCTCCTGCATTGGCAGGCAGGTTCTTTACCACTAGCACTACTTGGGAAGCCCGTCTCTTAACTCAGTCCCTTCTAATTCAGATTGGTATTCCTTGATCATCCTTTGATCTCATATTGTTTGTCCAAAAATCTTCAGTGGAACCTAATTGTCCTTGGGAATCAGTCAGACTTCACAGTCTGACATTCATTGTCCATCACAATCTGACCTAAAACTACCCTTTAAAGTCAGTTTATCTTCTATACAGAATTTCTTGGTCAACTTGTTTGCCTAATCTAAAGCACTGTCTGGCAAATTGCACTGGAATTGGGTTGAGGCGCAAGGGCTACCAGGAGATTCTTTCTCTTCTAAGCCCAGACTTAAACCTTGGCCCCAGCCCCTTATGTAAATGAGGCAGAAACCCTGAGTATGCATGACCAAGGAGAAATAAAAGCAACCAAGATGGCTCCTCTCAGGCCAGCGTGATCCCTGGCTTTCCCATCCAGCCACATGGACAGAAAATGCAGACACTTTTTAAGATTCCAGTGTTCTTGTCCACCACGAAAGCCTGATCCTGTCATCGTCCCGGGTCTGGACAACTGGATTCATAACTCCTCCAGTGGTGGAGAGTGAACTGGAGTTCTGGCGTCTTCCTTCATTGTGTTAGTCACTCAGTTGTGTCCAACTCTTTGCATCTTCATGAGCTGTAGCCCGCCAGGCTCCTCTGTCCATGGGATTCTCCAGGCAAGAGTACTAGAGTGGGTAGCCATTCCCTTCTCCAGAGATCTTCCCTACCCAGGGATTGAAGTGGGGCCTCCTGCCTTGCAGGTGGATTGTTTACCAGCTGAGCTACCAGGAAAGCCCTCCTTCACCCAGAGCCTTGACTTTATAGAGCTTTCCACCTTTTCACCTTGCTCATACCATTGACCCTGAGTTGAATATCTTTTGCCTATTGAAATTCTATTTGAAATCCTTCTAGATCTAGAATGACATTCTGTTTTTTGATCACCTTTCTTCAAACTCATATATTCTCAGTTCTTACAACACTGATTGTACTTCTCATTTGATACCAAATTTCTTCTGCCTTGCATTATTAGCTCTATTTTCCATTACTCTTAACAGCACTGGCAGCTCCTTAAGCTATAGACCACATCCCTGTGCAAGTCTGGAGCTATTAATTAAGATTCTCTGGTCCAATTTTTCACTCGAGTGCCAACTGATATTAATAAATATGTGTTGATGAGTTAAATGTTTTATGCATTAGGCGTTGAGCTATATATTTCAGTGTGAAAGAGAGCTAAAGATATGGGTCACATACAAGGCTGTTCATTGCTACTATACTTAGGATGGTAAAAAATAAAAACCAAGAAGTGTCCACTAGCAAAGTAATGGATCAATAAAATCTTTTATATGTCTATGTTGAAGCACTAGTTTGAATAAAAATAATAGACTATCTACATGTATCAACACAGACAAATCTAAAACCATAATGCCCAATGAAAAGAGCAAGTTTTAGAGTTATATCTTACATGTATGTAAATTTTAAAAATTCAGCTAAAATAGTGTATTCTATTTGTGTATATGAATAGAAAAAATAGGTTATAAAAATATGAATCAAACCTATTCATATTTATCAGTTGAAAAAAGGGATTGGTCAAAGAGTCTTCCAACTGTTTTCTGTAACTTTAATTTTATTAACAAAGTAAACACAACAACATGGGAGCTTCTTAGACTGTTCTTTGCCTTTTTCTATCTTTTTAAAGCATCTCAGAATGAAGAGAAACAAACAAAAAGATAGCATTCAGTCCAGCCACCTGTCCTCTGGCTGGCAAGTCGCTCTTCTTGTTCTTGTATGAGTGTAGAGGTGGGGCAGAGGGGAGGGCCTGAAGCTATTGAGAGGCTAGGGCATGGCTTGGGAATTACTGCTGATGGAATTACTAAACCCTTTCAGTATGCTAGTGATTTTCTTGTAAGTGAAAAGTGAAGTGGAGGTAGGGGGTTGCAGGAGGAAAAGGAAAAAAAAAACTTCGTTGCCTGGTTACAGTAGATCGCTATATGTTGTTTTTCAGCCTCGAAAAAAGAGATGTCTTATTCTTTGTACCATTTTTGGGTTGATGCTGTTTCCAGCAAAGGTCTGTACGTGTCTTGTATGCTGTCTGCAATAATAATAACAACAATAAGAGCTAGCCATTTTAAAGAGCTTACTCCATGCTGGGCATGGTACACTTTACCTATAGTCCATGGGGTTGCAAAGAGTTGGACATGACTGAGCAACTGAACTGAAGTGGAGTTGTATCTGTATGGGTAGTTGTGGCTGTGAGTCCCATAAAATTCTATTCCAACAGAGTTCAACAGTAAGAAAATGTGTTAGGTCACAGAGCTTGGAGTCCAGAAATTGACGGCTTTCAGGCCTGGTTCATTCAGAGGCTCCATGATATCAGCCAAGACCCAAGATTCCTGCTGTCTTTCTGCCCTACTGTTTCAGGACAGTTGGTCCTACTGGAGGAGAGACCCAAACTGGCTCAGGCCTGCCCATCCCTAACAAGTCACTGTGGAGGAGACAGCTTTTTAGCAACTCCAAAGCTTTCAGCAGCTGGGGTGGAATGGATGCGGGAACACCATGCCTAACACCAGTGTGTTCTCATTAGTCCTGTGGAGTGAGTGCTCCTACAACCTACGTTTCACAGGTGGGACGACGATCAATGAGAAGTTAGGTGGTCTACCCTGGGTCCACGGCTGGGGAGCACCTGCTTTCTGCGCCTGTACTGCACTGCCTTCCAGGGCCTTTTGGTGCGAGTTTAACCATAACCAACAAGTCACCCATGTGGTCCTCCTGCCACTGAAACCCCACCGCGATGGCTGGTGGGTGAATGCCTCTAGGTCTCCGCAGCTCCCTTCCTTCAGCTCCTGACTCCCTGTTCCCTTTTACCACACTGCTGCCATCTCTTCCACTCCAGGAGCTCCTCTGTCTGCAAGCTTCACTGTGAGTGATGGATGGATGCACCACCTCCCTGGTTCCTGCTGTCTTTGGGGGGCTGGTCCCTAAAGTAGTTTTATACTATTCATCTTTCTTGAAACAAACTGTTGGAGGCTGAGAACAATAACAACAAACTCGGGAAATTTACAGAGGCTCCGGAATCTAGCGATTCTCTTAGTCATCGAGCTGGACCTCTTCCCAGTAAGTAGGCCTGAGGGCCTATCCCAGAGGAAGGGAGGAAGGTTTCCTGAAGTTCGTATCTCTCAGTTTTGGGGCAACGCCTCGGAGGTCCTCCCCAAGGTCACCTTCTCAAGAGGACCTCCTCCAAGCACTCAGCTGTCGTCTTTCAAGGTGTCCTCCTTGGAAGCGCCACCTGCACCAGGGAAGTCTGGTTTTTCTGGATGGGGTGGCTGATTCCCAGCAATGCTGTGCTCCAGGATTCTGGGGTGCCAATTGACACTCATGGGTCAGAGTCAGCCAGTGTTCTTCATTAGCCACGTGGGCCAGTGAGGCTGTGCATACGAATGTGCAGATGGATCTTGTTTTAACACAGACTCTGATCCAGCAGGTCTGGGGTGGGGACTCTTGACTCATTTCTGCTAGGCTCCAGGGCATGCTGATGTTGCTGGCTCATGGTCCACACTGGAAGGACAGGGGTATGAATGATGCTCACATTGGCTACAGGTCAGCCATCCCATTATGGACACCAGTAGGTCTGGGGCTTAGGGCCAAGGAATCAGCATGTCCTGGGAGCCATCCATTCTGGCCTGACGTGATGTTTGGTCATCAGAGATTGCTGGAGATGAGTAATCCTGGATCTCCTCAAAGCCCTAAGTTACCAAAGCCAAAGGGCAGAAGCCAGGGGAAGACACATTTCCTCCTATCGTGAAGGCTAGCTCTAACAGCAGAGAGCCTCCTCGGCCTGGGTGTGGCCGAGAAGAGCTGAGGAGATGCTTGATGAGGCTGGAGGGAGGGCCAAGACTGGGACAGGCAGGAATTACACGATGTGCTCTCAAGGTTCCCCTTCAGCCCTGAGGTTCTCTAAACCCTTATTCAGGGACAGAAAACAGTGATGAGTCAGAAGCCGCTTGCCTTCTCACTCACTTCTTATTCAGCCAGGTTATTCAAAGTGATTTGTGTGAAAGCTAGCTTGTCATTCTAGCCCTGTTTATTTTGCCTTTGTAGTTAGTACTCTCCTGCCCCCTTCTCTAAATGATCACAAGGGGTTAATATCATCAGTGCATTCACAAAAGAGTGTGGTTTTAAAGTGAGAAGAAAACTATTGACAGGTTTATACAAGAGATGTAATTAACTGCATGCTCTGATGATCTGCCAACACATCTTTCTCTCCTTCCAACCTTCTAGCTCTTCCACAAGTCTTAAAAAGCTTGTTTTAGCCTTTAAAGGCAAAAAAAAAAAAAAAAACATGGTTTGGCTCTGAGAAATATTCTAATCTCATGCAATTTAAATTTGGGATCGTCTCTAAAAGATAACCCGATACAGATGCTATGGGTAAAAAACCACTCGGCACTGACGCCAGCCCCCATGTCATCCATCCTCTCCTTCTGACAGTCCAGCTTTCTCAAGCGCGTTCTGTCTCAGCAAAGGTCAAGCACTAAAAGTCGGAGAGCTCAGAAATACAAATGAACACTATTGAAGGCATAGCGGCAGAGGCAGGAGAGGCCTCTGTAGGCAAAGCAACGCAGCCAGCAAACAGTGCAAGTAAAATCAGGAGAGAAACAGCATGGCGAGGTTCGTAATCAGGAGAAGCTCTGAAGTCTGTCATTTGGAGGCTTCCAGTATTTTTAATACACCAGTGAGAGAAGAGCTTGGTGAGGAGGGCCATCTTTCATCTCTGATCCTCTCCCAGACAGCGAAAGCAGGGTGAGCACATTTGCATAAAAGAAGAAAGGGACAGATTGTCACTCCAGAAGGACCGGCAGGACACCTGTCAGAAATATTAAAAAGCAGGATCATCTCACAAAATGTGGAATGTTTCATGGACTTGTCTTGAGAAACTTGGTGGAAAGACTACAATGGAAATAAATGAAATAAGGGCTGGGTCCCACCTACACACCCTCATCTTGTGAATGAATTCTGGCTCCTAGAAAAAGCCCTCTCCTCTGTCCTTTGTTCCCCATTGAGAATCCCTCCAGACTACAAGCCCCTCCTCTGTAGCAGAGAGAATGATCGAGCTGGTAGAACTCCTGAGAAATTTTCTTGGCTCCGCTCTCACCCCAGCCAGCGCCCTCCCCACACCCCGAGCAGCCACCCCTAATGGGCACATCGCCCCCTCTCCTCGGGCACAGGGAGGTGTGTTCCCCATCTCAAGTCACGCTTAGACCCCGCAGGAGCATTTGCAGTAGACGGAACTGAGACAGTGCAATTAGCGCGGCACTCCAGGCCACTGTGAAAAACGCAGGCCAGGCAAACAAACCAATTTGAGGAGTATGTCTCCATGGCTCAGTTCCCCCTCAGAAAGGTAAAGTCACGTCTCCCCAGAAGACCACGTAGGATCTGAAGGAAACAGAGAGGAAGGTGGTGGAGCAGCAGGCTGCTGTTAATGCATGGCCAAGGTGATGTCCTTGGCGTTTGGTGTGTGGTCCACAGCCCCAGTTGCCGAGTCGGAGCACAGTGGTTTGGGAGTTAAATTTCCTGTGTCCACACTCTGGGAGGGGACAGTCCACTAGCCTCCAAAAGATGTTTTGAGCTACAGAGACAAAGAATTTGAAAGAAATTGGCAGGATTCAGGAGAAGGTAGGGATACAGAAGGAGACAAGAGCTTTTAAAGGGACACCTGAGTGAGTGGCAAACAGATCCTTCCCTTCCCCATGTGCTATAGGCAGCTCTGGGCAGGAGGAGGGAAGAAGGAGGAGGCTGAAGAGCCTGAGCTTGCGAGGTGGGAGCTGCCCAGAACTGCCTGCCTGTGACTCAGGGTGGAATTTTCCTCCCAAGCAATGAAAATAGGATGAGGTTTCTGTTGTTGTGGTCAGTCATATTGATCTTCTATTGTTAGATCTCTCTCTCTCCCCACCGCTTTCTCTCTCTGTGTCTCTCTCATCACAGACACACACACACACACACACACACACACACACACACACATTTACATACGTGTGTGTGGCCCTTTCTCTCTAGCAGTGTTCTAACTTCAGGGAGCATCAAATTACCTGTAGAGCTTCCTTAAAAAACTGAAAATAGAACTGCCATATGACCAAGCAATCCCACTGCTGGGCATACACACCGAGGAAACCAGAATTGAAAGAGACACGTGTACCCCAATGTTCATTGGCACATTGTTTACAATAGCCAGGACATGGAAGCAACCTAGATGCCCATCAACTGACGAATGGATAAGAAAGCTGTGGTACATATACACAATGGAATGTTACTCAGCATTAAAAAAAAATTCATTTGAATCAGTTCTACTCAGGTGGACGGAACTGGAGCCTATTATCCAGAGTGAAGTAAGCCAGAAGGAAAAACAACAATACAGTATACTAACGCATATATATGGAATTTAGAAAGATGGTAACGAGAACCGTGCATGCGAGACAGCAAAAGGAACGCAGATGTATAGAACACTTCATCTTTTTTTGTCCTAAATCTTCAAATTTGAGTGTGTATTTTACACTTAAAGTCTATCTCAATTTGGACTAGCCACATTTAAGTGCTCAGCAGCCACATGTGACTGGTGGCTACTGAACTGGACTGTGTAGATGTAGACCGTGGATCAACCATGGAACAGGTTGGTGGGACACCCAAAGACGGTGGAACACCCAATGATGGTGGGACACCCAATGATGATGGGACACCCAATGATGATGGGACACCCAATGATGATGAGGGGAAATGATGGAGGGGAAGCTGAGAAGTGTTAATGCATGTCCCCCTACCTGATCCATAAAGGAGTCCTATTGGCTCGCCCTCCAAAATATGACCAGAATCCTGCCTCCTCTCACCACTTCCACTGCTGTCACCATGGTCCAAGTAACTCTCTCACCTGGATAGTCTCTTACTGGTCTTCCATCAGTCATTCCTTTCCCTTCCATCTTAGGAATATACTTCCTGGTTTTTTTCTACAGATTGGTCTTCCCCCAGATACAAGACGTCTTCAAGGCAAACCCCTTCACCTCTAAGTTTTTGATCAAATAACCCCTTCTCTTTGAGATTTGCCCTACGTAAAAGTACAAATAGGGCTTCCCTGATAGTTCAGTTGGTAAAGAATCCGCCTGTAATGCAGGAGATGCTGTTTCAATTCCTGGATTGGGAAGATCCCCTGGAGAAGGGAATGGCTACTTGCTCCAGTATTCTGGCCTGGAGAATTCCATGGGCAGTCCATGAGGTCGCAAAGAGTTGGACGTAACTGAGCAGCTTTCACTTTCAAGAGTACAAATGACCTACCTTCCACCATCGTGCCCCTCCCCTCCTCACAATGAGTCCCCCTTGTCCAGATCCATTATAGAATATACTCAGGTTGTGTTTTTGTTTTTAATTTTATTGATTTGTTTTTGGCTGGCTTCTCACTGCAGTGGCTTCTCTTGTTGCAGAGCATGGGCCCTAGAGCACAGGCTCAGTCGTTACAACACACAGGCTCAGTTGCTCTGTGGCATGCAGCAGCTTCCCAGGCCAGAGACTGAACCCGTGTCCCTTTTGCTGGCAGGCAAACTCATCCACTGAGGGAAGTCCCTCATGTTGTGTTTATTGTTTATTCTCTGCCACCTCCCCAAATGTAAACTTTTATAAAGCAGGAATCCTATTTTGATCATTGCTCTATCTACAGTGCCTGTAACAGTGCCTGGCAAGTAGTTGGTGCTCAGTAAATATTTGTTGAGCAAACAAGTGAATGAATAAGGGTGACCCTGAACTCAGCCCTCCCTCAGGCTCCTCTGTCCCACCCTCCTCAGCCCTCTTCCTCACTTTCCTACTGCATGCAAAGGCACACAAAGGAACAGTCAAGAGAAGAGTTAGTTAACCATCCTCACTAAACAAATTCTTCCCTTAGAGCAATGATTCTTCACTGGTTTTGTTTTTGTTCTTGTTTAAATCATGGACTCCTTTGCAAGGTTGATGGCTGTTATGAATGTTCTTCCTCCGATATCCATGGAAACATAATTTCACACACAATTTTGGGAGCTCACAGGACACTGTTGGTCATCAGTTAGAGGCCAGGAACCTCATGTTAAGAATTCGTGCCCCAGAGATTCACCCACACAGTCTTCCTATACATTTTGAAATCAAATCTTTCTGCTGCAACAAAAATAGAAACCATATCCAGAAAGAAATTATAGAGCTCTGCAGCCAGAAGCAAATGTAAGTGGTGATATAGTTCATCTTCCCTCCCAGGAAAACTCCATGCAGAGCAGGAGGCAGTTCAGTATCTCATATCTGAAACGCCTTCCTTATACTTTACCTAAGTGGCTCTTATTTTAGGATTCACAGGCCTTCTCTAACAGGCTTCTCTAGTCAGATCTGGGAAAATAGGAAAGCAAGGTGTTGTTGTTCAGTCGCTCAGTCATGTCTGACTCTTTGCGACCCCATGGACTGCAGCACAGCAAGCTTCCTTGTCCTCCACTATCTCCTAGAGTTTGCTCAAACTCATACCCATTGAGTTGGTGATGCCATCCAACCTTCTCATCCTCTGTCGCCCACTTCTCCTCCTGCCTTCTATCTTTCCTAACATCAGAGTCTTTCCCAGTGAGTCAGCTCTTTGCGTCAGGTGGCCAAAGTATTAGAGCTTCAGCTTCAGTCCTTCCAATGACTATTAAGGGTTGATTTCCCTTAGGATTGATTGGTTTGATCTCTGTCCAAGGGACTCTCGAAAATCTTCTCTGGTATCGCAGTTCAAAAACATCAATTCTTTGGCGATCAACTTTCTTTATGGTCCAACTCTCACATCCATACATGACTACTGGAAAAACCATAGCTTTGACTGTATGAACCTTTGTCGACAAAGTCATGTCTCTGCTTTTTAATACGCTGTCTAGGTACTTGACCTAAAAATGGATAAAGATGCCCCCATGAACTGAGGCCCTCTAGGCTCCTCCATCCATGAAATTCTCCAGGCAAGAATACTGGAGTGGGTTGCCATTTCCTTCTCCAGAGGATCTTCCCTGTGCCCTCCCCTGGGTCCCTTCAGGCCAAATAAACAGACTTTGGGGTCTATTATCTAAGCCAGTGTCATGGGAAATGCCTTTGCTTGGGAGGGCTGGAGCCTGGGCCAGCACAGGGAACCCAGAGAACCAGAGAACCATGGCCCAGGGAAAGGATCACATTCCAGGCAATTCTTCTCCTTTGCCTAGAAATATGGCATGTGACGGCTGAGGAGGACGCAGAGCAGGAGCTTGCTGTAGTCACTTCCCAGAAGCCACGGCCAGATCCACATTGCTGTCCCAGTCTTAGTTTTGGAACAATTAGTATGTTTTCATCTCAGTCAATCAGATGATAATCCCCAAACAGGCCTTTGGTCAATGGAATGAGATACAAGAACAATTAGCATTATTCCGTATTTTAGCTCTTCATTGACTATTGTCTGAAAGCATTAAAAACACTTTACAAAGTAAATGCTCAGAGTTCCTTTTCCAAAGCATGATTCGGCCAGCCAGAGAATAGTACAACTCCCTGTGCCAGAACTGAAACTGCCTCAGAATTCTTGAAATGAAATCAAAGTGTGACAGGCTGTGTCTTGCCAAGGCAAATTCTATTCATTCGGCAATAAAGAAAAAAAAAAAAAACAAGCTAAAATAAAACACAGGGTTTATATCAGAGCCTGATCAGAGGGTTTGGACAGATATTGTTCCATCAATATTTTCTGTCAAGATTTCAGTTTATCTATAGGAAATAACTACGAGGCACTGATAAATTATGAGACCTCCTAAAGGAACCAGAACTGCACAATCAATGAAACTGGAGAAAAGCATATTAAGTTCCCTGAAGAACTTCAAGACTGAATGGAAAGTGAAATCAAACATATTGATTGCTTATAGCTGTCTTTCTTTGGCCACCTTAGGTTACCCAGGGGCTCATGGAAGCATGGGGTTTCAGAAAACCTTTGACATTAGCAACCTCACGGTCCCCTGTGCTGTTTGTGCCCACTGAGCACGGGCATAGACAACATCCATGACCACCTCAAGTGGATGCTGCTAGCAGTTCATTCATTCCCTCAATTAGCAAACACTATTGATAAGGAATTCACTAGCTCCCAAAGAAAGACCCCAATTCTATTCAAAGGGCAGTTCTAATTACTACATGATTCACACCTTTTTGGACCCAAAACTGCTATGGAATTATGTTAATAATCTTGAAGAAGCCAAATAATCCTTCCAAGAGATCTAGCAATTCAGCCAAGCAAAAAATTCTCAAATACTCTACCCTCCCTCATTATCTGACTTGAGTCTCTCAAGGCAAGAAAATATTGAGCAATTGTAATTGGCCACATATTGGTATAATGGCATCCTTTTTGTTTTTGTTTGGTTTTGTATTCTCTAGACTAATTGCTCGGAGAACACAATGGCACCCCACTCCAGTACTCTTGCCTGGAAAATCCCATGGACAGAGGAGCCTGGTGGGCTACAGTCCATGGGGTCGCTAGGAGTCGGACATGACTGAGCGACTTCACTTTCGCTTTTCACTTTCATGCATTGGAGAAGGAAATGGCACCCCACTCCAGTGTTCTTGCCTGGAGAATCCCAGGGACGGGGGAGCCTGGTGGGCTGCCATCTATGGGGTCGCACAGAGTCGGACACAACTGAAGCAGCTTAGCAGCAGCAGCAGCAGCAGCAGCAGACTAATTGCTGTAGAAAACTGTTATTCTAAACAGTGACTGATGAAAAAATTAAGACTTGGAAAATATTATAATTGAACGCTTTATAAAAAAATTTTGGAAGGGAATTTCCTGACTCCCAAGTCACAAAGGATGGTCATTTCTATATTCCTTTTAGTTACTTCCTAGGACCCCTAATGGGCCACAACTACCAAAGCAGTTGTGGTATGTTCTGAGAACCAATCAGTTTGGACCAAATTATGGCAGAGTCAACTCAGACTGGGGCAGGAAACTCTGGACATATGTGTGTGTGTGTGTGTTAGTCACTCAGTTGTGTCCAATGCTTTGCAACCCCATGAACTGAGGCCCTCTAGGCTCCTCCATCCATGAAATTCTCCAGGCAAGAATACTGGAGTGGGTTGCCATTTCCTTCTCCAGAGGATCTTCCCAACCCAGGGATCAAACCAGGGTCTCTTGCATTGCAGGTGGATTCTTTACCATCTGAACTATTAGGGAAACCCCACCTGGACATGTGGGTGGCATTCAAAGGTAAATTTAAAGGACTTCTTCACAGAGGGCCCTGTGGAGAGGTTCAGAGCACTGTGTGGTCACATCGTTAAAAGTTCACTGGGGACACCTTTTAAGAGATACAGGATTTAGATGCATCTTTGTGAAGATGCTGCATTGACTTGACTAACAAATGCTCAGAATCTAGACTGGAGATTTCCTGGGAGGAAAACCTTTTGCTCTGTCCTCTTATGTTCTGTAATTAGACACCTATGAATTAAACTAAGAAAAGGTTTGTGCTTAGTCGCTCAGTAGTGTCTGACTCTTTGTGAACCCATGGACTGTAGCCCACCAGATTCCTCTGTCCTTGGGGATTCTCCAGGCCAGAATATTGGAGTGGGTTGCTGTTGCCTTCTCCAGGGAATTTTCCCAACCCAGGGATCGAACCCAGGTCTCCCACATTGCAGGCAGATTCTTTACCCACTGAGCCACCAGGGAAGCCCAAAAAAGACGGGTTAACAACAACAAAAAGGGTATACAACTTTTATTAATGTTTTACATGCATGGGAGTTCACAGAAAATAAGTGAAACTCAAAGTGGCTAGACTTGGGGGCTTTTATACCATTTTAACAAATGAAGGGGACTTTGGGCTTCTAGGGAGAATAGCTTGTGGGAAGTGACTAGGAAATATTTGGGAGTATGAATGGAAGATAGGGGCTACTTCAGAAAGGTCTGTTTGCACAGACTTGTTTTGGTGTTGACTCTGCATCTTCATCACTTTCAAATAATAATTTGAAATAATCCTTACCCCAAAGTGGCATATTTTGGAGTGGCCTAGCCTAGTCTTCATAGTATCCTTCAGATTGTAATACAGGATGGTTAAATTCTTCTGGTAAACCATCTTTTCATTGTGAGTAAAAGGATAACTTTCTCTTGCCACAAAAGGGGAAAAGGATTAGATGGAAAACTTAGACTTTGTTCCCTCCCTTGGCACCCCCAGCAATATTGGAAAGGAGAAACTGATATTTAATAATGACTTCATTGCTTGAATGAACTAATTAAAGGGAAAAGGGCCTTGGGACATCACATCTTTTTGATGGGAGAAACTGGGCTATGCAGAGTTGCCGGGAACCTCACTTTCCGGAACATACCTGTTGACTCCTAGAAATGGAATTCTTACAGAGACAAGGATAACCTGGGAGAAAATGTTCTGGAATCAGACCAGGCTTGGGGTTTACCCATAGGCTTTTTATTTCTCAAACTTTCGTAACTCTATCTACAAATGTAGCCAGTCTTTTCCTTTCATAGGTTGGTGAAAATCCTGAAAAATTATCCCTAAGGTTGGAGGCTAAATTGGTTGCTAGGGTTAAAGAATTGTAAGGAAGCCTTCCTTAAGAAAACATCAGTAATTGTACTCATCTTGAGGAATTTTAGTAGTTTTGGGGTTTATGTACATGTTCATGCCAAGACATGAAATTTAAAATCCATCCCTCTAGCTACTGGAATCCAGTTCCCTAAAATGTTAAGATCATGAAGTTTACCAATTGGGTATCATGAACTAAGTCTTCATTAAAATAAGTGGAAATCTTAACCTCTCTTTGCAGTAAATATAGGTATGAATATATACTGTATTTTGAGATCTGAATAAAAAGGGTAAAATTTTTACACCATTTTTATAGAAGCAATGCTCAATTGTAAACATATTCCAAGTTTAAATGAATGAGTATTTTCCTTTCTAAAGTGGAATTGAATCTTCTACATCCAATCAACAATGCTGGGATAATTCAAGTTACTTACTTATTATTAGTTGCAAGTCAAACTATTAGAGAAGATGTAGCTGATTTTACCTAATGCCTGACCCTATCTGGAAACTAATTTTTGCACCTAAAATCACCAAGAACCAGGCCCTTATTTACATCTCTATGTCCTGAAAGCATTCTTTATATCATGCCTCATAAGACTGGGATGGATGGGAATTGGTAAGGGATCACAGGATAGAATGAAAGGAAATTGATTAGAACATTCTGATACTTGAAATGCAGTTTGAAAGAAGATGTTTTAAATAGGTATGTTGGTGGAATCTATAAAGCCTTCTGGAGAATGGGCAAGCAGTTTGGTACTGGACGCTGTTACAAAAGAATGGGCGAGTGCATGATGTTATATGGTGGCCTGATGAGAGGGAAGTTTGAGGGAGAATAGATACATATATTTGGATGGCTGAGTCCCTTTGCTGTCCACCTGAAACGAGCACAACATTGTTAATTGATTATACTCCCATAGAAGATAAAAAGTTAAACAAACAAAAAGAATGGGCAAGGGCAGACATAAAGAAAGATGTAGAGAAGGAAACAGGTTCAAATAGTGGCACTCGGAAGAATCTAAATATTTATAACAAATTTTTAGCCAATTGAGAAGATAGGATAAGAATTTTTATAAACCTTAAAATTCAAAATTATCGTACATGAATGTTCATAGTGGCATTATTCACAACAGACTAAAAGTGGAAACAGCCCAAATGGCCCTCAGCTGATGAATGGATAAACAAAGATGGGTATATCCATACAGTAGAATGGCAGTTAAAAAAATGAAGTGATGATACTTGCTACAACATGGATGAACCTCAAAGAATTTACGCTCAGCAAAAGAAGTCAGATCAAAAGAACATATACTGTATGATTCCATTTATATGAGATGTCCAAATAGATAAACTTATAGACATAGAATGTAGATTAGAGATTGCCTAGAGCTGAAGGTGGAAATAAAGAGTAATTATAAATGGACAGGAAATTTCTTTGGGGGATGATGGAAATAATACAAAATTAGATTGTGCTGATGGGTGTAAAACTCTGTAGCCTTACTGAAAATCACTGAATTGTAGTTTTAAAATGGGTGACTTTATGTTATGAAAAGCTTTTTTTTCATAATTTTTTGTTGTTGATGATGCAGACTTGCCAGGTGGCTCGGTGGTAAAGAATCCACCTGCCAATATGGAACGCATAGGAGACCTGGGTTTGATCCCTGGGTCAGGAAGATCCTCTGAAGGAGGAAATGGCAACCCACTCCAGTATTCTTGCCTGGAAAACCCCATGGACAGAGGAGCCTGGCTGGGTTCAGCACATAGGGCAGCAAAGAGTCAGACGTGACTGAGCGACTGAGCACGAGCACTAGCTGATTTACAATGTTGTGTGAGTTTCAGATGTACAGCCAAGTGATTCAGTTATACACACATACCTATATTCTTTTTTAGATTCTTTTCCCTTATAGGTCATTACAAAATATTAGGTATAGTTCCCTGTGCTATAACATAAGTCCCTATTGGTTATCTATTTTATGTATAGTAGCACATATATCTTAATTCCAAACTCCTAATTTATCACTCCCCTCTCCCCACCTTCCCCTTTGGTAACCATAAATTAATATCTACATCTATGAGTCTTTTCTGTTTTGTAAATAAGTTCTTTTGTATCATTTTTTTAGATTCCACATATTAATATAAACAATATCATATGATATTTGTCTTTCTCTCTCTTACTTCAGTTAGTATGGTAATCTCCAGGTCATCCCTGTTGCTACATATGGCATTGTTTCATTCTATTTTGTGGCTGAGTAATATTCGACTATATACATAATGAAATATTTATATATATATATCTCGCATCTTTATCCATTCACCTGTCAATGACATTTAGGTAGTGTCCATGTCCAATAGTGATGATATAAATGTTGGGATGCAGGTATCTCTTTGAATTATAGTTTTCCCTGGATATTTACCCAGGTAGGATTTCAGGGTCTTATGGTGACTCTCTCCTTATTTTTTTACGGAGCTTCCATACTGTTCTCTGTAGTGACTACACCGATTTTGACATTCCCACCAAGTGTAGGAGGGGTCCTTTTTCCCTACAATATGGTATGAAAATTATACCTTAATAAGGCTGTTAATTAAACGACTGCTATCTGACGATCATCTCCTTTATTATTTTTGTTGTTATTACTTGTTCAAGGACTCTCTGTATGAGGCTATGTTTATTATGGCTTTGAATAAATTCCTTGGCTTTCCCATGGGGTGTGGTTTCACCTGCTTCATGCTTTCAGGCAGCTAAGGTTGTGCTCAGATATTGCTAACAGAGAAGAACTGCTGGCCTCCTGGTATTCTCAGGACACTCAGGCCAGAGGTCAAGAAAAGGGATGGCCTCCCTCATCGCTATCTTATCCTAATAAAAGTGGTACCTCTTCTCTCCTTGTGAGGCTATTGCCATTCCCCTAAGACCAGAGGGGTGTTGGTGGCATGATAGATGTCGGAGGTCTCAGTGTTTCAAGGATGAAGGATGTCCAGGAAACTGTACCTTCCAGTAGGAGAGAAGGCATGCCACCCAGTGCAGCAATAACATCAATAATCATACAGGCCTAATATTAATGGCAAGGAGGAGTAATAATTCAGACTGGAGAAAACCTTCACATCTCCTCTACTGACATTATTGCTTCAAGGCAGGTGATTTTGAATTGCCTTGAATAACCTCATATTTACATAATGGCTTTCCTAGGTTTTTTTCTATTATCCCCAACAAATTGCTTTAGAATAACATTATTTCCAGCAAACCTGTCCCCCTAGGAGTGGTCCAAGCATACGTAATAGTTGGGTGTTTTGCTTCTTCAAAGCGTAACACTGAGCCTCATGCTGGTGTCACAAATCTTTGGTTGTCAAGGGCTGAGACAGGGCCCCAGACAAACTAGGATTAGAGAGGTCTTCTGTCCCTTCTGCTACAGGTCATGGTGAGGAAAGGGGTGGGATAGTGAGCAGAGTCATTTGGTAGCTTGTAAGATGTTGGCAGCTTCCCTGGTGGCTTAGCAGTAAAGAACCCACCTGTAATGCAGGAGCTGCAGGAGCTGCAGTTTCAATCCCTGAGTCGGGAAGATCCCCTAGAGGAGGGCATGGCAACCCACTCCAGTATTCTTGCCTGGGGAATCCCCAGGGAAAGAGGAGCCTGGTGGGCTACAGTCCATGGGGTCGTAAAGAGTTGGACGTGAGTGAAGCGACTTAGCACACACACACACAAGATGTTTGTGAAATCTTCGTGGTCTAATTTGGGCTATAACACGGGTGTGCCTCGTGTCCATGTCACCTAAGTTTTCTTTTATGTATTTTTTCTGATTTTATTTATTTTTAATTGGAGGATAATTGCTTTACAAAGCTGTGCTGGTTTCTGCGGTAGGATAAAGCAAATAACCATAAGTGTATGTATATATATCCCCTCCCTCTCGAGCCTCCCTCCCCGCCACAACCCCACCCCTCTAGGTTGTCTCAGAGCACCAGGCTGGGCTCCCTGTATTAATTGTATAGCAGCTTCCAACTAACTGTCTGTTTTACGCATGTCCGTGCTACTCTGTCAGTTCGTATCACCCTCTCCTTCCCCAGCTGTGTCCACAAGTCCATTCTCTATGTCTGCATCGCTACTCCTACCCTGCAAATAGGTTCCTCAACGCCATTGTTCTAGATTCCATATATATGTGTTAATATACAACGTTTATTTTTCTCTTTCTGTATGTTGCCTAAGTTTTCAAGCCAACCATGTCAGCATTCCCTGAAGTTAGCCCAGGATTCCAAGTCCCACATTTCCAAAGGATCTAGACATAAAAAATAATCTCTGTTCCCCTTTTACTCATTAATCCTATTTCTATCCTCTGGGGACAGCACAAGGCAAAGCCTTCTTCAGCATGACAGCCCTTATAGAGATGAAAACATTTGTCGTGAAGACCTTTCTCCTAAGCCTTCTTTAGTACGGATTGAGCATTCCCAGTACATCAGCCATTCCTCTAAAGACGTGAAGTTTCAGTCTTGGCTGGAAGAATTTTGTTCCCATCTCTCTTACCGTGTGTTGCCCACTTGAGGTTATGATCTGACTAGAGATGAACATGGTGTGACCACCACCCTCCTCATTAGTGACAATGACAGTTATTCATGGGAAATATAAGCTGTAATGAGAAAGAATTCTGTCTGGGCAGGGAGAGAAAGTAATTATCTTGGGTGTGTACTGTGGGCAGACTCTGAGTTTTTCCAAAATTATTAGCCCATTAAGCAGGGTGGGTGGAGGAGGGGGCATTTCTGCACACCTTTTGGGGCTCACGGTAGGGATGGAAATTTTGCCTAAGATCACCGGTTCGATCCATCCATTCCAGACATCACCCTGAAGGGTCTCTTTCACTTGAAAGCCTACAAAGGTGAAAAAGGTGACTAATTATAAATTAGCATACTATGAGAAAGGAAGTAAATGTAGTTTTGCTCAAGAGTTTACTTAGCATGATTAGGTCTAATAGCAAGGAACTAGTCGTTCAGCTCTGATATTAGCGTCTAATCCTTCTTCGCTGGGTAATCACCGAAGGCCCTCCCTAAGGGTGAGCTGGGAGGCAGCTGGTGTCCCAGCCCTTTCACCATCCTCCGCCTGCATCACCTGCCTGTTCCCTTCCGGGTCACGCAGTTCTGGGTCTGGAGCACTGGGCTGAGGCTCATGGTGGCTTTAAACCAGCTGTTGAGAACTTGCAGGCATTACGTATGTGGTTGCTTCAAGTTTACTCCTCAAGGGCAGCCTTCCGTGTTGTGTTTGGGCTCCTTTACAGAGCGCTCCACCACAGCCACCCTCTGTGATCAGCACGTTCACCCGAAGCCCTGAGCTGTAGCTGGGGGATGACTAAGTGGGAAGCGGGGAGCTTGTAGGGCCAGCCTTTTCCAGTTCAGGAGCCTTCAGATGTTCACAGGTGGTTTTTGGAGGAAAAATCAATGCCAGCAGTAGGGGTTCTTCCAAAATGTATTTTGCATTGAACACAGATGGAAAATACTAGGTGTATTTATATAGCTGTTTCCATGTGATAACAAGCCTTTGGGGAGTGACCTGTTACACCCGAGAAGGTGGAGAAATCACCACTGCAAGAGCATGTGACTTTTAATCTCAATGGCACTGACCAAACAAACACTGCCTTGACCTGTGTCCCTGGGGTCTTATGAATTTAGCACATCCTTGTGAGGTGCAATGGATAAAAAGGTTTTTAATACCAAGAAACAGGAAAGTTGGTTAATAGTGGCTTACACAATTACAAACTCGGTTTTCTTACCTTCTGAGTAGTTAGGGTAGGCAGTGGCAGGCTTGTTTCAGCTGCCTGGTAACCAGACCAGAGATCCAGGCCTTTCCACGCAGGCATCTTCAGCAGGTTGCCTCATGGTCACAGTGCAGGGCGCCTTTGCAGGCAGCGTGTTCACGTAGGCAGCCAGCATAGCAGAAGGTTGACAAGGCATGATTCCAGTAAGCTTTTCCTCTTCCGTCTATCCTTTTATCTGAAAATAAAATCTTTTCTAAAGCCTCCCCTAGTGGACTTCACCCATATATTTCATTGAAAAAAAAAAAATGGATCCCATGACTACCACTGGCTACAAAGGACATTGGGAAAGTGGGTGTCTGACAAATGAGAACAGGATTATAATAGCTGGTTCAAAGAAATTGAGATCCATAGAGGAAAGCTCAGCATACTGTCTCTCACAGGCAAAAAGGTGCAGGGATGAAGACCCCCAAGGTGAACAACAGAGATAGAGTGCAGTGATTTGTTGTATGTCGAGTGTGTGTACCAAAAAATCTCACTTCCCATGGATCAGATTCTAAGAAGAGAAAGCCTTAAATGAAAAGTCAGCTTTAAGCTTTAATTCTTAATCTGCTTCTGAATCAAACCAACACAAACCCAGAATTCTACAAAGGGGAGAAAAACCACTGTGGATTTAGATTTCTAAAAAAGTTGAGACTGAAGGATCCAATATAAATAAATTAATGATGTTCAGAAAAGATTGGGCTGAGTATCAGACTATTATTAAACACAGACATGCCACTTGCTACTACTTTTCTATAAAACATCTTTGAAAACAAAAGTTCTGTTATTATTCTAAAAACAACAAATGAAAAGGATAGACTTGATGCTTTACCTGATGGGAATATATGACAGTATTTTCCCTAATATACAAATATCTCATGAAAATACACTTCTCATTTTTACAAGGTTGATGTTGTTCGTGTCGTTATTTATAAGAGGAAAGATTTTACTTGCAAGAAGCATTGTTTAGTGACAAGAAGAGTAAACTCTGGAGCCAGGCAGACCTGGATTCATATTCTGAGTATGAATTCATATTCATATTCACACTTGCTAGCCTTGGTCAGCCCTCCTGTCTTCCCTGAAAATGGAGGATGTAATATTAACACTGGCTTCATAGACTACTGAAAGTTTTAAAGGAGCCAGTACACATTAAACACAGCATATCCCAGACATGTACTAAACCCTCAATTTCCCTAGCTCAGTATTTTTCTTGGTTTTGTCCTGTGTAAAATAAAGCCATTTTGGATCTAGTATTAATTGCTAATTGTAACAAATAATTTATTTGCGAGCTCCTGTTTAATCCAGTCTGAGGCATGTATTGTACCTTTGATCTCTCTCTGTTGGTGTTCTGCCAAGAAAGTACAGTTTTAAAAATATGCTGTGGTGTGTTTTGATAACAACCTTCTGATTGGATGGTGACTTAGTCTATGGCAGTGGATCAGACCACACCTACCGGAGAAGTTGGCATCTCCTAGGTGACACCAGCCCTCCCCCTGGACCACAGTGTCCCTGGCTGCAGCAGCTCTGATCTGCCGTTAACCCTCTACGTCCTGTGCTGTAAGCTCCAGACACAGCAGCTTTGGGCGTCATGGAGAAGTGCTGAGTCATGCTGGCTTTCCCCGCCATGTTCTCCAGGTCTCCTCCAAGAAATATTCTCTTGGCCCACATGTCCTCGTTTTTGTTCTTGAACAGCGAATGTTTTGGACCTAAGCATAATTATTCCATTTTGCCTTCAAGATTTCTCATGAGACACTTAGTCAAGTACGTTATTAAATCCATGCATAGCGTATCTGCCTAGGCTAGTGGTCCGGCAAAGGCACTGAGTTAACTTGGAATGTTCGTCTGTAATATTGTCACTCTTATTAGACAGTTAGAACCCAGATAATAGACAGCATGTCTGTTTTGATAACAATACTAGACAGAAAATAAATAATTCTCAGCTCACAGACAGACTGATAAAATGAGCCCTGATAAACTGAACTCACCAGACTCTGAATGATGAATAATTGTTTTTCTGTATGTGCTTCCATATCTGTCCTCTAATAATAATTATTTTCTAGAAAAACACCCATGGTCAATGTGAAAGTCACCACTACCGTGTGGAGCTGATCTTAGACTTCTCAAGCCTGAGTCTTCCTTGCTACTATCATGCTTAGAAGATCTAGATGTATGTATTGGGTTGGTGAAAAAATTCATTTGGGTTTTCCATAAGATGTTACAGAAAAATTCAAATGAACTTTTGACCAACCTGATACCATGTCTAACCACAACCAGGGCTAATGCAGAACAGCACCCTTTCATTAAAGCAATCTAAGCAAAGTTAAAACCAGATACAAATAAAGTTGCCTTGCAACTAACTGGGGCTGAGCAGTTCTTAGAGGGCTTAGCTCCTCTAAGAACAAAGGGTAGCTTTAGCTTTTTATATTCCAGGCTCCAGTATCTCTGATGCAGTTGAGGTAGTATCAAATACAGGCTGTATTCACTCCTCTGGGGAAAGTGTTTTTAAAATAAATTCTTTACCAAACACAAGGCAAGGGGAGGGTAGATTCTGGGAACTGATGCCGCTTGGCTGAATGTGGTTCTTTGGCTTCTGCAGTCACCAGATAACTTCCTCACCCACGGACTTTAAGTCAGTGATTGGAAGGGACCAGGGTAGCCATTCATTGCAGTTGGCATTTCCATCCCACTCAGAGTACCAGGAAATGTGGTTAGAAAAAATAACAAAAATGCTCTTGATGCTTAAACCAAGCATGGAGAAGAGAGGGGGATTTGTGCTTCTTGGCATCACGTGTGACCCAGGGCTGCTACTGAAATGTCCAGCGGAGATTGCTTCCCAGAATCAACTTGTAAACTAGAACCGAGCTTGCAGCAATGGAAATGGAACCTTGAAGCAGGCAGGAGACTGCCTCGAGATCAATAGGGCAACATACTGGCTATCTTGATCAGGGTGAGAAGAAAGACCAAATATATTTCTAATTCCTTAGATAAGCAAGGAGAGCTTCTTCTTTCCTCTGCTCCCCCTTGTCTCCTTTGGCCAATCATAAAAGACTGTGTCTCGTATAACTTGTTTGTAAGATAAGAATATAATACCGTGTTGGGAGTTAGTATACTTATTAGCCCTTTGACATATTGAGAGGGAGAATAAAAGACTATCACCCATGCTAATGCTGAAACGTGCCTACTCTGGAATGTAGCACAGTCTCTCAACTCTCTAAAGAAACCAAGATACACAGGGGCTAGGAGCTGTGTATAGGGGAGAGGTAAAGGAGTGTGTTTTACCAGACTTAAAGGTTTCCCCACTTGCTCTGTCTTAGCTATGTTTACTTATTCATCTGTCTGTTGTGAGCTCCACGAGCTTAGGGCCTATATTTACATTTCTATTCTTTGCTTTCATATCCCAATTTCTTTTCACCTGGCAAATAGATGTGCTCAATAAATATTTGCCAGTAAACAAGCCCGTGTGTCCCATGGCCCTTTCTTTGTCGGCATTATTTCCTGCTAGCCTGTGGAAGTTGGGTGGGTAAGGATAGGGAGCAGAGGATATCAATTATTTTTACCTCTCAGTTTCCCATAACTGAGAAGCCAGTAACCTGCAGTTGCTTGTCACTGGGCCTCTCTATGACTATTTGTATGGTTGCTATTGTTTTTGTTGTTCTTCTTAAATAAATCCTGGATTGTCTTTGAGTAGCATAAGTTAACAGTGAAGTCTCTATGTGAAAGCTGTGAAGGAGCTAGTCATGATAGGTAAAAATAATCTAAAAAATTGCTGAATTTTGTAATATATTTATATACATCATAAATATCACAATATGAAAAATAAACCCCAAATGAGTGCTTAAAAACAACTGCAACAGCTCATTTCTCTTTTCAAAAATGAAACAGCATCTTATTTGGGGCCATTTTTTATTTGCAGTAAATATTGCAAGTAAGCATTCTGAATGAGGGAAGAAAAGTTATAATAACATAATTCACTTTCAGTTTTTGTGAAAACTGAAACATTTTAATTTATTAACTTATTAGTCATACCTTCAGTGAAACACTATTTACAAGATGATATCTATTTATTTGTGCGCACATTATGAATAACAGAGATGCTTTATTAATTTGATAATCACAAGCCATTATTTGGCTAGAGAGAACCAATTAAGTAAGAAGTATTTAACTCTTTCTTTTTCTCAGAAAGAAAGACAGGAGCTGACTAAGCTTGGATGGGGAGCATAAGAGAATTAAAATAATCATACTATTAGAACTGGCAGAAGACTTTTAGATGACCTGGTCCAGGACTGTTAACCTTGAGGGCATGAATCTCTAGGGAGTCAATGAGTTGGTTTCATGGGCATTCTGTCCAGCCTTTAAATTATATTCAAAATGTTATGGGAAGTTACATAAGCATATTTTTCTGGAGTGAGAACCCATAACCTCAAAAGATTAAGAAATCAATGTGCTATAGAAGTGATGTATGAGAACAATTATGCGGGGGGCCTTGACAATCCTGTTAGATGGTCTTGGAAATGCAGAACAGTCCAGTTGTCCTGCCTGAGTATGCTATGAATTCAATGGCTCCCAGAGCCCTCAAAAGCAGGAGTATGAGGCGTAATCAGATCAGAGAAAGGAGCAATGAGGTGTTCCTCACCTCAGCTGTCTATGAGTATTCCCATGTCCTCATGGGCTTTGACATTACATCAGGACATGATGGTCCTGTCAGCCTGGAGTGTCAGCACTACTGGGAGCACATGTTAGGGCAAAGAAGAACAAGAAGTCAAAGACCAGGCCTGAACAGAAACAGAAAAAGAATCAAATGTTCATTTGGAAAGGTACTCAAGGGTTTGCCTTTCAGCATAATGGCATTCAAGGCGTGGACAGGAGTTGCAGGCTCAGGTGTCCCAGAAGCAGGTGAAAGAGAGAAGGAATGCTGAAAGCTCCTGATTTCTATAGCAAAATTCCCTCCCCAGGAGTTTTCCCTTCCTTTGGGGTTCTCCTGAATCAACCCCAAAGCCACCAGGGCACTGAGCTCCAGGGGCCTGCTGCCTCTCCTCCCCTCCTTCACCTGCAGTAGTGGGCTGAGCCAGTTTGTACCAGATGGTGAGAGGGCATCATCAGCCTTTCCCAACTCTGCCTTCAGCAACTTCACACTGGTAGCATGAAGTTGACCATGGTGGAGTACGTGAGCAAATGTTACAAATCAGGGACTCCCCCCACCTAGGGGTTGTTAAACATTTACCAGAATTTACTAGTTACTGGCTAAGAGTGAGATAGTGATAGGGAGTATGTGGGGCTTTAAACAGGAGGTCAGGGAAAAATTCCAATAGGATGGCATTTAGGAAAAGACTAGAAAGACATGTAAAAATATATCACGTAGATATCTGGGGGGTGAACATTCTTGTCACAGGAAACAGCAAATACAAAGCACCTGATGCCGGAGTGTGCTTGGAGTTCAAGGAGCAGCCAAAAAGGAGAGTGTGGCTGGAGCAGAGTGAAGAAGAGAGTCATAGGGAATGAGGTTAGAGATGGATGAGAGAGTAAGAGGCAAATCATGAAAGACCTTTTAGACGATTATAAAGAACCTGACTTTTCCTTTGAGAAAAATTGTGAGCCATTGGAGGCTATAGAGCAGTAAAGTGACATAAATATAATTCAGATGTTTTAAAGGTTTTACTCCTTTTAAAAGGGGTGCTTTGTAAGGTCAAGGCAGCTACAGAAAGACAAATTAAGAGGCTATTGGAGTAATCCAGATGAAACATGGTGGTGACTAGGATAAGAGGGCTGCTGCTGAAGGGATAAGAAGTGGTCGTATTCTGGATATGAATGTGATAAAATTGTTATTAGCAGGCAGCTTTCAGCTTAATAAAGACAGACCTTCCTAATACAGAGATTTAAAAATCTCTAATGAAGTACCAAGATTTCTGGGCTTGGATATAATCAGTAAGAAACCTGATAGCCACTCATCAGAGATACTGTAGAAGAGTTTCCTATGCTGGGAGAAGCTTACATCCACTGACCTCTAATATTCTACAATGGGATAGGTGCTTGGTTACACAAGAAAATATCTGTTCTAATGTGACAACTGAGTTAAGGCTAAGGGAACAAATAGGATTGGATATATCTATTAAAATGGCTTCATTTATGTTGACATTTTTTCTTAGATTAATTTAATATAAATATTAAATTATATAATTATATTTGGATATGATATAGTATATGTAATACCTAGTATTATATACAACATATTAATGCTTATTGAGGGGGCTTAATATAATTCTGTATGTATATATGTGTATATATGTATGTATGTATGTACATATATATTTACACACTTACTTGACATAGACATTTACCTCAAAGGGTTTGAAGGTAATGGGTGGGGTTAGTTTAGAGCATGTTGCTCTCCATGGTGCTGAAACCCCGAAGTTAAGGGATGGTATTCTCTCAACTGGATATCTCATCCTCCTTGGAGGTGAGGTTACTGGGCTTGTGCAGTCACATGAGGTATAGATGGGGTGGTTTGGGGAGGTTTGAGAACAAATAAAAAGAAAATGTCTTACAATTCGGGGTTTAACAGCAGGAAAGAATTTTAGGAAATATCTAGTCCAACACCTTAACCCATCTACAGAGGAAACAAAGATAGAGAGCAAGCACATAGATGCTAGTAGTAGAGACCCATGGCCCACTGTAAGCTAGGATGGGATAGAATAAGTGTTCTACCAGCTTAATTTTCTCTTATCATGTGACACCCCCATTCACCACCCCAATGAAAAAGTATCCTCAGAAATGTGCATTTATGCATGAATTTTGCTGTGCAATGCATTTATACCTGGTACCCCCAATCTGGATTTTATGTTTGCAAGTGTAAAGGAGCTGCTGGTTGGTATCACCCCAAACTTTCTGGGCTTCTGCAACTGACCACTACTTTGTATTTATTTTCCAAGCTTTTAATTGGTTTGAATTGATTTCTGAGAGATTGAAAGAGCTTGGTGGGCCTTTATATGTTATTTTTGTTCTTATATGGCTGATTTTGTGCTCAGTGAGGATGTAGATCTGCCATTTGAATACAATTAATGAGGTTGAAGGACAGAGGAAAGAACAGAGGGAAAAGCACCCAGTAACCAGTGGTGCAGACTTGCAGTGAAGTAAGAACTCATGCCATGATCTATTAACTTTTACAAAAGAAGAGACAGGCCTAGAGTCTGCTGAGATGGATAATCATGCTGATTAAGCAGGTGGGAGTTTCCTTATCTGAATGATCTAGGTAAGCACAGAGGTGCTTGAGAGATAAGATTTATATATATACCCAAAGAAGCTTTATTAAGTCTTCACTTTAAAATTTTGTTAAATGCTAATTAAGTGTGTGTGTTTCTAACTGGGCTGACATTAATAACTACTGAACTAGTGAATTGCAAAATGCCATTGACTCCTGATCTGTAAATAGAACAAAGCCATCTGTGGCATTGGAGAGCATAGAAGTTCCTGCTTCGCTCTCCCAGAGGTTCATTGTAGCCTTGGGTCACAGATGGAGGTGGCTCAGCTGCCCTGAGCACCAGCTTCATCTGGCCTCAGGGCCCCAAAGCAAAGAGCAGGTGTGGGTCCCACGCCCAGTCTCTCCAGGGGCCAGGAAGAGCATCTTCGAGAACCACACTGCCAACAAAAGCCAGGAAAGAGGCCTTTCCTAGCTGTTTCAGCCTGAGCAGAGCCCCAAGGGGCGGGGGAGGGAATTAGCCTTATTCAAACACCCCCTACCTGCCTGTGTGCAAGAGCGCTTCAGATTCAGAAGATGCTTTCACCAAAGCATCTGTCTCTAAGCCTGAGTCCCGAGGTTCTCACCAATATGCTATTTAAAGTCTGCACAGGCGTCAGCTGAGACAGGGAGGGTGTGTCTGAACAAACGGTTGAAATGGCTAGTGTTTCCCTCCATCTCTTACTCCCCAAATTGACTCACTCAAGTCTTGTGGAAAAGATCTTCCTCTACAGAAACGTGTTTACCTTTGCTACTCTGCCTTCCTGCCATACCAGAAGATCTTTTATTTTTCTTTTCAATTTCCTTTTCCACTCCAGTGAATGTATGAGCTCTTCCTGGTTGTAAGGAAATTAACAAATGAAGAAAATGTTCTGGCAGGGACAGGGGCCTCCATCTTTCATTGCATTTGTGTGTGTTAGTCACTTCAGTTGTGAATGACTTTTTTGCAACCCCATGGACTGTAGCCCACCAGGTTCCTCGGTCCATAGAATTCTTCAGGCAAGAATATTGGAGTGGGTAGCCATTCCCTTCTCCAGCCATCTTTCATTATGCAATCCAAAAAGGACCGTGTGAGCTGTGGTTTGCCCTTGAGAACTGTCTGGATGTGGCAATGTAGAATGCGGCTAACGGTGGACCCCTTTCCAGGTCTTGAGATTTCTGTGGTTCAGGGTGTTTCTGACAGCAAGGAAGTTTGCATGGGGTTGGGAGAGGGACCCAGGGACTTAATAAATGGTTGTGGAAGGAGGTAGCTCCGGAAGGGCTGAGCCATATTCCTATAAGAGCCTCAGGAGGCAGAGGTCCTGGGCCTGATCCTGCATTGCAGGTTGAAGCTGGCTTAATTGCTGGTAATTAAGGCAGAATCTATAGAGTTTATGGGCATGCCTGGTGGGGGAGGGGCTGGATGTCTGGCCTTGGATGAGCTGCAGGAAAGCTAGTATCTGCTCCACTGAGCTTGCTGCTCGCTCTCCCATTCCCAGCAGGGCCTGTTGCTGGGCAGTTTTCAACACTAGGAGTCTGCAAAGCTGCTCTTCATGGAAGGAGGATTGTCTTTGCAAAGGAAATCAAGGTAGAATAGAAACAAGCTTTATTGAGAGCTTACTATAGGTTAGATATTATGCTGTGTTGTGCTGTGCTTAGTTGCTCAGTCATGTCCGATTCTTTGCAACCCAGTGGACTGTCAGGCTCCTCTGTCCATGGGGATTCTGCAGGCAAGAATACTGCAGTGGGTTGCCATGCCCTCCTCCAGGGGATCTTTCCAACCCAGGGACTGAACCCAGGTCTCCTGCTTTGCAGGTGGATTCTTTACCAGTTGAGTTACCAAGGAAACCCACATATTATGCTCAGCACATTTAATTATCAAAACATCTCAATGAGGGAATTTTAAATTGATGATGATGATAAAAGATTAAGCAATTCACTCCAGGTGTACAGTTAGCACAGAACGCAAATTTACTTCATTGGATCCTGAGTTTGTGCCTTCAAGGCCCATGCTGTTTTGCAGAGGTTGTAAGCTGGTAGCTTATGAATCTGCTCTTCTATGTGCCTGGTGCCCACATTACTTTACAAAATGGACATGTCCCTTAAAATTCAGGAATTTCAATTTTCTTGAAAAAAAAAAAGATAAAATCTGCCAACAATGGCCCAGTTTTTTGCATGGCAATAAAATTGAGTGAATTGTTGCCCCTTCTAGAAAGGAAATTCTTCAATTTCCCTGGAGACTTTTTTTTTTTACACTGCTCCCTCTTACCTATCTCCTAGCTCATTTCATTCATTTGTGGAACTTGCCTGACCCTTGTTAGCATTTTGAGACTGTGACATTGGCTCCCAGAATGCAAGCTGGAATAAAAACATCAAACGAGAAGAAGAGCTGGAATAGAGGAAGGAGGTGGTGAGGCTCAGTTACATGAGCAAGCGTCCTTGGGCTCAGCCACACACTCAGAGAGCAAAAGCTCATCACTGAGGCCAGTTGGTCCCTTGTCTGATTTCAACAGATAAGCAGAGAAAAGCTGGTTCAGGGAGGGGGACAGATGCACAGAAATCTCAGGAAGCTCTGTATTCTGAGACAAGCAACTTTCCTTGTCTGCTTTTAACTGATTGCTTTTCATAAAGCTTTGCCGTGGCTCTGCTTTATCATTCCTGCCTGAGCTTCCAGCTGGACAGAATCCGAAAGCTAAAAGCCTGCAACTTGCAGAGAAGGAGGGCATTTGGCTGCCACTATGGCTATATGGCCACACCAGCCTGCCTGCTTCTGGCTGGTCAGGTGGGAAATTTCATCTGAGTCTAGAGTTTCCCACTGTATCAGTCTTCCCCAGGCTCCTGCAGAGTTCATGCTCATGTAGCCGCACCAGCAGTCCTGCCCTTTTAGAGATGGAGAGGAGAGGAGAGTATAAACAATTGATTGGTTCTCTTTAACCAGGAGAATCAGCCACCCTGGTCAAGGCAAGAGCCATCATGGGGTGGTTCAGTGTTGTGGTCCAGTTTTTGAAGTCCTTGGAGTGAGCAGAGAAGGAAGTCAGATCTAATTCCTCTAGAGAAACTCTGTAATCTCCAAAGCTGGGGCCATGAAACCCCAGAGGGGTTCTGAGAGAGGTTAGAACATGTCTTCTATGTGTGAGTGACATTCAAGCTTGGGCGACTGACCCTGAGGGTGACTAGGCTTTTCCCTAAGGACCTGAAGGGCAGCTGGTGTTTCCCCATTTTCATTGGCCGGGAGACTCTGGCCCTATACACGTGTGCTCCAGTCTCTTCCTCTAGTTCTTTCAGGTTTCTTTGCTGAGACATCTCAGTGAAGGCCGCTGTTTCCTAAAATCAAACCTCGGAGGCTGTGTGAATCAGGGATGAATTAGGATGACTCCAGTCCTGAGCAGAGGCAATAGGAGCAGGGTGCAGACTTGTGCTGGGTTCGTGTCCTGGCTCTGCCACTTGCTCGCTGGGTTGACTTACTAGTCACCTAACCTCTCTGAGCTATGGTTCCCTCATTTAAGAAATGCATAATGACCCTGTCTTCTAGGGTTGGAATGGAAACTCTTTGAAAGAAGGTAACATATGAAAGGGCATATTACTCTAGGAAGTGTTGGATCAAGGGGCTTGCCTGCTCTGCCGCCTGCCTGTCTCTCTAGTCTTGACTCCTCCCATCCCCCTGCCCCCCACTTTCAATGCTGTCTCTTCTGATAGGAACTTTCTTTCCAGGCTTCACTCTACACTTGCCCATCTACCTTTTCCTCCCTGCTGAGATCACTGCCCCCCCTGGCCTTCCAGGTCAGATCAGGTCCCTAGGCTGAACTCTTTTAAACTACTTTGTACTTTGCTTTCAGAGCCCTTACTGCTGTTTGTGGGAAATGCTACTATCTGTCTCTCCCACTACATTTAGAACTGCGTACAAGCCAGGTTCAACTGTTTTGCCCACTCTTGTATCACAAGTACCTGGCACATAGTAGGCCCTCAACAAATACTTGTTGAATGATTAATCAATGATAAAACTCAGTTTGAGCTTTCTTTCAATTATGTAATAAATAGTTAACAGCCATGTTAGAGAACATTATAACCATATACAAAAATTAACTCAAAATGGATCAAAGATCTAAACGTTAGAGTTAAAAGTACGAACCTCTCAGGAGAAAATATAAGTGTAAATCTTTGTGACTTTAAATTTGGCAATGGAGTAGTATAATCTGACATCAAAAGTATACATGATGAAAGAAAACAGATTAATTGGGTGTCATCAAAATTAAAAATGTTTGTATTTCAAAGGGCATGATCAAGAAAGTGAAAAGACAACCCACAGAATGGGGAAAATACTTGCAAATCATATATCTGACAGGGACTTGTATATAGAATGTATGAAGAACACTTACAACTCAATACTAAAAAGATATACAGGCCAATTAAAAATGGGCAAAGGATTTGAACAGACATTTCTCCAAAGAAAATATGCAAATAGCCATAATGAAAGGATGCTCAACATCATCAGCCACCAGAAAAATGTAAATCAAAACCAGAGTGAGAAGAATCAATATAGTGAAAATGAGTATACTACCTAAAGCAATCTATAGATTCAATGCAATTCCTATCAAGCTACCAGAGGTCTTCTTCAAAGAATTAGAACAAATAATTTCTCAATTTGTATGGAAATACAAAAAACTTCGTATAGCCAAAGCAATCTTGAGAAAGAAGAATGGAACTGGCGGAATCAACCTACCTGACTTTAGGCTATACTACAAATCCACAGTCATTAAGACAGTATGGTACTGGCACAAAGACAGAAACATAGATCAATGGAACAGAATAGAAAGCCCAGAGATAAATCCACGCATCTATGGACACCTTATCTTTGACAAAGGAGGCAAGAATATACAATGGAGAAAAGACAACCTCTTTAACAAGTGGTGCTGGGAAAACTGAACAGCCACTTGTAAAAGAATGAAACTAGATCACTTTCTAACACCATACACAAAGATAAACTCAAAATGGATTAAAGATCTAAGCATAAGACCAGAAACTATAAAACTCCTAGAGGATAACATAGGCAAAACACTCTCTGCTATAATCCAGAGCCGGATACTCCATGACCCACCTCCCAGAATATTGGAAATAAAAACACGAATAAACAAATGGGACCTAATTAAAATTAAAAGCTTTTGCACAACAAAGGAAACTATAAGCAAGGTGAAAAGACAGCCTTCAGAATGGGAGAAAATAATAGCCAATGAAGCAACAGACAAACAATTAATCTCAAAAATTTACAAACAACTCCTGCAGCTCCATTCTAGAAAAATAAACAACCCAATTAAAAAGTGGGCCAAAGAACTTAACAGACATTTCTCCAAGGAAGATATAAAAATGGCTAACAAACACATGAAAAGATGCTCAACATCACTCATTATCAGAGAAATGCAAATCAAAACTACAATGAGGTACCACTTTACACCAGTCAGAATGGCTGCCATCCAAAAGTCTACAAGCAATAAATGCTGGAGAGGATGTGGAGAAAAGGGAACCCTCTTACACTGTTGGTGGGAATGCAAACTAGTACAACCACTATGGAAAACAGTGTGGAGGTTCCTTAAAAAGCTGCAAATAGACCTGCCATATGACCCGGCAATCCCACTGCTGGGCATATACACCGAGGAAACCAGAATTGAAAGAGCCACGTGCACCCCAATGTTCATCGCTGCATTGTTTACAATAGCCAGGACATGGAAGCAACCTAGATGCCCATCAACTGACGAATGGATAAGAAAGCTGTGGTATATATACACAATGGAATATTACTCAGCATTAAAAAAAAAATTCATTTGAAGCAATTCTACTCAGATGGACGAAACTGGAGCCCATTATCCAGAGTGAAGTAAGCCAGAAGCAAAAACAACAATACAGTATATTAACACATATATATGGAATTTAGAAAGACAGTAATGAGAACCCAACATGGGAGACAACAAAAGGAACGCAGATGTATAGAATAGACTTGTGGACTTTGTGGATGAGGGTAAGGGTGGGATGAGATGGGAGAAGGGCATTGAAGCATGTTAATTGTCATGTGTCTAATCAATCGCCAGCCCAGGCTTGATGCTCGGGACTGGTGCAGCGAGATTTCCCGGGGGGGGAGGGAGGAGGGAGGGGGGACCCGGAGGGGAAGCATATGTAAACCCATGGTGATATCATGACAATGTATGGCAAAAACAATAATAAAAAAAAATAAAAATAAAATAAAAAAAAACCAGAGTGAGATACTTCTTTACACCCACTAGGATGGTAGAATCAAAAAGTCAGATAATAATAATTGTTCACAAGGATATGGAGAAATCAGAACTCTCATACTCAGATAGTAGGAGTGTAAAATGGAGCAGCCACTTTGAAAAATTGTCTAACTCCCTCAAAATGCTAAACATAGAGTTACTATATGATCAGCAATTCCACTCCTGATTATGTACCCAAGAGAAATGCAAATATGTCTCCATGCAAAGACTTGCATGCAAATGTTCGTAGCAACATCATCCATAATAGCCCCAAAGTGAAAACAATCCAAATGTGGCTCTCTCCCGCAGGGAGTTGTCAGATCAATAGGGAAGACAAGCATATATGAAATAATAAGCAATACCAGTGGGCCAGAATCAGAGGTTGCTTTGAGACATAAGAAATGCCATCCTGTGAAGACACACAGCCTGGGGAAGTGGGAAATCTTGCAGAGGAGATATTTTAAACACCAAGTACAGAAATCACACCCTGTGACACTTGGTGATGGCATTATTTATTTTATAGTACCATTGTCTGATGTTTTACGTGGTTTAGTCCAGTCTGCCCAGCCAGACCAATTGGTTTTATCTTTGTTTCTCTCCCAACTGCAAGCACAGAGCCTCAAAGCCAACTTGGAGTGATTGGGTTCTGGGATGAGGATGGAGCCAGACTCGGAATTTAAAGCTTCCTGTCTGAAATGACATGTCTCTTCTAATCATCCCTGTGTCACTAAGGGCTTCCTTTCTGCATTTGTCAGCCTGCCCAGCAGCCAGGGAGGGCAGAAGTGCAGGCTAGTGTTACTGTCTGGGGAAGTAACTGGAGAACAGGAAGAGTAGGGAAGCTGGTTTTACTTCAAGGTCACCCAGGGGGCAAGCACCTGGCTGATCAGGGATTAGCATAGATGTTGCTGTCCTGCTAAGCCCACAGAGCTAGTTTGTTTATCTATGTCTAAGAGAGGTTTATGGTCATTTAAGGGAGGAAAAAAATCAGTCTGAACCAATCTTTAAGACTAAAATAATTATATGTTGGGGTTAAGGAGAGGGGAGTACAGATTACATCTTTAAGAAGGAAAAAGATGCAAATAATAAAGTTACCCCCAAACTGTTGTTGATTCTCAATATTCCTGAGCCCCTCTAACATCTACAATTCTGAGACAGGGAAAATTAGCTTAAGCAGCCTTGGTGTTCTTTTGGTGACTTTGTTCTATTTAATATATCATTTAATATATTTGTTCATTTAGGCCATGACTCATTGCTTCTCTAAATTCTATTTTTAGCTGTTGCTTCTCAGTTGGGTTTTTCCACAAATCAGATGTTCAGCTATGTATCCAAGGGGACAGCATCTCCCTTGGGGCTGAAAAACTGACCATAGTGTCTTATTATTTGTAAACTGTAGAAGGTTGTGTTAAAAATGTTTTTCACCTCCCTGAAACTTGTTATGAGTGAGCTATCACCCTATAGGGAGTACGTGATGAAATGCAAAGTATGTTATAAGGTATAATTCCCAGAAAAGGCTGGTGACCCCCTACCTGCCTGTTATTGTCTAATATCTGACTCCTGGCCTGCTCCTTAGAAGGGAACCTGGTAGCCACGTGAACAGGGAAAGATTCATCAAACATGCTGATATGGCAGAGGGGTGAGGTTGAGAGAAGCGGTGGCTCTGAAGGATGTGAGGGTGGCCAGAAGGGCAATCAGACCCTGAGAAATCAGAGTAGGAACCTGAACCAAGAGAGAAGGAATCTCAGGATAAACAGATTATAATGGGGACTAACCAAGATGGTGGACCACATGGCTGCCAAGAAGTGACCATTTGTTAACATTCATTTTTTTTCTGAATTTATTACTAATGTATGTGAATATTTTTAGGTAAAAGCATAGATAAGCTCTAGAATAATACACACCAAACTGATAACAAGTTCTGGAGAGGGAAAAATTAAATGGGGGTTGAGAGAAGTGGAATGATTGCCTTCTACTTTAAAAACCTCTAAGTTATTAGATTTCTTTTTAGTAACAAAACTGTATTTATATAGTCCTTCTGTAACTAAAGACAAAAATAAAAGACAATGAGGAGAGAGTATAAGACTGTATAAATTGTTAAAAAAGAAAATAAAATGGGTTTTATTAAGAGAAAATAAAAACCATTTATAATGCTTCCATTGCTAAAACTGCAGCTCCAATACTTTAGCCACCTGATGAGAAGAGCTGACTCATTGGAAAAGATCCTGATGCTGGGAAAGATTGAGGGCAGGAGGAGAAGGGGCAACAGAGGATGAGATGATTGGGTGGCATCACTGACTCAATGGACATGAATTTGATCAAACTCTGAGAGTTGGTGAAGGACTGGCAATCCTGGCATGCTGCAGTCCATGGGGTCACAAAGAGTTGGACACAACTTAGCAACGGAACCGAAATGAAATGAATTGAATGCTTCCACTCAGAGGTGACCTCACTAGGGGAGCGTTTCTTGCCGAAGCCCAGAATGGCACATTTGGAGTCCAGGCAGAAAGCCTCCACTAGTAGAAAAAAGAGTGCCACGCTGATGACCTGGGGACAAGTGGTCAGAGTCAGGCTAAGGACCGTGCAGACGAAGCCATTGGCCAAGCCAGAAAGAAGGTCACAGATCAAGGATGAGAGGCGACTGCACCAGCCAGAGGGAACTCAAGGCTTGGCTGCTATAGATGATCCACCTCAGTACTGTGTTCATTCTGGGCCCCTAAATGATAATGTCATCAGCAAGCGGTCAGGTGTTACAGTTGTCTCTTGCCCAAACTGGAAGCTGGCATTACACAGAGTTGACGCTACCACACGGGAGCTCACCCTAGATCTCTGGTAGGTATGGGGTAAGAAAGGAGTTTCTGGGGCCAGAGGGCCTTCAAAGAGGGGTGAGTGACCTTCAGATCAGTTATAGATAAGGGGAGAGAGGCCTATAGTCGGCACAAAATGCCTTAGGGTCTAGAAGAGTCTAGATGCAATGAGGATTCCATGGGCATTAGAGCACCCCTTCATTGCATGGACTATTGGTGCCCCGGCCCCCCTGTAATGGTTGGGCCACTGCTGGCCTTCTTTCACTACAGGTGCCGTGATCATGAGATGATGGAAAGCACCACAGCACATCCAAATGACTCTGTGACCTCACTATATGCCCTTGTTTGGAAAGCACCAGCCCTGACTAAAGGAGCAGCAGAAGGTTTTAACGCCCCAGTTCTCCTGCTACAGAGAAAACTGTGATCTCCATATAAGTGTGTCTGGGCTACAGAGGATGGGGTAGACGAGAGGGATTCTTTCTTTTTCACTTTTCGGTCACACTGTGCAGCATATGGGATCTTATTTCCCCAACCAGGGATTGAACCCATGCCCCCTGCGGTACAAGCATGAGGTCCTAACTGCTGGACCACCAGGGAAGTTCCTGAAGGGGTTAAAAGTAGCAAGAGAAATAGGAGAAAGGTATGAAACCAAGAGGCACGGTTGGTAGAGGAGAAACTACCCACTCCTGAGAGCACTAAACGCCTCCTACCCTGAGCAGAGGCGGGAGCCACAGGGAAGACCGCGCTTCGTGCCACCAGTTACGAAACAAGACATCTACGTGGGTCCCTTGGCCTTCAGAACATTAGCTTTGGATTTCACGCACTTTTTAAGGAAGATGAAGACAGCCAGTTGTTGGATCTGGTATGAACATTTAAAGAAATGTGCTCTTATCTCCCACAGCATTAAGTACCTCTCGAGATAGTGCCTGTCACATCAATAAGACGTGAAACTCGTCTGTCTCAGCATCTCTCCATATTTAACCACTTGGAGGGAAAGAAACTTTCATGTTTACATGGGACATAGATAGTAATCATCCAATAAACCTCGGTTCTATTTTTGGATGCTTGTCTCTAGGCTTCTGGATACTGGGCCACAAGGCAGTGTTGGCAATGTTAAATCAAGAAATCAGTTTCTCCTTTTAAGTGGAAAATGCACTGTGTTTCTGGGTTTGCTCATATCCATTTTCACAAGTTAATTGCTTGGGAATACATATGCATGTATTTTTCCCCCTTAATGCTGCCCTACACAAAACTGCTTGAAGAACAAATCCTCAGTTTAAAATATTTTTTAAAAATTTGGGAGACATAAAATAATAAAGCTTAACATGGAAGACTGAACAAACCAATAGGGCCTTGAAAACTAACCAATGGATACTCCAGCCCTTCCTTGGAGGCTTCTAGTCTAATTGGAAGGGAGCCCTGGCATTCTTTCACTTTGGAAGTGAAAGAGAAATGGAGGCAAGTCAGTAAGACCATCTGAGGAGCTCATATTTTCTCCATCCTTGGAATCCCATCAGCTTTGGATGTCACCCTACATCATCAGCTCAGAGACTAAAGATAAGAGCCGCAGCAGCAGCCAGCACTAGCTGCTGTTGTTCAGTCGCTCAGCCCTGTCTGACTTTGTGACCCCACGGACTGCAGCACACCAGGTTTCCCTGTCCATCACCGTCTTCCAGAGATTTGCTCAGACTCATGTCCATTAAGTCGATGATGTCATCCAACCTTCTCATCCTCTGTCGTCCCCTTCTCCTCCTGCCCTCAGTCTTTCCCAGCATCAGGGACTTTGCATTCAGTGGCCAAAATATTGGAGCTTCAGCTTCAGGATCAGTCCCTTCAATGAATATTCAGGGTTGATTTCCTTTAGGATGGACTGGTTTGATCTCCTTGCTGTCCAAGAGACTCTCAAGAGTCTTCTCCAGCACCACAGTTCAAAATCATCAATTCTTCGGCACTCAGCCTTCTTTATGGTCCAACTCCCATGTCTGTACATGACTACTGGAAAAACCATAGCCTTGACTATACAAACGTTTGTCGAAAAAGTGATGTCTCTGCTTTCTAATATACCGTCTAGGTTTGTCACAGCTTTTCTTCCAAGAAGCAAGTGTCTTTTAATTTCATGGCTGCAGTCACTGTCTGCAGTGATTTTTGAGCGCAAGAAAATAAAGTCTGTCACTGTTTCCATTTTTCCCCACCTATTTGCCGTGAAGTGATGGGACTGGATGCCATGACCTTAGTTTTTTTGAATGTTGAGTTTTAAGCCACTTTCATCAAGAGGCTCTAAAGAGTTCTTCTTCACTTCCTGCCATTAAGGTGGTGTCATCTGCATATCTGGTTATTGATACGTCTCCCAGCATGAGTGGTAACCCTGTGCTGGGCAGTACACTGCATGCTATGTAGGCAGTGTTCACTGAATCATCACCACACTTGGCGAGTTGGACATTGTCCGCTCTACAGATGAGGCAGCTGAGACACCAGTAGGGAAGTGGTAGAACAGCACATAGAGGTCTCCGGAACGTGTGCTTTCCATCAGTCTCTGGCTGTGAGAGAACAAAGGCAAGATAACTCTCTGGAATCCCAGGGTAAGAGGAGCAGCCATGGATAAATGCAGATGCTGTGGGGCCCTACTGTGACCTCCAAGGCACGATCAATACTGCAGGCAGGTTGCATTGTGATTTCTGTTGTTGCTGTAGTTGAGCTGCATAAGCCATCCTAAGTGAGAGGAAAAGATTGGTTCCCTCCACCTGTCGCCTCTTTCCTTTGGTTATTCAGCATCTTCTCCCCTGACGCTGGGAACAGCTGGGGTCAGTGAGCTGGAACCCAAGCGGATCAATACGAGCTGCGCTGGAGGACCACTTTAGATGAGTACTAATGCTCATCGCGGATACATCTGGGATGCCAGCCGTGCTGGAGAGGGGAAGTAGACTTTGCCAGGAGGTCCATCCTACTGGAACGTAGAACGTTCTTCTCCCTCGCTCACCCATAGCTTTAAAGAAGGTAAACTATGGGCCATTTAAGTACTTGTAATAGTGCTTCGTGCACAGTGTTTGCACAAATAATAAAAATCCCATCTGTCAATATGTACATGAAACATATATGTATAACACACACGCTCACTTGTAAAATTTGAATGACGTTTTCACTGTGTTGTAAGGTTCTCAGGTGCCAATTTGTTTTGGTTTGGTTTGGTTTTATGAAAAATGAAAACTACTAGGGACTTCCCTGGTGGCTCAGTGCTTAGGAATCCACCTGCCAATGCAGGAGCCATGAGTTCAGTTCCTGATCCAGGAAGATCCCATATGCTGTGGAGCATCTAAACCCATGTGCCGCAACCACTGAGCCTGTGCCCTGGAGCCTGGCAACTGCAGCTCCTGAGCCCATGTGCCCTAGCACCCGGGCTCTGCAACAAAAGAAGCCACCCTAATGGGAAGCCCACTCGCCTAACTAGGGAAAAGGCCCTGCAGCAAAGAAGACCAGCGCGGCCAAAAATAAGCAAATAAATTTAAAAAAAAAATACCATTAATGTGTACTATTAGATTCAAATGTGTTGCTTAACGTGTTTTGCAAGACACATTTTTGTGTTTTTGGTTTTTTGGCCAATTTTTTTCCTTAAATGAAGGCACAACACCATTGCCATGAATAAGAACTGAGGCAAACTTGAACTGCTTTCCTGATGTGGCTGCCACCTTCCTATGGGGGAGGGCCCATCCTGGGGGCAAGCAGAGGTGGCCATCTGTGCCGCAAATGCCAGCTTCTCTCCTAACAGCGCCTTCCTTCTCTAAATTGTGTTAAGAAGCATGGTTCTCTGCTCAAGCTTCAAATGTTCTGTAGCCCTTTAAGAGCCATGAAGACAGTGAAGCGACATGCTCAGGAAATGGAAGCAGAAACGACTGACGACTTTTTTTTTCCTGCGAGAATATTTCCAGGAATGATCCTCCTCAAAATTAGAGATGTCTCACTGACTTTAGCTAACTGAGGCCCTTCATTTAAAAATAATAGCTATGTAAGAGGTTGTGGATTCTGTCTCTCCTGAAGGATACTGCATTTTCAAGGAAATTCCTGCACAAATGCAAATGCACAGAGAGACATTTTGTCAGATGTCCAGCCACACAGATGCAATCGCCACATCTGTCATTTTTCTCACCTGCATTCCTAATAGGGAAAAAGGAATCTTAAGTTCCTGTAACCAAACACGTTGCTGTGCACTAAAACACAATGTCAGGGGGGGAAAAAAATCCCTTCAAGCCAGTAAGTGATGATGGATCCCCAACCATTTGAAAATATGGAGCTACCTGGCTCCCTCAGGACTGGAAACCTTTTATCCAATGTCTCCCATTAGCTGGAAGACTGTAGTCAGGGGAGAGTATACTGATCCTGGCTCTTAAAAGAAGCCCACAAATCTGAACCCCTTGCTGAGCAATTCAACAAAAATTGCTGTATGAAGTCAAAGTGCTGAAGCAGCCCTGTGCAAGGCAGAACAAGGGGTGGAAAGCCAGCGTGAAGTATTTATTTGTGCATCTGTTGTTTTCCTGGAGCATGGCTGGCCAGAGGCAGATGAAGATCTGTTTATCTCATTATATTGACCTTCTGCTGCATTAATTTAGAACAGCTTGTAAAATAAACTATAGGACCCTTTAAACTGGCCATGTGTATAAATATTTAGGAGCAATAGCAATGCAGACAATGCAATAATATGCTTCTAACTATATGTGAAAATGCTTGGTACACAAGGAAAGACTCATAGTAAGATATAATGTAAATATATACTGATATAAAATATACTAAAGATATAATAAATAAATAATGTATATAACAAGATAAAACATGTGATAGGGATATTATTCTCTATATTGCTGCTATTTTTACAAATGAGAAGGACAGTGACGTATAGGAGATCATTAGGCTCAACCTTATGAAAGCAATTGAGGTTGGAAGGGATCCTGGAACAGGTGGACCAGTTCTAGGCAACAGGAAGGTAAAGAAAAACCTCCACCAGGATGACTCTGACGTGTCTGAGCTGTCTGAAGTAATTCAGGCGGTCTAAGGAACTCACAAAGCAAGGGAACCCTGCTGGAGCTGAAGAGCTGTCCTGATGGTCCAGGCACCCCAGACCCCTGTAACATTTACGCTCACTCTCCGCTTCTGCGTCCTGCTCTGTTTTGCAGGACATCACCCACAGCAGGTCCAAGAGAGATGGAGCGCTCGAAACACAAAGTAGTTGTGGCTTTGCTGCTGAACTGAAAACTACTCCCAAGTTGTCTTACGGACCTTTACAAAGTCCAGGCAGATTCTTCCCCTCCCTGGTCCAGTGTCTCTGTGCACACAGACGAGGGCAGGAAGCCCATCCTCTGCTGCATCGTCACACTCCATCTTCACTTTTCCCAGGAGAAGACACTTGCAGCCCAGGAAATGGACAGCAGTGATCTCTTCCCTTTAAGAAGTTATTTAACTGCAGTCCATCTATGTTCTCATTATACGTGTTATGGGTCCCCAAATATTTTGCAGAAACAGCTCTCTCTGCTGTTGTTGTGGAAGGCAACAAAGGAGGACCCCTGCCTCAGTCAAGGGGAGGCCACTGTGCCTCCAGGGAGGGAAGCCAGTCATCCAATCCCACGGAAGGGTGAGTTTGTTGCCTGTGTTTATGTGTTTTCCTATAACCATTTTCTAAAATCAGGATGATTTATTCAGATTATTTTCATTGAGTGTAATAGATTCTTTAGCCCATCTTCACCTCCATGTGACCTGGGCTTTTATGGTGTGATAACTGTGTCGATTACCATCGCGTTGGACACAAATCAAGTCTGGAATAGCCTGGATGACAGCATGGAAGGGAGCTGCAGATAAACAAGGAAGATGTTTATTAGATGGGGTGACAGGGGCTCACACAGGACGTATGGCCTGCATATGGGGGCAGTCTTCCAGAGAATGGGTGGGATGGGATGTTGGGTCTTAGTTGCAGCGTGCAGGATCTTTCATCGTGGTACATAGACTCTCTAGTTGCAGCATGCAGGCTTAGCTGCATGTGGGATCTTAGTTCTCCAACCAGGGATCAAACCCTCGTTCCCTGCCTTGGACAGTGGATTCTTAACCACTGGACCACTGGGGAAGTCGAAGACACAGCCATTCTCTTGCTGATTTTTCCATTTGGTTGCCAGACCTGCACTTGGGAAAAGAGAATGTGATCCTATCCCCATATAACTGGGCCACTCCAAGGCAAGGCTACTAGACACTGCTTCTTCCCCAACCTCCCCATGCTAATAATGGCTCCCAATTTATGAGCGTTTCCTCTGGGCCATGCAGTGTCTGTGGGTTATTATGGGCCTTGATTATCTCATCCTCACAACTGCCCTGCGACGTGGATGACTTTTATCTCACTTTTACAAGGGAGCAGTCTGAGGTGTAGTGATTAGATAATTTGCTCAAGAAGTGGCTGGGATAAAATGGAGGTTTGGTGCTCACATGAAGCAGAATATTGGAGCTTTTCTTTCTTTTTCTCCTTGCACATTCTTTTTCTTCGCCAAGGCCCTTGCCTGGGCCTTCAACCCTCTTGACTTCAACTTTCTAGAGCTGGCGCTTACACTCTTATTGAAAGAAGTGACAAACAATGAAAACTTCGGTTTCTGGGTTTGTGACAACATCTGGGGGTCAGATGTCTTCTTAGTCAACAGCTGATGCTGAGAAGAGGGAGCAGGACTTTTTGGTTTATTGGCTGACAATGGCTTCATATTTGAGCTCCTGAGCAAGGCTGAGATGCACTGAAAGAAGGGAATATTTAAAAGAGCCTGACATCTGAGGGAACCTCTTTTTTTATTTATTTATTATTTTATTTATTTTTTCCTTTACATTACCTTGTTGGTTTTGCCATACATTGACATGAATTCACCATGGGTATACATGTGTTCCCCTTCTAGAATCCCCCTCCCACCTCCCTCCCAATTCCATCCTGAGGGGGCCTCTTTAAAGAACAACCACCTCTGAGGAGTTTTCAGATACCAGCCAGAGAATCCATTTCCTCCCACAAGCACAGAACTTTGAGAGCACGTTTTAGCCGTGGCTTCTAAGTGCCTATTTTTATCACTGTCCAGTTATCGATGAACTGAAATGTCTTTTATTTTCCATTGACACTGCCATCTTTTGCTCTTTATTTTAGGTAAATAAGATATCATGAGAACAAAATGTCACCACCACATCCACTAAACAGAATATGAATAATAATAAAGCTCTTTGATTTATTCTCAAGGAGATCCTTTTCTTAACTTATACAGATGGTTGCAGTCCTATTTTGATTTTTTGGGGTGGGACTTTTCAATATCAAAGATCTCAGATTTTTTTTTAAAACAGAGTGTGTGGTTTGCATCTGCATTGTAGAGATTTATGTTTTGAAACTATTTTGCTCAGCGTCAGGGCTATGTGAGCTGCTGTAATTGTGTGTCCTCCTGGCCTGTCTCCTCCAGAGGACAAAGATTTCTGCCCAGAAGGGTTGACCAGCCACACTCACAGGTTCAGGCCCCGCTAACCCCTCAGCCCTTGTTGGAGGAAGTCACAAAGCAACTGCTCTTCCCCCTGCCATCCCTGGGACGGTGAGGTGCTGCCAGTCATGACAGCAGTTCAGAAAGGTGATCTGGGATCTGGCTGGACTTCACTTGCTGGGAACTTAGAGTAGCTGCCTGAGAAGCCTGCAGTCACCGTCCTCCCATCTCCAGGGAAAACGGAATGGATGATCCAAAGAGCAAAGGTCCTCTTTTCAAGGATCAAGCCACATGTGCCCTCACGTTTCTTCCTGCTAACTCTGCTATCAGACAGAATTCTCTTATAGATCGTATTTGTAAGGAGAAATCAAGATGGAACCCTACCCCATGGTCTGTTTTTCTAAGTGAAGGCACAGAATACATGGAAGTCATACCTGACTTTGAAGCCCAGAGACCAGATCTGAATTGTCACGTAACAAATGCAGGCGTCCATAGGTGGTGATTGATTATACTTTTATGGTTAACTTTCAAATAGGTAATATGGTCATATGGGTCAAAATTCAAATACATATACAGCAAAATGTTTCCCACTTCTCTGTGCCTTAGCCATTGGCCTTTCTCCTCTCCCGTGTATCCCTCCAGAGATATTCTTTGCATATACAGTCATCCTTCAGTATCCATGGGGGATTGGCTCTAGGACCCTCAAGAACACCAAAATCCATGCTCAAGTCCCTTATACAAAATGACATAGTTTTTGCATGTAACCTACTTATGTAATCCTCCTGTAAACATTAAATCATCTCCAGATGGCTGATAATACCTCATGCAGTGCAAGTGCTATGTGAATAGTTGCCTGTGCATGGCAAATTCAAGGAGTGCCTTTTGAAAATTTCTGAGTATCTTTTCTCCAAGTATTTTCAGTCTAATCTTGGTTGAATCTACAGATGTGGAGCCCACAGATACAGAGCGTCATTGTACACTCAGGACATGTGTATATCTAGTTACTTTTCCCCCAAAATAATAACCTGTTGCATTCAACACCTTGGGGTGTTTTTTTTGCTTCTCATTTTATAATGTATTTTAAAGATCTTCAGTATCAGCACATAAAGAGCCATCTTTTTACGGCTACATAGTATTCCACTCAACTTATGTACTAATTTTTTATATTGTCCCCTAATGTTGATTAATAATTTTATATGTTTTGACCATTAAAATCTGACTAATCAATGAGAGCATTGAAAATCTACCTACTTAGAGCTATTTTAAAGTAAGTTCTCATCACGCAGCAGTTTGAATGATACCCATGAGACAGTTTTCTTTGACTAGTGTCAGCTGAGGATTCCTGAAAACCTTGGACTCCCGAATCCTCCACAACACTCTGTAAGGCACTGGGTGGTTGCTAAGAAGGATTTACCCACTTTTACAGCATTTTAAAAAAACGAATGCAAAACATTAATCAATAGCATTTGATAATAACATAGATAAATGTCCATGTGTGCCTAAATGAGGGTTATTCTAACGTTTGCTTTGAAACCACTATAGTTACTATATTAAAATAGAAAACACTTGACATCTGCTCTATTCTGCCATTGCACTTAACTGGGGTAACACTCCCTTTGCTGTATGGTGTGTATTGCAAATACAGCAGAAAAGGATTAATTGCCTTCTAATTTGGAGCTTTAAAGATTCAAACTGAAGCTATAGTGATTAACTTTAAACAACATTTGAACTATATTTAATTATAGCCTTCAAATCTGTTTCCCCCCATTTTGAAGCTACATTATTTATGTCACTGACATAATAGCATCTATTTTTGATAGATCTCAGGACCATGCTCCATCAACCATATTGGGAGAACAAAGGCTCTCAGAACATATGCTGGGGAGGAAAAAAAAACAGTTTGACTGTAGAACTGACAGCAGGTAGGAGAACTTATCTTCCTGAGATAAGAGTTTGACTTGAAATAAATCACCAGGATGAATGGTTGGGTTGGGTTATCCATGAGAACATGGCGAGTGGTGCTCTTCCCAGGACTCAACTCTTAGGAGCCTAGGAAGTAACTGAATTGTGCCCAGGCCGTTCAGAGACTCAGCCGAGGGGCCACATGGCCGTGATTCCTGTATGGGTGAGAGCTGAGGCCAGGACTCAACTTCCTTTCATTGTAGCGCCCACACCAGGCACGCTTGGTGTTCAGTGTGTGCTCACTGAACTGAGCTGTGCTCAGTGGCCTCGCTGTGGGCATGAGAAAACTAAAGGGGTTTATGGATGTTTACCATGTACTGGCAATTGAGGAACAAAACCAACCAACCAGGGCATAAAGAAGAGGAATTTTTAAAATTTATTATTTATTTCATTTTTATTACTTCTGGCTGCACTAGGTCGTCATCGCTGGGCATGGATTCTCTCTAGCTGTGGCAAGCGGGGGCTACTCTGTAGCTGCAGTGCGTGAGCTTCTCTTGTCGTAGAGCACAGGTTCCAAGGCCACAGGCTCAGTGGCTGCAGATTATAAGCTTAGTTCCCTGGCAGTATGTGGGATCTTCCTGGACCACAGATTGAACCTGTGTCTCCTGCATTGGCAGGCGGATTCCTAACGACTGGACCACTCGGGAAGTCCCTAAAGAGGGAGGTTTAACTGCAAAGCTAATGAAGCTTAGATTTCAGGACCGTTCACGTGCCTGGCCCCTTCCAAGGTGCTGTGAATATATTTATGTCCATCATTTTGTTATATTTTCTTAAAGAAGGCCTCAAATTTCATAAGCTTCAGATCCATGAGGTCTGTATCTTCTCGGTATAAAATAGCATATAAACATGATTCCATTTTCAAAATGAAAATTCTAATTTCCATTCATAATGAAAAATTCTATTCAAAAACAAAATAACGTGTATATCTATATCTCTCTATATATGCAGCACACACACACAAACATACCCACAAGTTAGGAAGGGTATATCCCCAAAATGTTCAAGTCAGTATTCTCTGAAAGTGGCTATTTATTATTAATCTGCTATTTTCTATTTTACTGAAATGATCAAGTGAATTATTGCCGTGTTAAAACTTGCTTTTTCTCCCATATAAAGAGGTAGCTCTTCTGAACTCACTAATCTTTTCCCACTGAACTTTTACTTCCAGTCTAGCAATATATTTCTCTTCATCTAGCACTAGGAATGAAATTGCCTTTTCAGGTTCCTTGTAATCATAACTCTAACTTGGGGAAGTGAAATGAAAATATATGAGCGAAAGTGGCTCCCTCTGGGTTAAGATCTTCATATTCACGGAAGGATGCACGTTGCTATTTGGCAGGTTTTTGCAGGAAGTTGATAAGAGTCAAGAGCTTCTGTTTCCCACTTGCCTTGATTCTGTCTCTGAGCCCCTCACCCACCTGGTCACGCTCTGTTTTCAATGCCAAGTGCCTTGAGCCCTGCCAGCTCGCATCTCTCAGCATCACCTGGTAAGGCACATGAAATCTAAAACTCTGGGGTCATAGAGGGGACAGCTGGCCTTCAGGTTTTGTCCACAAAACTCAGGACAGCAGAGGCTGAGTTCAAGTCTCTATTAGAATGTCTGAGAATCAGAGTCCTAGAATTACCTTCATCAGTAAGAACTGGTGACACGTTACGTTGAGCGCTGCTCTTTCTCGCTTTTCCATACCCTAACTCTCAGAGCTCGACCTGTAGACCTTTTCAGCTGTCTCTACCTCCTGGGCCAGCAAGCAGAAGTGGGCAGGAGGCAGTCACAGTTATGTTGTCATGAGATCACTACTCTTGTCCTGCTGTATTTTCTGTGACCCTGAAAGAACACACTGTGAGTGGGTGGCTGTTGTCTTGGTGGATTTGACTAGGAGAGGAAAAAAAGCAGAGCTGAGGGTTAAAACAGAGCTGGCTTGGGGACCACAGCATATGTCTATAGAATTTCATTCATTTATTCATTTGCCCTCTCATTCGGTTTTTCAAGCATTCAGCAAATACATATTATGTTCTTACTGTGTGCCAGAAACTTATATGCTGTGGATACAGACAAAGGGAGATGAAGTCGATAGAAACATTGCATTTAGATACTCGTGATACAGTGAGATCATTTCCTGGTCATTCTTAGTTTAGTTGTAGCTTTTCTAAAAATAGGCAGACGTGGAAAGATACACCCAATTATACAGGCTAGCAATCTTCTACCTTTCTAGTAAAATTCAATTACAAGTAAATCTATGCCTCAAAAACATGAACATGACTGGAACCCCCCTATCTGCAGTCTCAATTTAGTACTCCATAGTGGTACCAGCTCCCAATGAGAGAGGAGAGAAGGATAGCACTATTCCAAGAAATGAGGGTTTTTTTCTGGAAAAGAAAACGCTTAGATAGGCGTATAGTGAGGACCTCGTGTCGGTTGTCACCACCATTATCTTCATCACTGTTTTAGGCCAAAGAGGCAGCACCTGCAGAGGTTTGCAGGGAGGAGAGACAGCATGGCATGTCAAGGAGTTTAAAGAAACTTGTGCTCAGCCTCAGTGTGGTGAGGTATTGGACTGGACAGACAGGCAGGGGACAGACCATAGGGAATGTTGGCCCTGGGGAGCCACCAGTGGGTTCTTAGTGTCCTCTACCTCCCTCTCCCCTAAGTAGGCTCTTATTACCATTCCCCTGGACTTCTGCTCAGATGGAATATTACTTGATGTCTCCGCTTCTCCTTTACCTTTGTTGCCATATCCTGGTCATAGCTCTCATAGCTTCCCATCACGCCTAAAACAAGGCTCCCATTGGATCTTTCTCCTACTTACAAACCTGCAGTGGTTGCCCATTCCCCATGGAATTCAGCCAGCTGTCTCAGTGTGGCATGCAAGCATTGCTGGGCTAGGGCTGCAGCTAAACTGTTCAGGGTTCTCTTTTACCATCCTCTGTGTGACCTCTATGGTCTTCCCAGGTGGCTAGTGGTAAAGAACCCACCTGCCAGTTCAGGAGACATTAAGAGACACGGGTTTGATCCCTGGGTTGGGAAGATGCCCTGGAGGAGGAAATGGCAACCCACTCCAGTTTTCTTGCCTGGAGATCCCACAGAGAGAGGAGCCTGGGGGGCTACAGTCCATAGGGTCTCAGAATTGGACTTGATTGAAGCAACTTAGCATGCATAACCTCTATATCCAGCCACATGCAGCCTCTTGCTTCCAAATGCCTTCTTGCTTTCAACATCCTCCCTTCTCCATCATTTAAAATCTATGCACCTTTCAAAGCTCTTCTCCATGCTACCGCCTCTTTGAAGTCTTTTCTTCTTTGAAGATTCCCAATAGGTTGTGCCTTCTGCCATCTCTGAACCTCACTTTATATTTCCTCTGAGGACCTTTTATGATCCTGTGCACTGGTCTGTTGCTTGGCACAATCATATGCCCTCTGAAGTCTTTCTTCTGTGGAGGATCTTTTGGGATGAGTACCCTGTAGAATACACTTTGGCAAACACAATGCAAAGATTTGGAACCAGACCCCAGGGAGCACTTGACCACATCCCCACCCCTCTGGTCTGCTTGAGTTTCTGATGAAGGGAGCCTGGGGTCCTCTGGAGAATGAGGCAGGAGATGAGTGGCAAGGGCAGGCTGGAGGCTACAACCACACTGCAGCCCACCAGGCTGATCACTGAGGCCAAGGAAATGGCCAGTCCAGGATCACTTTCAATGTAATAAAGGCTAATCCAGTCATTAGGCTGCAGTTTGGAGATAAGATGGGTGAAAAGAAATTTGCTGAAAGCAAATCAAATTGGTGGTGGTGGTTTAGTCGCTAAAGTCGTGTCCAACTCTTTGCAACCCCACGTACTATAGCCCACCAGGCTCCTCTGTCCATGGACTTCTTCAGGCAAGAATACTGGATTGGATTGCCATTCCCTTCTCCAGGGGATCTCCTCAACCCAGAGGTCAAACCCAAGTCTCCTGTATTGTAGGCAGATTCTTTACTGCCACCAGATAAGCCCCGCAAATCCAATTATTGCCCCTCCTTTTCTTCCTTCCTCTCTTCTTCCCTCCCTCGTTCCCTCCCTTCCTACCCCTCTACCTTCCTTTCTTTTTGGCTACTAACAAGTATCTCTGCCCTGTGGTTAAAAGCCCTTGGCCCAAGGCCTCACAGTTCACCTATATGCGCCAGTTTGTCTTGTTTCCCCAGTTAATTACTGTTATCAACTTTCCAGATTTTTGTAAACTCAACACACTGAATAATGAGGTTAATAAAACCAGTGAACTCCTTTGTCATGTACACAGGCTATTTCTATAAAAATGTCAAATGTATTATTAGCTCTGATTTAATCATCTTTTCTTGTCTCTTATAAATTTATCCTAAGTGACCTATCGGCTTTTCAGTGGGGGCTTTACTTATTTGGTGTTAGATTTGCAATTTCTCTGAACTTGATTAGAGTCTGTATATTTATAGCTTCTAACACTTCTGTACTGAATAATTTCCCCCAGTGAACATGCATCGGGAAGCCAACAAATCAGACAAACATGAAGCCCCCGGCAGAAATTTTGACTATCTCTGCCATCCCTAGACCTTGGGAAAACCAACTAAAAAAACTTCATATTGACCCTCGGTTCACAGGGTTACTGGAAGATTAAATAATGCAAAATATTCAAGTATAGGATTCTTTTTAATAGAAGAATCAGTCTTTAAAACTGCCACACATTCATTCAACAAACACTTACTACGAGCCTCCTATGGGCCAGACTATATCAGCTCCATGGATACAAATTGAATCAGCCAGATACTGTTTGGAGATCCCCCAGCCTCCCAATGTTTATACACTAATGGGCAGACAGGCTTTCAAACAGCTTTTTAGATTGCTTTCAGGAGCATAGAAAAAGTAACAATAGATAAGCTTATTTTGGGCTCCCCCAGTGGCTCAGCAATAAGAATCCACCTGCAATGTAGAAGACACAGGTTTGATCCCTGGGTGGGGAAGATCCCCTGGAGAAGAAAATGGCAACCCACTCCAGTATTCTCACCTGGAGAATCCCATGGACGGAGAAGCTGGCAGGCTACAGTCCATAGGGTCACAAAGAGTCAGACGTGACTGAAGGGACTGAGCACGCCTGCATACAAGGTTATTTTATAAAGACAGAATAAATAGGCTCAAGCCAAACACATGTTCTAAAAATCGAGTTCCATTTAAAATGCAAATAAACCCTTGAGGCAAAAGATACTTTTTGCTTTTCTTGGGGTGCAAACTGTCCCTGAAAAATAGCAAATCCTTTGGACTGAATTCCTGTACTACTTAGTAGCCTGCCAAGAAAGTAAAAACATACACTGAAGGTCAAAAATGGGGATGTAGAAAAATGGAGCATGAATAAGTTAGGGTCATTTCAGGGAGAAAATCAGCAATGACCATGAGTGCTGGGTTTAATGAAGGATCCAAACACAGAACCCATGAGAAACCTAAGGTGGCTGGAAACTTATCATACACGTCAGGCGCTACTCAACTGTGACCAACACGGAAGCCTGGAAATGTAGCTGGCTGGGATGTGCAGTCTAGAAATTACTTCCAAGTATGGGCTAAGAGATGGGCTTCCCTGGTGGCTCAGATGGTAAAGAATCTGCCTGCCAATGCAGGAGACCCACGTTCGATCCCTGGGTTGGGAAGATGCCTTGGAGAAGGAAATGGCAATCCACTCCAGTATTCTTGCCTGGGAAATCCCTTGGACAGAGGAGCCTGGTGGGCCACAGTCCATGGGATCGTAAAGAGTCGGACATGATAGTCTAGAAATAACTTCCAAGTATGGGCTAAGGGATAGGAAACTCAGAGGTACACTCATACGTCCATGATGAGCTCATCATCAAGGTGTAGTAGGGACTCAGGCCAGTGAAAACAGAATGAGGAGAAATAAGCCCCTCTGCCTGAGGCTTGCAGAAGGTCCTAAGCTGATAACAGGAGAGATGCTCTCAGTGTTTCTGGTAACTATAGTTATACCTGTTGAGTACCTACTATGTGTCTGACACTGTGATAAGCACTTGATTTTTTTTTTTTAATGTCATTCAATACTCCTTTGAAATAAGTTACTGTCACCACCCCATTTAAGGGATAAGAACATTAAGGCACAGAAATGTTAAGCAACTTGCCCATGGCCATTTCTGCTGTTGGATCCATGAACCAGAATGAATTCAGAGCCTCTGTTTATAACCTCTGACCTGCAAGGGGGTGGTTGTTCCCTTTCAAAGACTGTATTTTCCATCATGGCATAAAAGAGACCCTTCTTGCATTATTTACTCTGTTCTACGGATGTGAACATTGCTGAGATTAGATTGCCATTGTGTTTGAAAGATAATGTAAAATAAAATGAATTCATTCTCCCTCCCAAAGTGGAGCTACAGCTGGGTAAGTGTAGGGTCAGGGTAAGTTTTATCAGAAGCCAAATGAAAGGATAAAAACATGGGCTGAGGCACAGTCCCTCAGAAAAGGGGTGATCAGGAATCAACAGGGCAGTCATCTTTGCTTGGCATGGCCAGTGGGCCTGATTCCTAGTGCACTGGAAGTGGGTGCCACTCCTGAACTGAACAGATATTTCTTGGGTGTCCTTATGGAGTCATTACTTGCAGAATACTGCACGCCAAAGGGAGATTCAGAGAGGAGGGTGACATGGGCTCGCTTCAGAATTACAGACTCACAGAGACCTGTTGAGAAAAGAGGTCATTTCAGAGAGTGCTCAGGGCTCAAGGTTGGGAAGAAAGAGGTGCACAAGGACATCAGGGACTCCTCCTGGATACAAAGCCTGCAAAAGCGGAAAGGACTGGGTGTGACCAGTGTCCCAGAGAAGGCTGTCAGCCAGGTCGGAGGCAGGAAGCCTGGCCTTCCTGGGGCAGCTGCCCCTGACCCACACTCTGTCTATGGGATTGGCACCTCTACCGGTTCCACCGCCTGATTCAGGGAGAGCGGGGAGCCTACACCAGGAGGAGCTGGAATTTAGTAAAAGGGCAGAAAATTCTGTCTTCTATTCAAGACTCGGAATTGCCTGCAGTAGCCAGACTGCTCCCAAAGCAAAAAAAAAAAAAAAAAGTGTTTTCATTTACTCAATGTCTATAGGAGGACTTTCCCACGGAAAGCTCTGAGAGTGCAGAGAGCGGTCGAGAGGGAGGCAGGGGTTCAAAAGGTGGTTCTTCCAGCCCTCTGAAACTCATTCTCCTTAGCATGTACGGACAGCACCAGGGCAGCCCCCCTTGGGATGATCAGATAGGGCTTGGGGGCTGCTGGATGTCCTGTTAAAACCCTGTGCACAGTCATTGAACAAAGAGCTGGAGGGCTCCTGGCCTGGGACTAGACAGGACCAGATTCACAGTGATCTCTCCTCCTGATTGGGGTTTCGGTGCTGAGAAGGCCAGACTAGCGATGAAGGACCCTGTTCAAGGTGAGAGGCTAGACACGCAGGCCTCCCCTCAGCCCTCCCCTGGGTAAGCCTGCCCGGAAACCACTGACTTGGGTGTATTTCTGTTTGAGATTCCCCGTGGGGCAACTGGCCTGGCAGGTAATCTTGGCTTACACATCTATTCTGCAGCCTGTAACTGTCGACTAGCTGTGTGCTGCCGGAACAGGGTGAGCACAGGCGGATGGTTATAAACAGGAGCCTCAGAGCCAGCGGGATGGCAGCGCGGTTGACCTGGAGGGCACTTCTCTGAGCCTCATTTTCCTCACCTGGAGGACGAGCTCAGGAGAGCATGTACTCCGTGCTGCCTCCTCAGCTTTACGGTACATCGTGGTCCTCCCCGCTGCGTGCGTCACGCCCGCTACACTGACCTTGCCTCTGTTTCTCATACACCGTGAACTCAGTCCCGGCTCAGTCCTCTGGAAGGCTCTTCTCTCCATTCTTTCCACCCTATAGTCTTCTCTCAAATATCACCGTTAGCCATACAGTCATACCCTCCTTGGCCAGACAATCGTAAGGAGCTTCTCCCCCAAAATCAGGGTTGCGTTTTCATTCTGATCTATTGTCTTCACAAAATTTGCTACTCTTTGAAACTATCTTGTTTACACATTGATTTGGCACTCGCTCAGTAAGCATTTTCCTTCCTCCTTATCTAAAAGTGTACCCCATCTCTCCCCTATTTCTCTTCCCTGCTTTATTTTTCTTACTGATACCTAAAGTATGATATACTATTTAGGCCACTTCTTTCTTTAGTTTGTTGTCTGTCTTTTCTCCACTAGAATATAGCTCTGTGGAGGCAGACATTTTTGTTTATTTGGGTCACTGCTGTATCCTGAGTGCTAGCAGGACACTTGACACATAGTAGGCCATCAACAGTGTTTCTGGAGAGCAGGATCTGTTTGCTCATTGTCTGTCCCTCTTCACCAGCAGGTAAACACTACTTGAGCAGGCATTTTATCCCCTGTTCACTGTTGCATGGGACAACTCCATAAGGGCACCCAAGAAATGTTTGTTGAGTTCCTGAGTGGCACCCACTTCATAGGGCTATTTGAAGATTCAAATGAGATAATCCCCATAAACTTGACACAAGTGCCATGCACATTGTAATAGTTCGATAAAAATTAAGTTGCAATTACTATTAAAAATTAAGCTTTTGGCATCAAACCCATACAAACTCTTGTGCTTTCTTGATTTGGGCTTCAGAACCCAGGACATGTTATATTTGTACCCTAAGAGTTTGCATCAGTTTCTGGTTTACAGGAGTTCAGGCAAGATGGGGCCCCTTAAACTTTATCCTGATCTAGGAAATAATCTCTATTATTCTTTGATGGTAAAACACATCTTTTCTGTTGAGTCACCCTGGAGTATTGAAGCTCAACTGTCAAGCACTCTGTTAAATTACATCAAAATCTTGGGTTGAGCATTTCCCACCAGCTAATAACCCCCAAGCCTTGGAAACCTGATTGGTTCTTTTGCTGGGGGGAGGCTGTGCTGGGTCTTTGTTGCTGCGAGGGCTTTTCTCTAGTTGCAGTGAGTGGAGGCTACTCTCCAATTGCAGTGCGGGGGCTTCTCATTGTGGTGGCTTCAGTAGTTGCAGCTCAAACCTGTGTGTCTTGCATTGGCAGGCAGATTCTTTACCCCTAAACCACAAGGGAGACCCTGAGTTCACTTTTAAAAGTGGCATTTTAAAATGAGTTTGAAGTGCTATTAATTTGTAACCACCTGACAAAACAATATGGCTAGATATAAAGTAATACAATACAAGATGAGTTCACAAGTTTGAAATTAAAGAGATGAGATTTAAAGGTGGAGCAAGCCGTGAAGTTTAAGAGATCTTCTGTGTCTTCTGGTACTCTGGTACTTCTGCTCCTCCTCTCCTGTTCAGATAATTTGAATTTGTTTTAATTATAGAAATTTGAAGAGTTCTCAAAATAAGATTTGACCTTCATCTCTGTAATAGCAGACACAATTTATTTACCTTAAATTATAAGTTAGTATATTTTGGAATTTTTCAATCACACGTACAGCAAAACTTTATCTATTCAAAACTCAGCTATCCTGAAATCTCAGGGAGACAAGGGGTGTTGGCTCAAGACCATCAGAAAAAAAATAAAAGAGGCCTCTGGTTAGCCAAATAAATTTTGGAAAATTTATACACTAAAGCTTGTGCACTTTATTTAAGTGGCAACTCAGAATCTATTTTGGCCCCATTGATTTAGCACTCTAAACTTACTGATTAAATGCTTCATAAAAAGGAGAGAATTTGAGATATTTCTTCAAAGTTATAATATTAACGTCATCAGTAAGTGATGCCCGACAGCTCATCAGCAATGAAGGAGGCAACCACACCAAGAACCAAGAACCAATGGGTAAAACTGCCTATATGAAATAGATACTTGACAATTCATTGCAGGGACAACATCCCAAGAGCTGTCACTGTGTTTCAGCTAATCCTCACAATGAGAAACCTGAGTCATCAAAGAAAGATAAGTTAGGTTCAGAACACTCTGTGTACAAATGGAGAGAAGTGTTTAGCCAAACAGAAAATTAAGCTATTCGGAGTTATTCATTCAGCAAATCTTTACTGAATGTTTTTATTTATGTGCCAAATACTGTGCTAGGTAGGTCTTGGGAACACACAGCAGTTGTGACCCTCAAGAAACTCACAACCTAAGTCAGGTTTCCAAGTGTGGTCAGGGAACCCCTAGGTCCATAAGATCCTTCCAGGCTATGTTCAAGGTCAAAGTTATTTTATTAATAATACATACTAAGATGGCATTTGTTTATTTCCCACGGTTTTGGCACTTTCACTTATAGTGCAACAGTAATGGTGAGCACGACTGCTATTTCAGCTTGTGACTGAAATAGTTGCTGGTTCCTTAGCAAGAGTCTAGACAATGACACCAAACCTACTAGTCCTCGTTGAAGAAAAGCACATGCCCAGTAAAAAACAAAAACACAAGAAACTCCTGCTACTGTCACTGTAGAATGTCCTTGACTTCAACTTGGACTATATCTTTTTAATATTCTGTGTTATGAAATGGAAGTTATGCATGAATCACTTTTGCTGCCTGTCGAAGTATGATGGTTGTCTAGAGGAAAACCACTGTGTGATTGCTGAAGTTACAAGCTGAAATAGCTACTTTTTTAGTGGTACAAAATTTTCACTTGATGATTGACAAACAAACTGTTCAAAGTTGGGTATTTGGCAGAAGTTTTGTCAGAAGTGAGAAACGTGTGCTTACCACTTCAACAAGACTAACTATAGTGTTGGTTGCCAATAATGCAATTTGAGCTTTCAGATGAAACTTTGAGCTCTGGAAAACTAGAATTTGTAGATTCCCAATAATAAAAGACTTGTTTGATGGGAATGGTATTAGCCAGTTGGGTTTTTTACTATATATATTATATAATGAAATCATCAGATTAGAATGATGTGTATAACTCAGTGAACCTATCTTTTCCAAATTACCAAAATGTATGTTACAAAATCATACATGATTAAAAAAACCTTGCTCAAAGTGAAGAATAGACCAAGTGGACTTGATGTAACAAAATACAAAAATTTCATTGATTTGCTTTCAGATTACACATTGAAAGTAAACTTTGAGAATCTACCCTTTGTTGAGTTTTAGCATAGTATCAAAGACGAATATCCCCAATTACCTGAAAAAGTTATAAAAATAGCTCTCCCTTTTCCAACTATCTATGTGAAACTGGATTCTCCTCATATACTTCAAGCCAAAACAATTTATTGCAACATACCAAATGCAAAGGCATATAGGAGAGTCCATTGTAAAAATGTATAATAATGCCATTTTCTCTCTGAAATATTTGCTTTGAAAAATATAATTTTCATAAAACTTTGTTCTTAGACATTAACATGCAATGTTTATTTTATTATTTTAAATGAACTGATAAAAATATTTTAATAATTTCCCAACTTTAATTTCTAATACAATAAATATCAATAGTGATATCCACATTTACAAAAGCTCTTCAGGGTCCTTAATAATTTTTAAGAGTAAAAAACAGCCCCAGTCCAAAAACCTTAAGAGTCAGTGGTCTAGGGGCTTCCCTGGTGGCTCAGGTAAAGACTCCCCCTGCCAGTGCAGGAGACACATGTTCAGTCCCTGATCTGGGAAGATGCCATATGCTGCCTGCCTTGGAGCACCTAAGCCCATGTATTCGACTCCTGAGCCTGTGCTCTAGAGCCGGGGAGCCACAGCTCCTGACGCCTGCGTGCCCTAGAGCCCAGGCTGCGCATCAAGAGACGTTACCGTGATGAGAAGCCTGAGCACCACAACCAGAGATCAGCCCCTGTTTGCTGCAACTAGAGAAAAGCCCAGGCAGCAACAAAGACCCAGTACAGCCAAAGCTTAATTGATTTACTAAATCATTTTTTTAAAATTTTCTTTACTTTATTGTGTTGGTTTTGCCATACATTGACATGAATCCGCCATGGGTCTACACATGCTCCCCCTCCAGAACCCCCCTCCCTCCTCCCTCCCGATTCCCTCCCCCTGGGTCATCTCGGTGCACCAGCCCCGAGCATCAACCCTGGGCTGGCGATTGATTTCACATATGATAATTGACATGTTTCAATGCCATTCTCCCATATCATCCCACCCTTGCCCTCTTCCCCAGAGTCCACGAGTCTGTTCTATACATCTGCGTTCCTTTTGCTGTCTCGCATGCAGGGTTCTCGTTACCATCTTTCTAAATTCCATATATATGCGTTAGTATACTGTATTGTTGTTTTTCCTTCTGGCTTCCTTCACTCTGGATAATAGGCTCCAGTTCCATCCACTTGAGTAGAACTGATTCAAATGAATTTTTTTCTAATGCTGAGTAATATTCCATTGTGTATATGTACCACAGCTTGCTTATCCATTCGTCAGTTAGTGGGCATCTAGGTTGCTTCCGTGTCCTGGCTATTGTAAACAATGTGGCGATGAACATTGGGGTACACGTGTCTCTTTCAATTCTGGTTTCCTCGGTGTGTATGCCCAGCAATGGGATTGCTGGGTCATATGGCAGGTCTATTTGCAGCTTTTTAAGGAACCTCCACACTGTTTTCCATAGTGGCTGTACTAGTTTGCATTCCCACCAGCAGTGTAAGAGGGTTCCCTTTTCTCCACATCCTCTCCAGCATTTATTGCTTGTAGACTTTTGGATGGCAGCCATTCTGACTGGTGTAAAGTGGTACCTCATTGTGGTTTTGATTTGCATTTCTCTGATAATGAGTGATGTTGCGCATCTTTTCATGTGTTTGTTAGCCATTTTTATGTCTTCTTTGGAGAAATGTCTGTTAAGTTCTTTGGCCCACTTTTTGATTGGGTCGTTTATTTTTCTCAAATGGAGCTGCAGGAGTTGCTTGTATATTTTTGAGATTAATTGTTTGTGATTTACTAAATCATTTTTTTTAGAAAGAACCAGTGGTCTAAGAAGAAGACACAGACTTGTAAGTCACTAATTCTAACCTACTACTGTACAGACTCTGATAGGAAGAAACACCTGATAACATGGGAGGCTAGAGGATCAGTCCAGTCTTGGAGAGTCAGGGAAAGTTCCTTTGAGAACATTATCTGTGTGCTAGGACTTGATGGGTGAAAAGTTAGCATAGTAAGAGGGGTATAATGTTCAGAATAGAAGGAAGAGCTTTTGCAAAGGTCCAGAGGGAAGTGAGAGTATGGCTCATTTATGAATATCAGAGTTACTTGGTAGAGCTAGAGACTAGTTTGTGATAACCTAGACTCTTCCGCTTATATTATCATTTCAATAGAATGAGCACTTATGTACAGCGAAGGATTAAAAATGAACTCTCTCAAGATGTGCTGTCCTCAGTCACTCAATCATATCTGACTCTTTGCGACCCTATGGACTGTAGCCCACCAGGCTTCTCTGTCCGTGGGGTTTCCCAGGCAAGAATACTGGATTGGGTTGCCATTTCCTACTCGAGGGCATCTTCCTGACCCAGGGACTGAACCCAGGTCTTCTGCTAGGGCAGGCAGATTCTTAACCAGTGCACCCCCTGGGAAGCCCCTAACCCTAACCCAGAAGACTGCTTTGCTTATATTATCATTTCAATAAAATGAGCATATATGTACAGTGAAGGGTTAAAAATGAACTCTCTCAAGACACATAATCCTAGGAAAGGTGGGAAAGCTGGAAATAGTCTCTGGCATACTGTAAATATTTATGGAAAGTTTAAAAGAACCAACTGAATAAATTGGCACAAATATTTAATTAGAAGTTGTAATCTACATTCCATAATGTCTCTAAACATAAGCCAAAATTCAGACTAGATTTAAAAGTTTTTTTGTGTTTAAAAGAATTCTAATGAGAGATTAATTTTAAAGTCTGATTTGATTTTGAAATATTACATGTTTAAGTTTAAAGTCTTATATTCTTTAGAAATACTATTTTCATCCATATCAGTGGTGGTTCTCTCATGAGCTTGGATCATATCCAACAGTGACTTTCTCTATGAGTCATAGATTGTAATGTCAGCTTGTCTACATCTTGGTGGCTTCTTTGCATATGGTCATGGTTTCCTGTTTTTCCATTTCTGTTCTAATAGTGTCTTCACATCACACTAAAGAAAGCCTTTCAATCAGATGCCCTGGACGCCTCCCCAGAAGTGAGGTGTTGGCAGAAGCCAAGGTAGGCGTGTGTCCTGAAGACCAGTTAATTAGCAACTCTAAGACGTATGTTCATACTCAAAGCCCCTGGTCTATCCCATGGGTATTCATGAGCTGGAATAGAGCTTCTGAGAGTAGATTTTTCTCTTTTTTGTAGGAGCTCAGAAGAAGCAGAAACGAATAGTTCTGGCTCAGAGGTTAGGCTCAGTATAACTGGTATCTTGGAACAGAAAGCCACTCGCAGTCACGTGACTGCAATCTTTGGATGGCAGGCTGCTGTTATATATTATAGAATTAGGGTTCACTGTCAGGAGAATGCAGTCGCCAAGGCTGTACAGCTACACTTCAAACCCTGTTTGAAGGGCTCTATTTATTTAGACACATTTCTGGGGCACTCCAGAAAATATTTAGTTAGCTTCTGTTTGTAAGTCTACTCGCAGGTTGTTTTATCAATATGTCTTCTGCATTATATGTTGTATACTGTTTTGTTTATTTGTCTGTATCTTTTGTGGCTCCTCAGAATCTTAAAGGACAAAATAATACAATCCTGGGTGGTTTATACTGTGACATTTCTTATAGCTTATTATACTCTAAGGAAGGGCTTCCCTGGTGGCTCAGTGGTAAAGAATCTGCCTGCCAGTGCAGGAGACATGTGTTTGATCTCTGGGTTGGGAAGTTCCCCTGGAGCAGGAAATGGCAACCCACTCCAGTATTCCTGCCTAGGACATCCCCTGGTCAGAGGAGCCTGGCAGGCTCCAGTCCATGGGGTTGCAAAGAGTCAGACATGACTTAGCGACTAAACAACAACAATACTTTAAGATATACCAAAAACAACCAAAAAAGCCAACCCGCTAACCAGGAGTGGAGGGCCCCCCCTTGGCCTCTCCACTGCTGCTGGCTGCCCTGAAAAAACAAAAAAGCAACAAAAACATGTCAAATCAGCAAAACTAAGAAATTTAAAACATAAGATCAACTCTGAAACTGCAGTGTGTGCACGCTCAGTCACTAAGTTGTGTTCGACTCTTTGCAACCCCATAGGCTGTAGCTCACCAGGAGCCTCCACCCATTCAGTTTTCCAGGCAGGAATACTGGAGTGGGTTACCATTTCCTCCTCTAGAGTATCTTCCCAACCCAGGGATCAAACCGGAATCTCCGGCGTCTCCTGCATTGGCAGGCAAATTGAGACACAATGAGGTGAGGTAGCTTGTCTAATACACACAGCTGTATCAGCGGTAAAGGAGGGATTGGACTTGGAAGTCAGTCAACCTTCACATAAACTCACGGGATTAACCCCTATGCCACACTTGGACATGTTAATGAAGCTTCTGGAGATCCTATATATTTAGGTAACATGACATTTTTCCAGCAAATGTGATGATCGAATATTGACTAACTATTTTTTTAGATGAGAAGTCGGATTTGCAAATATTGGTCAGTCCTCCTCACTCTCAGTAACCACTTGTTGGGATCATCTCATTGGTGATGGTGAGGAATGGTGGCTCCCAATCTCTGGGGACACACATGGGGCTCAAAGACTGGCGCAGCGGCCTGCATGCTGACATGACCTAAGCGGGTCCCTCTTGCACACTGTGCCCCAGCTTCGTGCAGCTGTCATGATTAAGGTAAAATGCTTTTCCAGATCAAATCAGAACCTTCTTTTACAGTTATGCCTTGGTTTGGTTTATTTGTAATTCTGATGATTAATACATTTTGAAATTTCAAATGCTTAAACAGCAGTCGATTTTTATATTTGCCACAGGAGGGCATACAGTTTATAGGGCTGAGATACGACAGTATAGTCACGATGCCCCCAGGTTATGATAATATCTGTTAGTGGTCGTCCTAGTGACCTTCCTGTGCCACAGCATTGCATCCTGGAAAACAGAAGGATGGAGATTCAGAGAGACAATGTTTCTGAAGCCTGCTACAAACTGTGAAGGGAGTACAAATGCCAGGTTACATGGGGGCTGTTCTGACTCTGGTTTGCATCCCACGCTCCTTTGGTTCTGGCAGATTCTCCACACTTTACTGCCAGTTGGATATTTCTTACGGCGTGTCCATCTTCTCACTCCCCGCTATGGATGAAGACACAGTGGTTCAAGGGCATTCAAGATGCCATCTCACTCCACGCTGAATCTGTGTCATTCACAGTTCTTTCAGCTGCCTTTTGTCCAGGGAACCTTCCTTATCCTCTGAAGAGTGTTTAAGATGCCATCACTCTCCTTTCCCTGGATTTCTGTATCTGCACTTCTTCCTGTCTGGAAAATCAGCTCTCTGAAGGTAGGAACCAAGCTTACTTTTGTCATCATTGCATCCTGGGATCTACAACAGTATCTGGCACATGGTAGATGGTTATTAAAGGCATGCTGACTGAATGAATGTTTGAGTGACTTAATAAAGGATTAACCCTTTTCTGCACTGATATCACAACTTGGAAAACTTTCTTTTGTTCTGCTTGTCTGTATATAATTTGCCTTTTTCCCCTATCATTTTTAAAAACTTCTTATACATACACAGAGAAAGAACCCATCTCTGAAGTAACAAATCCATAAGCAACAATGGAATTCTGAACAGAACCAAATTCCTTTCAGAAATGGCAAAACTTCAATACCATATATTGGGAAATTGGATACTTGCTGACTGTGGGATTTGAGAGAGATGGCCCAAGGTTTTCCAAAGGGCAATTTTGATTGTACTACTCTTTCAAATCCCAGTGGTTTTCAGGTGTTCTTGCCCAGCTCCGACATATTTAGAGGGTGAGTACCATGTACCCTGACTGTACTCTCTGAGAAGCACAAAGATGAGAGCTGCTGGGTCAGGCAGTTTCATAAGCAGCCCCCTTCTCCCCATGAGCCAGCCCACAGTGTGGGGCAGGTCTGGGGCACCACCATCCAGAAAGCCAGACTACATGGGAGCTTCCAGACAGGCATGACACAAGGAATGAAGTTCCCACAGTGCCACCTGTGTTAACCAATTACCACAAGGTTAGTGGCCTAAAACAACACACACGTATTATTTTACAGCTTTAGGGCTCCGAAGCCCTAACATCAAGGTGGCAAGCAGAGCTTCGTTCCTTTTGGAGACTCAAAGAGGAGAATCCACTTCCTTGCCTTTTCCAGCATCTAGAGGCCACCATGTTCTTTGGCTCATGGTCCTCTTCCTCCATCTTCAAAACTAGCAGAGACCTTCACATCTCAACCTGTCTGTCTGTCTTCATTGCCCTCACTTGCTCTCGCACCTCATCACAGCTCTCTTCCGTCATTACATCTTCATCTCTAACTCAGACACTCCTGTCTCCCTCTTATAAAGATCTTTGTGATTAGACTGGGCCCACTTGGGCTTCCCAGGCGGTGCTAGTGGTAAAGAATGCTTCTGCCAATGCAGGAAATGCAAGAGAGGCTGGTTCGACCCCTGGGTTGGGAAGATCCCCTGGAGAAGGAAATGGCTCCAATATTTTTGCCTGGAAAATTCCATGGACAGAGGAGCCTGGCGGGGTACAGTGCATGGAGTCATAAAGAAAGAGTCTGACATGACTGAGCACTTACACACCCAGATAATTCAGGAGAATCTCCCCATCTCAAAATTTTGAATGTAATCACCATCTGCAAAGTCTTTTTTTGCCAGCAAAAGTAATATAGTTACCCGTTCTGCAGATTAAGACGTGAATGTTTTAGTGGTGGGGGGCATTATTCTGCTGACTCCCCCCACCCCACCTGCTTTGTTCCTCGTAGGTGGCCTTCGGGGCCTCCCCCCTCCCAAGGTTGAGCACATTCACAGGCTGCTGGGGGCCTCCTGCCACTTCCTTCTTCTGAGTTTTCCTAGTCCTCCCATCTGGATGCCACCTTATTCTCCCTTCACGTTCCTTTGAGCAACCCGGACCCTCTTACAGTCTGTGACCCTATTGGATATGCTGAAAGGGGGCATGCGTTTTGTACAGGAGCCTGCTTGGTGGGTAGTGGATGCTACAGTTAACTCTCTCCTTTATTCTGTAGCCTTAACCTAATACACAGAGAGCGACAGCATTCCTTTCTGCTTCCTTTCACCACGTTGGAGTGTTCATTCATTCCTTTGCTGACTGACCTGAGTCAGGAGCCAACTCTCTGCCCGCCCAGGGCCTAGAACACTGCTGCAGGTTGTGGGTGCTCGGCTGTAGCTGATGGTGCTCAGCAGAGGTTACGGGAGCCACTTCTCGTGGGCCTGGGACCGTCTGGAGGTTCCCCCACAGTCCCCAGCCAGCATCCGTCACCCCTACCTCAGAGCTCCTCTGCCAGGGAGGCATGGCTTCCCTGACCATGAGCTGCTTGGTCCAGCTGTTGAGATAACAGTTGTCTCTGGGGAGGGGTCCGCCTGTGCCCAGGGATGGCGCATGCATTTCCGTCTGTCGGCAGCCTCCCACCTGCGCAAGCCGGCTTCTTATCGCCTTGCTGTCTGCTATGGCCCGGTGGTTTTTCTGCAGTGCCAGTTGAGGAGCTCTGTCTCCAGGCAGCCTTGGCTATTTCCACTGTAATTCTGTTCCCCTCAGGATGCCATCCTCTGCATGTGTTGGTATGACTCACTTGGCGCTTGTAATTGGTAAGAGCCTGAGCTTAATGAAAAGGTGCTGGATGAGAGCTTCCCAGCCTCCTTTTCAACCACTCCCTGGGTAGGCCTTACCTCAGCACAGGCAGAATCTTAACCTCCAGCCATCAAGAAATGCATAAGTAAGAACTGTTTAATTGGCATACAGTAGCTAGGCAAAACTTGGGGCTGAGGTTGAAGTGGGTTAAAGGGCAGGGTAGATGAGGGAATAAAAGCGTGAAATCAAACTTTCTGCTGTTACATATTCAGAATCTACTGGGAAGAAAGAGAGGTTACCAAGTCGTTACAAAATTCTGCAAAATCTTCTCTCAGTAAAATGCTGTGGAATTGAGGAAAAATAAGTGGATATATATCTCCCAGTCTTTATCTGGAAAAATCCAAATCATTAAGAATAAAGTCTTAAAGTACTAGAAAATCCCTGGGAGAATTTTTCTTATATAATCTCAGAATGGCAGAGGCCATTCTAAATATAACATAGGACTCATAAAGTATAAATGAAAAAAAGTTAGATTTAACTACATAAAAATATTCTCCATGGCAAGGTCTTCAATACATAGAGTCAAAAAGCAAGTGCCCAACTGATAAAAAGATATTTATAAATCATACTATAGAAAAAAGCAAAGTTCCTTAATGTACAAAAGAATACACACAAATCAATAAGAAAAAGACCAACCATACAATAGAAAAATGGGCAAAGGGTATAAGGAGACAGTCCATAGACAATGAAATGCAGAAGACTCTTAAACATGTGAAAAAATGGTCCATCTCTCTTGTAATAAGAAAAAAAAATTAAATCAGTTCATATAAGCTGGAAACAAAATGTAACAATGGAACTTATTTATGTATTTAATGGCATAATATAGTAAAAGGAATTAATTCAAATGACTTTAAAACTGTATCCCTGTGGCATATATCTAATAACAAGAAAATTGCAAAAAAAAAAAATCCTAAATTGCTTTCAGTAATCCCATTGATATTAGGAGAATTTTTATTGTTATTCTGAGAGTGTGATTTACAAATTATAAACTAAAACAAACAAAAAAAACATTTTGGTGTTTTTGGCAACTGGGAATTTTGATTCTCTTGTGTGATACATTCTAAGAAAAAAGTAATTGCAAAAAACTTAAACCGCCTTTAGTAGTCGTTGTTGGGAAAAAAATGTTCCATTTTGACCCAGCATTACTGTGAGTATAATTTGTATGTATTTTCAGATAAAGAAATGAGAAATTATCTGCTTGTCTAATTCTATCACCTTTGGTGTCTTTAAGAATTGAAATTCTTAGTGTAAGACCAAGGAAATACAGATGTAAAATTGAGGTTAAGCAAAATCTCTAGTCCTTCCTGAATTGGCAATATTGGTATGAACTTATATTTGATCTTGAAAAAAGTTTTATTTTCTATTTCTGTCCACTGAAAATATCTAGAAGCAGTGACTAAGGTAGTAGCAACAAGCAGCTCCTAGTATTAGGACTATGGTCTCTAGGTACCATTTCCCTCTTGAGGAACCCTAGTTCCTCATTAGAGAAATGGCTAATTCTATGTTCTGAGGCCAGGTATATTCCAGGTGAGCTGGAAATATCTCATCATATGGAAAAGTTAAAATATCAGTATGAATAATATCAATATGAATCAGAATATCGATATGAATATAACTTCAAGTTATATTCTTAATGATACAAAAAGTTATTAATCACCATTGGAGGATGTTATGGATGAATTAGTTATTTTCAAAATTAGTAAATAAAGAGAAAGAATCATGTGTTTATCCTTCCCTTCCTCCATAAGTATACCTCAGGCTAACCAAGTGACAGGGTGATATTTCTCCTAACAGAAGTCTTCCAGCTGTCAAATGAAGAAAGGATAATAAAATTAGAATATTATTTTCTGATATTTAATGAAATTAAGGATCTAGGTAATGATCATCAATGGTTGCCAAGATCTCAGGACAAGGTCAGTCAGTCTTTAGTACTTCCTGATGGAAGAACACAATATCACCCAAGAGGTATAATTGCAAAAAAAAAAAAAAACCCACCTGAAACTGATGAAGCATTTACATTCAACTATCAGTATATAGATAATTCAGGAGATGGAAGAACATGTTAAATACAACAAAGAGTCAATCAGTGAAAATCAGACTGTGAAATTCTGCAGAACAATGTTTCTATAGTTCAACAATTAGTTTTAAAGGAAAAAAAAAGAATAGGAACACACAGATTAAGAGATTTAAGACATATCCAGTCAATCAAAATATATAGATCTCATTTGGATCTTGATTTAAACAAACTGTAAAAATCATCTGATTAGAATAATGGGTACATGGAGGTTTCTTATACTATTCTCTCTGCCTTTATACATGTTTGAAATTTTCCATAGTAACATGTTAAACAGTAATAGAAGGAACAACTAATCCTTATTGAGTGCTTATTATTTGCATGGCGCTATTTTAAGCACTTTAGGTATTTAAACTGTTCCCCTGTGTGTGAGGTGGGCATGCATCTCTATTATGCAAATTACGAAATTAAGGCACAGAGTGGCTAAGCATCTTGCCAAGGTCACATGGCCAACAAATTTTGATGCTGGGACTTGAAAGCAGGCAGTGTGACTACAGAACCCAATTTCTAACCTATACACTACTACCTCTTATGAAGATGGTAGCTTGGACTAGGTTGGGGATAGTCGAAAGAAGTAGAAGGATTGAAGGAGGTAAAATTGACCAGACTCCATGCTAAATTGTATATGGGGCTAAAGTCTGCGAGGAGTCCGAGATGCCTGGTTTGACTGTAGGATAGGTGGTGATAATGTTTGATGAAATAGGGAAAGTGAGAGGGGATCAGGTTTGGAGGTCAAAGATGATTTGGGTTTGGAGCATGTTGAGGGGCCTTTGGGACACCCAGGTAATGTCAAGTGGCAGCAGGTAATACCGGCCACTCTTATATGTTAGTTTTCCCCTTCCTCCTTAGAACTGTTGCCTTTTTTTCTCGAGATGGGGATGGGAGCAACAACTTTTCTAGTGTGTAGTGTCACTATTCAGTTCTTGTTTCAGAAGTGTTGGTAGTTGTGGCCAACGTGATGTCACCTCCACATTTTGTAAGATGCTTTCACTCCATTATCCAAGAAACTTGGTCAAAACAGGTCACCCGTCATGTCTTGAGTACTTACTGTCTTCCAGTCACTGTATTAGGCATTTACATTCTTATCATTTACTCTTCCTTTACAGAGGTACTCACACTGTTGAAAATGCATTCTTCTACTCAGTGTACAGATGAAGAGACTGAAGATAAGAATAAGTCACTTGCCCAAAGTTACAAAGTTGGACAGTAGCAGTCAGCATCTCTAGTCTGTGTTCTTGCATTTCGTCTCTTTTTCAAAGTGTGGGTAATAACTTAAGTGGTCCATTGTCATAGTATTTAATTGCACTAATTCACACAGTAGGAAAGCTCTTCTGATGTTTTCATCCAACCTTCTGTTATGACAATGGAGAACAACTCAGGTGCTAATATGCCTTCCATGCCTTTCTAACACTTTCTGATTTTAACTTAGGGTGTACCTCAGGGTCAGAGTCTTGAGCAAATAACAGTAGTGTATAGCAGGAATTTTTGTTAGATCATGGTACTTATTTTCATTATGTTTATTTTAGGGATACCTTCTATTTATAGTAATTAGTGTTTCCACCTATAGAGCAGTAATTTCATTTAAAATAAATTTAAGAAAAGAAATGGAGCTAATGAAAACTGTTACATAAATAAAGATGGTTCAGAGAAATGGAAGGCCATCACTAGCTGACACTGATTTTGGTGGCTGAAATTGGAAAACAGTGCTCCTTACTACACCTCCTCCCCCTATTATGGCCTTGGTGTTGGCCTCACCTCTCTAACAGAAATTGAATGCTTTCTCTGTTACCATCTTACTTGAAAACTCACTGTCACCAATCACTGGTGAAAGCAGCTCACCAGTAACTTTAGTCCCCATTGATCAGTCTGGCATATATGATGAGGCCCAAACCACCTCAGGGTTTCAAGAAGGAGATAAGAGCAGAGAGTACATTACCAATGAGTCAGAGTGGTTAACAGCTAAGACAACAGGCTTTTTGGAAATCTTAGTATATCCAGGCGATTTTCTTTTATTTATATGTAATCTAGTATTAAAACTATATTGGCTGCTCTAGTTTCCAGTCATCCCTCTTTCCTAACCCTCTAGTTCTCCAGTCTTTTATGATAGTACCATGTTTGACCATTTTGTTCCTTCTTCGCCACCACCACTCCCTTCCTGGGACATAAGTTATATTCATTATAGTCAATATGTTTGTCAGAAATGGTTGTAGATGGGCTGCCTTTAAACGTTTTCATGAGTTCTTCTAAACATAGACAAAGGCAATAAAAATTCCCAATGCTACATGTATTTTAAAAGACATCACTGTTACATGAAATAATTTTGCTTGTGTGTTCCCCAAGGAACTGAAAAGTGCGCTATAGTCACTATAACCCCGCTGGACAGAGACAGTATCTTCTCTTTATTGTTATGCCTGATACTATCTGTTCAGCATATTATTGAGACCAGCAATCTGTATCTGGAATAATGCATCTGTATTCTTCTCATTTCCCACGAGCACTACAAAGCCAGTACTTTTTCATCAGTGGGTCTTGCAGAATAAGTTCCAAAGCCTGAACAATGGTAAGCTGAGGTTTGGCATTTTTGATGTATTCTTCATATATAGGTGGTGAATACTAGTAAATATGTCTTCCGAAATCCACAACATCAAAGCAAAGACAGGTTCCATCTTCCTGGGCGGGGTACCCTCAGCCCCACGGCCGCTGTGCTAACGCTGATTCTGAGGACCTGGCTTCATCGCAGACAGCACCCAAGGCAGAGGCCCGACCTGTGCACCTAGGACAAGGTAAATATCCCAACTCCGAAAATGGAAACCCATCCACTTCTGCACAAGCGGGGTGAGGGTTTGGAGCGGGCAGTGGCTGTGGGTGGGGGTGTAGGTTGGGAGTGTTTTCCCCTCGTCGAGTCCTCCGGCCCCTGGACTCGCGGCCCTGCCCTGACCATTGTCCGTGCACCTCGTCCCTCCAGCTTCCGGGCCGCGGGCGAGATGATTTGCTGCAGATGACATCAGCCCTGGGCCAACGGTTGGAAGAGTGGAGGCAGCCACCCCGCGAGGATGTGCCGGGTGGTCCTTCCCTCCTCCCCTTCCTCCTCCTCCCCGGCGCGCTGCCTAGTCTCCATATAAAAGAGGCGCCGCCTCCCCGCCCTCTCTCACTCCCGGCTCCTCTCCGCCGCGCGCTCTCGGAGAGGGCGGAGGGGGAGGCGGCGCGCAGCGCCAGGAGGAGGGGAGACGCAGGGGGCGGAGCGGAGACAGCACCTTCGGGGATAATCCTTTCTCCTGCCGCAGACGGGAGGAGCGGCCGGAGCCGGGCACTTCGCCGGGGCTTAACGGGCCGGCAGGATGGCGACCGTGGTGGTGGAAGCCGCCGAGCCTGAGCCGTCCGGCAGCATTGCCAACCCAGCGGCGACCACCTCGCCCAGCCTGTCGCATCGCTTCCTCGACAGCAAATTCTACCTGCTGGTGGTCGTCGGCGAGATTGTGACCGAGGAGCACCTGCGACGCGCCATCGGCAACATCGAGCTTGGTAAGAGGCCCCCGTGCCCCCAGGGGACGCGTTCGGGGAGCCGCGCAAACGCGACCCCACCCAGGGCACGACGGGCACCTTTCTCCTCCGGCACGCCGCGCACCCACGCCTTCCCGCGCCACTTCTGCACTCTGTCCAGATTCCTTTTTTTTTTTCTTTTGCTGGGTTCATTTCGGAGAATAATGCAAACTGTTAGATTTGCGACCCAGTGGGAGAGTCTCTTCTAACCTTGAGGGATCCGTCACCAGGCTGGGTCTACACATTCCAGCTGGCTACCGGCTCTCCCACTAAATGAGATGCAGGTGTCAAAGGGGGCAGAGGCTGCAATAAAGCCGCAACCGCAGGACACCAAGGTGTGTGTGTGTCGGGGGGGGAGGCTTTGCAATTACCTCTTTCATCTCCCCCTCCCCCCCAGCAAAATGCTGGGATTGCCCCTCGTTAGCAGACCCGAGGCTGAAGTACATGTGCCAGGGCGCGCGTGGGAATCCCTCTAGCCACGACCACCTCAGCCCGGAGAAGTGCCTTTGCTGGCTTGAAACCTCTCCATCTTTTCTTCCCTCGGAATGACTAGGCTAGTCCTAGGGCCACGCCCGCCCCCCCCCCCCCCCCCGGGACGCAGAGATGGAGAACCGCCTGCGCCTTCTTCCCAGACGGCGCCTGCCTCTCTGCTGCCCCTGGGGCCTCTGTTGCAGCTTTCAGCAAGGACAATGGGACCCCCAAGTTGCGGGGTGGGGCTTCTCCTTTTAAAAGTCTTTGCCTCGGGAGTGATGGCTTGGGGGTGGGGTGGTGGTGGGGCCGGCGCCTGGCCCGGTGCGGGCACTAGGAGCGCGCTCTGCAGAGGCCGAATAGCGGTTCGCTGGGAAACCCTGGGCGGGGCCGTGAGGGTCCAGCGGGCGCGGCCTCGGGCGCGCCGACCGACCCGCCCCGCAGCCCCACCCGGGCTGCCGCAGTGCCCCCGCCCGCTGCACCTGCCCCCCGCACTGCGGCGCCCCCACTGGGCGCGGCCGGCCGGGCGGGCGTTCCGCCGGCGCTTGTGCCCCCTCGTCTGCCTCAACCGGCTTTGTTGCGCGCGGAGTCCCCGGGTGGGCAGCGCTGCCCTCGGCCTTTCCCTTTCCCCCCCGGCATCGCAGACCTCCCGTGGTCCCAGACCGAGGTCGCCGGTCCCTCCGCACCCCCAGCCCGCGCTCTGTTCCCGCGGGGTGGTGCTGAAGCGCGTCTGCCCCGAGACACCGGCTGGTGGGCGTGGTGCAGTCCGCACTGCGGTCTCTACGGCAGCCCGAGGCGGACAAAGGGCGTTCACGCACCCTCGTTCCCCGCGCCCGCCCGCCACTCCCCACGAAAGATGCGCGAAAAACCTTGTTTTAGATGAAAAAAAAAAAAATTAAACTCCAGTGGTCTCCCTCTGCATTTGGAAACGGTCGCCTGTGCCCAGAACAAAAGGCTGCAGGGTGGAGACTCGAGTTACAGACCTGGTTCTTTTGTTTAACTTTAAAGCACTGGTGTTACTTTTTGGCTTAAAAAAAGAAAGGAAGAAATGTGAGCAGAAAGCAGACTTGTTATTTTATTCGGAAAAAAATTTAAGAATAGGCCAGGTCAATAGTGAAATGCCTCATTTGAGCATCTAATAACCCTTCATTTTTCAAACTATAGTCCTTTTAATTTGATCTGTACTGATTTAGTTTATTTGTACGTTTTCTCGGAAAATTTCACACGTACTGACTTAGGGTGTGGCTGCTGTATGAATCAATGACTTTGGATTTTTAAAAAAGTATTATTTGTCAGCACCTTTGCTGGGAAGTAATAATAAAGCTGGAGGTGTTTTTCTATGTATAAAAGGTGCATAACCACCCAATGTGGTGTGAGGAGAGGGACCCTCATCCTCATTTTGGAGATGGGGGCCCAGAGAGGCAGGAAGGATAGGGAGACAAGCTCAAGGTCACACCACTCATAAGTGACAGAATGCCGGCACTGCCGCATCACTGGCTTTCTGGCCCCGTCGTGATGTTAGTGCAGGCCAGGCTAACATCACGGGGAGATCAGTGGTTTTCAGGCCCTGTCATGATGTTGGTGCGGGACAGACTAACATCACCGGGAGATCAAAGAGCAGTTTCTAGAGCTTGCCTTTATACAAAGGCAGCAGTCATCCACTTGTGGGCAGCACCCCATGCAGGGGGGTGGCTCAGCAATCACCTTCCATGTAATTATCTTCCTGCTTTGTTACTCTGCTGATCACCCTTTTAGTGCCCTATTTCTCAGGGGAGTTATCCAAGCTGCTTCTGTTTGAGGATAAACTAGATTTATCCAAGTCATCGGTCAGTGTGACATGGTCTCGACTACTTTTCACGCTCCTGGAACTTAGTGATCAAGTTCAATTTTGTCTTCCTGCCCCTTTTCTTTTTAAAAATTTATTGATGTATTATGTAGTGAGAGAAAGGCACAAATCATAAACGAGGAGCTTGGTGAATTTTCACAAAAAGACATACCTGTGTGATCCCGATCAAGAAATGGACATTCCTGGGACCCCCAGAAGCTCCCTCAGGTTTCCTTATCAGTCAGCATGCCTTCCTGATTTTTTAGTGCCCTGATTTAGTCATCTTTTTGCAGGAAACTCTGAAATAGCAGTATTGATCCCATTAAGAATCAACCAAGTGAGTAAGCAAAGCCATTTCCTAAGGCACAGGAACAGATGCTGCTTTTCCTCTGGAGATCACTCTCTTGGGTCCTGGGGTCTCGGATGCAGTTCAAACCACAGGGTCTTACAGTGCTAAGTGGAAATACTGCTCTCGTAGCTTTTCTGACAGTCAGAGATGACTTAGCGACAAGGCAGGCTGGCTGTTGTCCTGGGCCTGATGTGATGCTTCCTCAGTTCTCAGGTTCCAGCAGGGCCTCCTCCTCCAGAGGTCACTCTGATACCATGGCTGCTGTGGCTGGTGCCCATGGAACCGGTTGTGTGAAGCAAGATGGAGATGCTCCAGGGGTTCGGCCCTGGTTGTGTGCCGCAGCCTTTCCGCAGGGAAAGCGGTTCATCTTCTGCCCCTCTTGCTTTTCTCCCCTCTCATCCTGATGAGGCTCTGTGAGTCTGGAGACCCTGGTGACTTGGATTTTTGCCATTTGATGATTTAAGGCTCTATGGCAAACCCAGAAAATAAATCTGTAGGAAGATGGCGGAAATGCAAGCACATCAATAGGCCTGAGTCAACCCACCATGGAGGCTGAGTGCATACTTCTTGAAACCTAGTGTTACTGAATCAAACTCAAGGCAGCTCACCTGCACGAGGTAAAGCCAATCTACTGACCCCAGGTTGTGGTGAAGGAAAGTGCAGCTTTATTGTAAGATGCTGGTGTAAGAAGAATGTGTAGCTCGTGCTCAAAAGCCCCCAAATCCCCCAAAGGGTTCAGCAAAGCATTTTTAAAGACAGTGTGAGGGAGGGTGTCCCAGAGTGTGTGATCAACTCATGCACTATTCTCTAATTGAGAATTAGATTGATGATGAGGTAACAAGACTACGTTGGGTTTCCTTGCTGGCTCAGATGGTAAAGAATCCGCCTGCAATGCAGGAGAGCTGGGTTCGATCCCTGGGTTGAGAAGATCCCTTGGAGAAGGGCATGACAACACACTCGAGTATTCTTGCCTGGAAAATCCCCATGGACAGAGGAGCCTGGTGGGTACAGTCCATGGGGTTGCGAAGAGTTGGACATGACTGAGTGACTAGGCACAGCACAACAAGACTATGTTAATAAGGACTATGTGCTGATGGTTATCAAGTAGTGAATTTCTTCCATTTGATGGTGATTTTAGCATCTGAAAAATAACTGAGGAAATATGCCTCAGATACTAATATCTAGGTATTTCAGAGAGGAACTAAAGCAGAGGGTATAGGCAAGGGGTCCATCCCAGGAAGGTCCCATAAGATCCTGCTTGTTTACACAAGGGAGAAGACCATCATTAGTTTCTTCAGCTGCATTCAAAATGCATAATGTAGGGTCTGGTCATTTCTTAAGTTTGAAACAACAGTCTTGGCTCAGACTGGTCTAGCTTTATTTAGTTAGTTATGCAGGACTCCATGCCAAACCATTGTCATTCCACCAACTACTCCTTGGCACCTCCTTTGCCCCCTTCCTAATAGCCTCCAACATAGACTTAACAGTCATCCCCGTTTTTAGTAGAGTCTCCCCTCCTCCAATTTATTTTGGGACATAGACCGCATACACTCATGTCTTGCAAAACTATTTCTAGAGCCTTGTGAAAATTTTTCATTGCTTCATTTTTTTTTTAAAAAAAACTAAAACATGTAAAAAATACTAAGTGTCAATTTATTTTCAATTGCTGTTAGAGTGTAACTTTCCTCTGGTTAACATTGTGAATCAGCAGGATTTGTTCATCAGAAAGACAGATGTGTGTAACATCTACTGCCCTGGATTTTTAGATGTAACTTTTGTGAATTACATTGTTATTTATTGAATGCTTTCAGTCTAAATTGGTTAAGAAAATTAAGAACCCATAAAAGAGTTAGGGCTTTGTTTCCATTTTGTTTTAACAGGAAATCAAGGGGTGGTGGGAATGAAAAGAAATGTTGGGGAGTGATACATTCATTGTATCCATCCATCTTCATACTTTTCAAAATCAAAAGGCAGATGGATTTCTGCTTGTGCTGCTTAATTGGTATTATCTACTAAAAGAGTTCTATGATCCAAATATAAGCCAGCCCCCAAACTTAAGGTTGTTAAATTGATGAGTCATTGTTAATCTTCTATAAAGGTTTACCTTTTAAATAAGTTCCAACTTTTACCGCCAATAAATAACTTACTATAAATCACTTCTTTTGCTTGTTTCTAATGTAAGATGCCAGCCAAGACCCAAGTTATTTATCATCAATGCTTTGAAATGATGAACTCTGTGTAAGATGGGCCTCCCTTGCCTGCGTTACACAGAACACATAAATTATGAACATCAACTTGTTGGCTTAAAACAAAAGGAAAAAAGCAAATTGAAGGTTAGGTCAAGGGAAAAAAAAAAAAAGAACTTTTTTCTAAAAAAGAAAACCTTAATTGAATTTAGCATTTCCTTTGTTTTAATTATTTCTTTATGAGTCTAATCTGACTTCAGATCACTATTTAATATAGTTTTGCAAATAGAATTTTATGGTTGTAGTTAAATAATTTAGGAAATTGGGCAAAAAATATTCAAAAGTCTATTTCTGAGAGGGAGCAACTAAAGCTCATGGAAAAAAATCAACTTGTCTTAGGTCCCAGTAGCAGATGGAACCCATTTCAACATGCAATGCGTAGTCGTTTCCTTATGCTTTCTATCTGTTGTTTCTTTCAGAATTTTAGCCTTTAAATGAGAGGCTTAAAAAAATGTTGCTTTTATTAAATAATCCTGTAAAATGCTTGCATCATCAATAAACTTGGTGAAATCTAACCTGTGTGAAGTAAGAGGACATGGCTCTTCCTTATGGTTTACCCTGACTTGTCCTGGGATTCCTGCTCCCTACCCTCCTGCCGCACACACTTTTTTTTTTTTCTCTCTCTCTTTTTTTCATCTATCAACTTTCTGTGCACTTAGCCTTCCCTTTGTGCACTGCTCCTCCGGGAATCAGAACTGAGATGGAAAGGTCCTTTGTTCCCTGCTCGTCATCAGGCTAGACAGAGATGGTACTAGCTTCCAGGGCTGGAAGAGAGCCCTGGGTCAGGTAGGGGAGTTCTGAGGGTGCCTAGCCATAGGCCAACTGCCCAAGGGTGGCAGATGCTCTCTGGGCCCAGTTTAAAAAGTGGAGGTAAGGACTTCCTAGTGGTCCAGTGGTTAAGACTCCATGCTTCCAATGCAGGGGATGACAGGTTCGATCCCTGGTGGGGGAACTAAGATTCCCTCATGCCTCATGATGTGGGGGATGGCTGGGAAGAGAGGGAAGTGTAGGTTGATTTCTTCCAACTGGTGGAGTTATTTTGCCCCCATCTGAGAAAGCCAGTAAGGGCATCATGACAGAGATTTGCTGGAGAAGCAAAGGCCCAGGGAAGAACTTCACCTGGCATGGTTTGGGGAGATAGTCAAAAAAAGGGCCAGAAAATTCCATTGGTTTTCTACTCCCCACCAGAGCCCAGGATGACCTCCTTCTGAAAGCCTCTTCGGAACCTCTTTACCAGCACCCCACTGTCCCCTCCAGTCATGAACTCAGGGAGGGGACAATGTGAGAAGGGCCGAAGAAGACTTTTTTTGGTCCTGTGAGCTTTTGAGGGTCCACTGCTAGCTTCCTCCTAGGCACAAAGGGGAGATATATAAGCCGACTGAATGCTGTAAGAGCTTTCATTGAGAGGTTCTATTTCCCTTTACTAACATTATCCAGTAGAAGGTACAAAATAATTACACAGTATTTTCTTTCTAAAATTGGTATAGAAAGTGGACTGGTTCCAAAATTTTCCTTCTCAACTAAAATAACCGGTAAATCCATTGTAACCTTTATTTTATAAGTGGTAGCAGTGATTATGCATTCTTAAGATGTAATTTGGCTGGAAATTGCTCCCTTGAAAAAAAGAACCTGAATTTTTAATTTCACTGGGAGTATAAAAAAGAGAAATAATCATTTTATCAGTTGTTTGCTAATGGAACTTAAAAATTACTAAATGATTTTTCTACTATTTCATACTTTTTCCACTTTTAAATTACAAATCATAGAAGCAGAAGAAAGCAAATGTTTAATTGCCTGTGTCATGACAAGTTAATTGAAGCCAAGGGAAAAATGGCAAACAACAATCTAGAACAAGTCTATGTACAGCCCTAGATGAAGCCATTCAAATAATGTAGCAATTTAGACATTACTTAGAACAAAGGCAGAAATATCTGTGAATTTAATTTAGATACATATGTCTCATTATTAACTTATTGACCCTACTTGACAAGCCAGAAGACAAAGTGGAGCTCAGACCTGGAGCATATATAATCCAGTCAACCATTTCCAATTAAGCAGTTCAGACAGGGACTTGATGATTTTCCACGCTAGCTGAATATATAGAATATATATGTGGAAGTCAAATATTTTAATGAATTCAGACCTCTTCACCTGTCAGGCTTTCTGTGGAACAAAAAGGAAACCTCTTTATCAATTCTGCATGAAAAAGATTGACAAAATCACAACATGCCTTTCTTGTTAAAATTTAAGTGCTCCATAAGCACAAATGCCAACTGAGGCTGTTAATGTTTCCAGGGAGACCCATAAAATTCTCCCTTATAATTTAGCCTCTCTTTAGGAATGTTAACTCTTGCGTACCTGAATCCTTCCCATGGATTGTATGAGAAATATCTACCTCTATTTAGTAGATGTACGTCTATTTGAAAATATTTCTCATAATTTGGAAAGGTATTTGGTGTATCATCTGAAGATATTTTAGATGTATAGTCAACTCAGTTTACAGAATCTTTGTAGTTTGTGTGTGTATCTACAATGATTCTTTGCAGAATAGGAAAACTGAACAATATTTAAATAGGGGTAAATGCAGATATACTTTAAGGATTTAAGAGGTATGTTTAAGTAACATACTGCCATTTATACTCCCAAGTCTGTATGCATGACTAATGACCAGCAAAAATGATTAAATGATCAAGTGTTTATTTAGAGATGGTTCACCTGTGTGATACATGTTCATGTCCCTGCCTTTGGTAGATGGAGAGTAACTGATTGCCCTTCCAGAGAGGTTTGTTTCTGGCAGTTGAGGATGCTCCATGCAGGGGTAGAGTTAAGGATACTGCCTACATAATGGTTCTCCCACGAGCCATCTATTAGGGAAGATATAAAAATACACTCCAGAGTTCTCTGATTCCTCAGTTTTGCCTGGCCCTCCCTTCTCTGCTGTTCTCTGGGTTCCCCTCTAGCCACCTCTTTTGGAAGATCAGGAGAGAGGAGGGAGGTAGGGCATCAGCATTCCTTACCCCAGTGTTCCCCTCACCCCAGCTTCCAGCCTTGTGAACTTTTATGGGAACAGACAGTTCATGGCCCCCAACTCTGTAGAAGTTTATAAAGTATAAAAAGTTGCCACATCTCTTTGCCTCTGGATAAGAAAATGCGGGACAACTAACAATAGTGAATGAAAGAGCTGTCTGCCAAGCTAGTCAGGTAAATGCCTGGGAGGACAGATAGGCCATGTCCTTTAAGATTGACATCCACCTTCTTAGCAAAGATAACACACATTTTGATTGATATTCAGGGGCTGAGAAATCAAGGTCAAAAATGGGAGGAGTAAAGAAGAGTAACCAGATACGCATACAAAATGCATACGCATGCAAAATGCATACGCACACCTTTGGAGACAGACATGTGGGCTTGAATGCCAGCCCCCACGTTCATTTCCCACCCTCATTCTATGTTTTCCAGCCACGTACAAGTGGACCGTGGGAAAGCCAGCAGTTGTCTAGCAGCCCCCTAACTGCAACAGAGCTCACCATCTTCCTGTCCTTTCTGCCCCATCTCAGGAGTAAAGCCTGTCATTTTCCTAGTAGCTGTTTTCTTTTACTCTTTGAGAAGAGCTGCGTTTACATGTCATGAGGGGCAGAAGTTCAGTCCACACTGCTGGTTATCCTTCCCCTGTGGCCTGGTGGAGAGACCTCCACCTCCCTCCCATTCTGTGGGCATCCACTGATGGTCACCAGGCTCTTCAGCAAAAGAGTCTCCATTCCCTTCCTTAAAGCCTGAGAAATGCTACAGTGAAGTTTTCCAAACCACAGTGAAATGACTAACTGGTGGTCTGTCATCTGTCTTCCTTCCTTCTTTAGGAATCCGATCATGGGACACAAACCTGATCGAATGCAATCTGGATCAAGAACTGAAGCTTTTTGTATCCCGACACTCAGCAAGATTCTCTCCTGAAGTTCCAGGTGAGGCTTTCAGTTCTGCAGTAGTCAACCTAGAATTTGAAAGAAACAGGCGCTTGGCTGGAAACCTTTGCCTGGGGCATGGAAAAGACTTCCTTTCATTGCTAAAGGATTCTCTGCGTTTGTTATTATCAATTAGGTGAGCCAGAAGCCACCTTTTAAGAAAGTCAGCTAACTCTTAAGTTGTCATTGTGTGGGTTTCTATTTCGTGGAGTCTTAGAAGGTTTTAAGTTTCAGGGTAAATTTAAAAATTTCATACCTATCTCACTGTACTCTGAGCTTAAGAGATTGCAGTCTATTTAAAGGTGAATTTTACTCACATGAAGTTATGAATACAAATTGGATGCTCCCAGAATTCCGTAAGCACCCTCCCTCTCAAGAAAATGAAATACATGCATTTCTGTATTTTCTATCTTAATGAAATATATATCCTCATTTCATCATTGTATTATCTCCCATTTAGTGTGGGTAAAAGAGTCTGGAATTCCAAACTACTGTTAAGATAGCCTTTCTTTCAGAGATGAAAATGAATACTACTGAATAATTAAAGGTAAGGACACCAAAATTTGTCATTTATGAAGATGCTGCTGCTAACTAGCTACTTCACTGAGGAGGCAGTCAGACTCACCCACCTTGTCTTCCTCTTGTGAGGGTGACCCATGCTTCTCCCACTTGGTCACATTTGAGGATTATGAACAGTTACTGGTCTGTAAAGACTCAGCCTGGGGGGTGTCTCTCAAAAGTTCTGCCGTTGATCTATCACAGTTGCCATTTGGCATTTTATTTCTTGAATATCACCTAAATTTTATATAGATAGAGACTACTCTTTTCTGTATTTATGATTTTGTTGTATGATTGCAAATTTTATTGGCATTGATAAAAAATCAGCATGAAGTTCAGCCTTTTTGACTGATTACATCATATTCCACTGGGCTTCTCTGATAGCTCAGCTGGTGAACTGCCTGCCCTGCAGGAGACCCCAGTTTGATTCCTGGGTGGGGAAGATCCCCTGGAGAAGGGATAGGCTACCCACTCCAGTATTCTTGGTTTTCCCTGGTGGCTCAGATGGTAAAGAATCCGCCTGCATTGTGGGACACCTGGGTTTAATCCCTGGGTTGGGAAGATCCCCTGGAGGAGGACATGGCAACCCACTCCAGTCTTCTTGCCTGGAGAATCCCCATGGACAGAGGAGCCTGGTGGGTGCAGTCCATTGGGGTCGCAAAGAGTCGCACATGACTGAGCTACTAAGTACAGCACAGGGGCATCATATTCCACTAGCCTTGTACTTCCCGAGATTTGAAGCCACTTACAGAATGTCAGCCTCTTCATGCATCACACTTGACTGTAGCAGTATGCCCATGAGACTGGAATTGTTCTTCTCTTTGAGTTTGATCTTAGAATAAAGTCCCATACTTTTCAGTTATCAAATGAATCGTAGCTTTTAAGCATGGAGTTGAATAAATGTGTTAAGAAAAACTTAACAAGAGCTGGTTCATTAAAAGTATGCAAAGCCATGTGAAAATCAGCTCTTAAGTAACTTTGCACTGAGACAAAAAGAGAATGGTCCAGAGCCTATCAGACAGCGTGTGATTTGCTGAGATTAAGGTACAGTATGTGGTTGTTTATCTCGTTGTTATGTTGTCTTTTTATATCTTCCACATTTCCATGCCTTTTATAATCACCTTATGAAAAGAAAAATAAGGAAAGTACCCTTTTCCAGCAAGCATGTTTCAAAATGTAAAATTCAAGCTTTTATCCTGTCTCTGTAGGTTGTTCTGGCTTTCTTACTATGACTTTTTTTTTGGTAAATGAATCCTGTGATGCTCATTGTGTTCATTCATACTTGGATTGACTTTATAGAATGACAGTGTATTGCAAAATGAAAGGTTGCAAGAATTGCTAAAGAATAAACCATTTTTGAACCAGAGACCTGGTATTACTCTTGTGGACTAGGAAGTTCTGGTCCCCCAAGCTGCTGCTTTAGCCTTTGTACCCCATTATCCCTCTTTTCCTGCTGAAACCTACAGTAAGGATTGGTTACCTGCCTAGTTGTAGCGGTGCTACGCTAGGCTGTGTGTCCAGAGATCGGCCCCTGGACACCCAGCACCTTCCCATTCTTGCCAACTCCAAGACGTTACGAGCTTCCCTCCCCAGCCTAAGAGTGCATTGTGCAGGGCTGGGCCTCTCCTCTGAGAGCCGAGCATCTAGAACGCAGCCCACGAGGGGAGGCCCTGTGAACCTCCCCCTTCAGAGTGGGGTGAAGGTTTCCAACTAAGACTACCACAAATGATAAAAGCACACATCGGGTTCAGTTCAGGTAAGTGAGTGTGTTTTAGAGAGAAGAGATGTTATCTTGGAGGAGGATGCAAAATTGGGGTGAGCAGAGATCAATAGGGTGATAGCTGGATGGACCCAAGGAAGACTTTAGCTTTTCCCGAACTGATTGAAGGGTTTTACAGGAAATTTTGAGATCTGATTTTAAGTGGATCCACATCTAGTGTCTCTTCCCTACTCCTGGTATTTGTAGAAGCTGAAGCATGTACCTTAAACCCATAAGTGGAGTCAGTTGAACCTCTACATTTAGAATTTCAGGAATCTAAGGTAACTGAGAGGAACGGAACAAGAGGAAGATCAAATCTTTAAAAAAATAAATAAATAAAGCTGTTCTTTGGGACTTCCTTGTGGTCCAGTGATGAAGACACCACATTTCCATTTCAGGGAGACATAGGTTCAATCCCTGGTTGAGGAACTCAGATTTCTCATGCTACGTGGCCAAAAAAATAGGGGGAAAAAAGTTGTTTCTAAAGCCAGTTAAAAAACAAAACAGCAACCTAGATAGCACCTACAGTGTACCAGGCACCGTGGGATGGGGAACACGCAGTGATCAACAACAACAAAAAAGTCACAACTTTGCTACTCTTATCTTCTTGTGGGAGGAGCAGGCATTTAACAGTCACATACAGACGGGCATAAGATTGCACTCTGCATCATGTCCAGAGAGTTTTTGTTTCCTTTTGTTTAGGCTAACAGAGTTATTAGATTCATTGTCCTCTCTGACACAAGTGTAGTGGCCCTGGGGACCTGGAGCGACTTGGTTCAGGAACCCCGTAGATACTGAAGTCAATGAATGCTCAAGTCTCTTATATGAAATGGCTTCATATTTGTGTGTAACCTATGCACATCCTCTCATATTCTTTAAATCATCTCTAGGTTACTTAGAATACCTAATACAATGTGTAATACCTAAAAGCTATGCAAAAAGTTGCCAGCCTGTGGCAAATTCCAGTATTGCTTTTTGGAACTTTCTAGAATTAAGTATATATTTTCAGTCCTCAGTTGGTTGACTCTGTAGAGGAGGATCCTGTGGATACGAAGGCCCAACTGTAGATGGGGAACTAGGATTGCTCTTCTGTCTGTTTTACATTCATGTTATTATACCTCTACTGCTGTTTTTAAGAATTGGAGATCCCTTAGACCGGTGATAGCCTCAAGGGCAGGTAATAGATTGCATGGCAGCACAACCAGATTTGTGCTCGTGTACTCATTCAACCCTTGTACTAGTTTTTAAATATGGTTTTGAGATTCAGTTGGCTTGTTTCTTTAAGATTGCAGGTCTTGTGGAATGGTTTAGTCATCTTGAACAAATATCCTTTGAGCAGGATGCTGGAATGTGTTACTTTCTCTGCAGGAGGTGAGGGGCATCTACTGGATGATGAGGTCACGAGTCCTCTGGTTCCCCAGAATGTGAGCCGTGGGGTCGCCAAGTGCCGTCCGCCTCTGGCATACTCTGTTTCTTGGGACGGCCGGTCACCCAGGGCCATCTTACTCTCTCAGAGCGGTTGCAGCATCGACTTGCTAAAAACCCTTCTCCAGGTGTCATCTGTGTGGCAGGGGCTGGTCTCTGCTGATTAGCCCTGGTATACCACCACTCCTGGCCACATCTAAGGTGGACTCAAGTGAGACCAGTTCTCTTGAGAGAAAAGGTTAGGTATTGTCTGATGAACACTCCCTGGTGTTCCCACTCAAGCCAAAATTCAACAGTGGAGTCTTTTGACAATAGAGCAACAGTCTTATACTTCCTTATGTGTCTAAATTCAACTACTGCCATAAAATTTTGTTGAATTTTTCCGTGTATTTTTTTTGTGTCTTAATCATGCTGGATGAGAATCATTTTGATAAATCTTATCACAAGAATTGAGCTAGGTTTACCATGCCTAATGGAATTTATTTCACTCTCCATTCCTATTTGCTTCTCTCCCTAACTTAACTTTAGATCTATCTGCCCCTGACAGCAGAGAGGGGCCATGGAAAGTGTCCCATGGTTGCCTGTGTTAGACATCGTTTCAAAACGACAAACAAATACAAATGATTTCTAGGACGAGGGATACCAGAATGAAAATTAATTTCAGTCTTTTTTTTTAATCCTCATTTTGCTACGTCTGTCTGCTATAATAAACATTTTTGTTAACCCAGATCCTCACCAGCAACATAATGCAGAGTCTAGTTCCTAGCTCTAAAAGTTATTTGCTGTAGGATCTCTGACAAGTTACCTAACCATCCTGTGCCTCAATTTGTTGTTTGTAAAACAGCGATGATCACTTCTACCTCATAGTTTTTATGAAGACAGAATGAATTAGTGTCAAGATCTTGAAACAGTGCTTATCACACAGTAGAACAATACATGTAAACTAGTATTAAAATTGTTTCCCTTGGTGAAAATCTATCGGACTTGTATATTTGCGGATTATTATTATCTAGGGGACGTGGTGGCTTTATATATTGGCTGGCTTCCCTTTTGTAATAATTAAAAAAAATTATTTTAAGGTGTTTCGTAGAGAAACAATTGCCTTCAGCATCATCAGAAGGCACATGGCTGGTTGCTGGTTATGTGTAGGGAGCAGCAGCGTTGCGTGGCTGTGTTTAGGAAAGTCCTTTGGGTGTGAGAGCAAAGTGGAGGAGATGCATGAAGGTGGCGACATAGCAGGACCTCAGGGCACGGTTGAAGACTGTTTGGAAATGGTCCTGTCCCTGCCTATGCTGATGTGAGCAAAGGTGCTAGCTGGCTTGCCTGCTGTGATGATAAGTCCATGGGTAACATCTTCCGATGCTTCCTATTCCTTCTCTCTTCTCTCTCTCCAAACAAGTGACTATAGACTTCGCCAGTTTTAAGAAACTGAGGTTTCTTGTGGTTTCTTTTCTTAGTCAACTGAACAAATAGCGAGACCTTGGCATGTTTACATCTTGTCACTAGTTTTACAACACCTAGATCACATCCACAAAAGGCTTTATATGGTGTGATTGACCTTGTGATGTGTGTATGGGTGGTTCTGTTTAAGAACCCATGCCTTGTCTCTGGAAGGTAAATAAACCACAGGTTTGTGCTGAGTGACTGCTAAAAATATCTGGCCTTAAGATTGCTTTTTGATGGAGAATTGAAATCAAGCCCTTTGAATTGAACTCATGCGAATCCCCTCCTCCCTTTGACATTAATGAGGCAAGGATTTACATTTGCCAAGTAGACTGATAAGAAAAACTAAAATGCTCTTAGAAAAGGTCTAAGAATGTTTGCAGTCATCCTCTTTCTCTGTCTAGACTTGTATGTTTAGTCTGTCATTGTACAGAATTATAGGCTAATTGTATGTGCCTAGAATACATCCACCCCCTATGACAGCCAGTAATGAATGTGTTTTCAGCCCTGCTCCCAACCTTTGAAAGATAAAGCACAGAACTATACTTTCACTTGCATTTGGGAGGCTGACTGAACCCTCAGGGACCCTGTGATTTCTGAGGGAAAGCAGAAGCTTTATCCTCCTCTTTTCTCTCTCAGCACACACACAGGTTCAGGCACTTGCCCACAGGTCCATCGGGCTCATCTTTTCTCATTGCATCATCATTCGAGGTTATAGGAAGAATCCTGGTCTTAGAAGAAACATGGCAAATAAAGAGCCTTATTTTTGTGGAAGTAACCAGACCTCTGTTTAACATCCCTTGAGGTCATTGCCGCCCGCCTGGGAAGGGGACTCCCATTTTGATGCAAATCGCTCGCCTTTCTCTGCTTGCCCCCTGCCCCAGCCTTCCCAGCCCCTCCTGCTCTCTGCTCCCGCCCCAGTGCTCCCATTCACACGCTGCAGCAAACCTTGCCTGCTTGTCCCCACTCGCATTCCTTTGGAACAGTGAGAGGTCCAGACTTTCCGAAGAGAAGATGCAGAATTTGGTAGTGTATGCAATACTAGGCGCTAATTCCTGTGAGGTTTACAATTGGCTCAGCTTTGAGATTTATATTCATAGATCCTTAGAGTGCACGAGATTTGATTTTCTCCTTCTGGTGCAGGTGTGGTCAAAGGAATAAAACGATGTTTCATTGCCCTGTGCAGGCACCTTCATTCCCCAGGATTGTTGATGCAGGCTCATTCAAACCATCCTAGAAATACCCATTCATCTCACTTTTTTAAGAGTCAAAAGGATGCTTTCCTCTGCTGGCTGTAATGGCTCTCATGCGGTTGCTCAGGGACAGTGTGGAGCCACTTGACACAGGCAAACACAGGCAGGAGGGGAGCAGAAAATTGGCTGCCTGGGCCCTGTAGCCATTTGGGGGATCGTCAATAACCCCGCCATTAAATCCGACTGAGTGCATCCGAGAACAGCTGCTCCCGTCGCCCACCAAGGATAGCATCTTAGCTGAATGTCAGTGCTTTTGTCTTCATTTCCAGAGACCAGAGAGCCCTGGTTTCTTGCTAGATTTTTTGTGGTGGATGGGTGTTTATTTGTTTTTTAGAGCTGGCCACCACAGCCGGCGGCTCAAGCCCCTTTAGTTTTTTTACTGCCTGCTTTTGTGTGTTCTCTGTAGGATATTTTGTTCAGCATCTCTGAAAACAGGCTGGAAAGAATGGTGGAAGATGAGGACTAAAGCATAAGCTTTTTAAGCTTTTTTTAAGAAGAACATCTTTTTTTTTAAGAAGTCAAGTCATATTTTTGATTGTTTATTAAGAAGCCAGGAATTGTAAAGGGATCCACGGAAGAATTAGGTATCCCCACTGGTCATAATTTAGTTAGGAAAATAAGTCATTCACAGCTTAAGAACACAAACAGTGCCTCCTTCATTTAAGACCTGTGTTTGTGTGAGAGAGAGAGACACACACGGAGGGGTGTGAGGGCAGATTTAGTCCAATTCCTAAAGAAGAGAGAGGGTGAGAAATGGAGAGATCATAGCAAGCATTGCATTTTGATTGTTCAACCACAGATTTAGTCACAGTGACAAAGGTTACCCAGGTACCAGCACCCCCACCCCAGCTGCAACCCGAGCCTAATTAAACGTTCCCCCGGCAACAGCAAGCATCCAAACATCGTGCCCCAGGGCTGACGCCTTTGGTTTTTCGGCTGTGGTCTATGGGTGATTTCTATTGCATATGAAGTCAGATTTCCTTGGTCCTCAAGAAATGTGAGAAAGTAAGAAGTGTCCCTGGGGAAGAGCCCTTAAAAATGGACCACAGGGATGGGAGAGATGAACATCAACAAGAGACGAAAATAATGTTTTAATACGCTGTTTCAGCCAGTGCCAAAGACTCGCCTCCAGTCAGGTAAGGGGACTACTGACCGAAAATGCAACCCTACATATGATTTAAAAATAAAATTATCTAATTAATAATGAACACTAAGGCCCAGGGAAGGTGGCATTCTGTGGGAGGTGGCTCCTTTCCCCAGTTACAGCATCCATCATTTTAAAGATACCAACTGAATTGCCTCTGAAAATTGCTTTGTGCAGTTGATTGCCTGAGGGGTTGAGATAAAATATGAACATCCCGAGGGCTGCCTGCATTTGGAAAGCCCTCTAGACCTGCCCTTTGCTGGCCCTTTCTTTCTTAATCAAACTGATTCTCATTGGAGTCCGAGTAAGTGAGGCACAGTGGAGCATTTTGGACCAAATTCTTAGATTCCCTGTTTGCATCTCCCATGAATAGTCTGGGGAAGGGACAGCTGCTCCCCTGAGGGGGCACAGCGTCTTGGTCCACCTTGCCCCTAGGATGCTACTTCATATAGATGATGCTTTTTGGTTGCTGAAATGTCAGTCAATGGAAATGTCACATTTGGAGATGTACTAGATCGCAATAAAACTGAAGATGAGATATTTGATAAATTCTGCATCTCAGGCTGATGACACTCTCTTGGTACAGAGAGTACCTCTGTACCTCAGCCTTTGAGCAGTTGTTTCCTGCTTTCTAAATTCTTATCTGGAGGTTGAGACCTGTATAAAAGACCAGCAAAATAGGCATGAAAACTGACTGATGGAACTCCTCCCTTTTAATGTTTGTGTGCATGCATGAGAGGGGGAGAGAGACGGAGAGAGGGACACCTTCTCATAGGGCTTCCCAGGTGGCACTAGTGATAAAGAATCCACTTGCCAACACAGGAGACGCAAGAGAGGCAGCTTCAATGCCTGGGTTGGGAAGATCCCCTGAAGAAGGGCGTGGCAACCCACTCTGATATTCTTACCTGGAGAATCCTGTGGACAGTGGAGCCTGGCGGGCTACAGTCTATAGGGTCTCAAACAGTTGGACAGGACTGAAGCAACTTAGCATACTGTAAAGTTGCATCCTGAAGCATGCACGCATACCTTATATATTCTAGTTGATTGGAAAGGAGATAATCTTTTCACATTATATGGTATGTGTTTTGAGAAGGTGCCCTAGTATCAGCCAATCTGTCTTAAATGTTTACATGGTATTTCCTGCAGCAAGACACAGTTCCAGTTCCTAGTAAGAAGTGTAACTAAGACTGTCCCTGGGACTTGTTTACAACTGAGCATGAAAATAAACAGAACAAGCTAGGGTATAATAATATCAAATGAGAATTTTGCAAGCGAGAACCTTCCTGTAAATTTTTTTGTTTAAGCTATTTTTAAAAATATACACTAAAATCGTATTACCTATACCAATTGAGGCATAAGTACAACAGGTCTAATGAAGTGGATTCCCTCTTTGATCAAGGAGTTTTGGATTCATGCTGAATTAATTATACCCTATTTGGGAGCTACATTTTAAGGCCTTTTTAATTATGAAAAGATTGAGAGTTTTAGGATTCTCCCCCTTCCCCCCAAAAAGATCCTGTGAGAACAGAACTGCTGAACAGAATGTAAAGGCTTGATTTCAAGACTGTCTTCATCTTTGAGAGCTGGAAAATTATCCATTGGCAGACTCAAGCCACTTGGGAGAGATTGTGAAAGTGAAAGGTTTTATGGAAATAAATCTGAAGTAATTGGTTCACTGCCCCAGGCCAGCATGGACACTTCTGAGAGAGCAGGGAGAGAGCAGGGAGGGGATGTCTGTCGTGAGCTGCTTCCCAGGACCAACCCCCGACCTGCCACCTCTGAGTCCTCTAAGCTTGACTGAGTGGGTGGTTCTGGGCCTCATGTAGCTCTCTGAAAAGTTACTGTGCAGCCTTTCTCGCAAAGCTAAGTAAGGGGCTAGACTAGACTGGGGCTTCCCAGGTGGCTCAGGGGTAAAGAATCTGTCTGCCAAGCAGGAGGCACTGGTTCAATCCCTGGGTTGGAAGATCCCCTGGAGAAGGAAATGGCAACCACTCTAGTATTCTTGCCTGGAGAATTCCATCGACAGAGGAGCCTGGTGGGCTCCAGTCCATGGGTCACAAGAGAGTCTGACACGACTTGGCAATGAAACAACAACAAAGACTAGATTAGGGAATCTGAAGCTTTGTTCTGTCTGCGGTTAGTTCTCTAAAACTTTAATAGAGAGCCAGCAGGGAAGAATTTCATGGTGAAATAAGTCTGAGAACTTACAGCAGATCTTATTTTTTGAGGAGCCATAAAGTATGTAGCTGCATGTCAATAAACTTGTTCAATTTTGTATAACTTCAATTTTGTATAATTTCCTGTTTGACCTGTCACTTCTGCCACTACTGTCTGCCAGGGATCTTGATTTCTGTAGAACACAATTTGGGAAAGGATGGACTAAGTGATCTGAGTCCCTTCCAGATTTCGTATTCTGTGATTCATCAACTTTTACTAAATTGTCTCTACTCTGAAATGTAGAAGGGAACTTGTCCTATTTATTTACTGTTTAGCTTAAAATGGTTTTTAATCCAGGTTTTAAAATGTCAGTGAAAGAATTTAGTTTAGAAAATCTGCCTGTAGCATCTGCTAGGATTATTCATTTTTAGGTGAAGATGCACAGCTTTATGACACTTCAACTAACTGCCCAGTTTGTGAATTCTTGGCACTTGGTTTTTCCCATCTGTCTGTACCTTGCCAGACAGACCCAACAAGACAGAACTTAATTGTGTTTGCACAGTGCCAAACACCTGCATGGAAAGTATTTCAAAAGTCAAATTCTTGAGTGTGTTGTCTATATAATGCCAAATGGGAAATAGCTGCATTTTCCCGTTAAAATTAGAATTTCCACATTGATGTTTGGTGCTCTTTGGGAGGAGGCTGAAGACCGAACCTTCTGAGTTCTGGGGATCATCTCTAGGTCGCGTGTGTTAAAAGTGCCAGGGACCTTGTTCTGGATAATTGAGGATGGCCTGTATTTTAATATGCATGATCAGCTATGCATAGCTTGTCCTGTGAGCCATCAATTAGCACGACACACTTTTACAAGTCAGTGCATGCAGATATGAACACCCTTGGGAAGCAGTGCTCAAATCATTACTGACAGTGTACAGCTTGCATACAGGTAATCATGATCAGAAAGTCATGATTATCCAGAAGGAAAAGTGATTTTTATGGTAATGTGTCATGTGGTTGGCTCTTGGTATCTGATACCTTTGAGGTAACAATTTCAGTTTTAACCTCTCCCTAATTTGATTCTGTTTGCAAAAAATGTTTAATTCACTCCCTATGGCCTACGTGTAATTATTATTTTTACAACAAACCTTATAGAGTGTTCTAAACCCAAATGAAATAGTCTTTGTACCAAAAAACATTATTGATAATATCTCTATGGATGAGAAGAATGGTGGTGTGATTAATCAAATATTCTAGATAAGAGAGACTTGCCAATAATCCCTTATATTCTAATAATAAAAAAAGATTATACTTTTTTTTTTTGCAAATTTTAGAATCTAATTATACAGTCTTTTCTTTAATTTATACCCTGAAATGTATCTAGAATTGACTTAGAATTCCTAAACCAGATTTGTTTCCTTAGCTCAGGGTATGTTTAAACTATTTATTTAAAAACACGGACTTAGAAATCTGTTGTTCCCTTTGATTATGGTGATATTTTCAAACGGAATTTTTAATAACTATTGTACTTTTGGGGCAAATATTGGTATTTTACTGAAACAAAGTCCAAGAGAGTTGCGCTGACACAAGAGGACACTTTTGCCTCCTAACTCAGAACACTCTAAGTGAGCTTTGCTTAGACAATTTGGGAAGAAAACACCAGTGTGGTCATTGCACTGTCTACATAGGGGTGTCTGATTAGAAGCAGGTTCTTCTTACTGAAACGTTAGTGAGCAGACCATTTACACTGAGCTGTCCAAATGGCCACCTCAATACTAATATGATTGTCATTCTCTATAAAACAGCAACTTCCCTGGAAATTATACTGATTCTTGAAAAGAGCCATTGATTCTAAATATTGCCGTGGAACTCAGAACTGCTGTAAAGAAAGAAGGGGAGTGTGGAGAAAGAGAGGATGGCAAACTTTAGGTAGCTTTAAAAAAAACGTGATTTTGCAAAATATGTGTTAGCCCACTGCGTTTACATTGTCCTGTTACATATACAACCACTCCACTCCTAAGTCCTAACCATTTTTCCTTTCTGCTTCCGGTGTCTCATGATTCGAAAACATGATTTTTTAAATAAAGACCTGTCTTCTCCATCATACCATTTCCTTCCTAATGAGCTAATAAATACAAAAACCCAACCAAGTAAAGGAAGTGAGAAGTGAGGTTATTTTTCTTAAAGGCTTGATGCCTGTGCTTTAAGGTTATCCAGAATAGCCTTAGATCCCGGGAACAGACAGGCTGCGCAGCTAAAGTTGTGTAATGTTTACCTGCATGCATATAATTAATTACATGTGTGCGGCTTCCCAGGTGGCACTAGTGGTAAAAAACCTGCCTGCCCATGCAGAAGACATTAGAGATGTGGGTTCAATCCCAGGATTGGGAAGAGCCCCTAGAGAAGGGCATGGCAATTCACTCCAGTACTTTTGACTGGAGGACCCCATGGACAGAGGAGCGTGGCATGCTGCAGTCCTTGGGGTCACAAAGAGTTGGACATGACTAAGGTGACTAAGCATGCACACAGGAATGACTTTGCTTTTATATTATTTGAAAAACACCTTTTTCATTTAAAGACGCATGCCAACAGCCAAATAAATACCTTTTAGTGGAAAAGTGACTATTTCATGGGAGTTCACCTCCTTTACTTCTATTGTTTTATCAACTTTTATTGTTTTGTCATCTGTATCACTCAACCCTTTTTTCCCAAGCTAATATCATCTATTTCCCCAGTTTCCCTTTTCTTTTTCTTTCCCTTTTTCCTAATATTCTCCTCCCTACTTTCTAATCACAGTCTTCTTTTCTACCAATAAGGCTGGTATGAGTTATTTTAAAACATCTTAAAAAATCCTTGTCTTGAAAAAAAGCATTATATTGTGTATTCGTTATACATATTATTATAAAGTGTGTTTTTCTTTAATTATTTTATACGTGGAACAGAGACTATTTGGAGCCTTTGGAATAACATTCCAGCATATAAATATAAATAAGATAATTTGGCAAATTAACTCATTCTGGGGTCATCTAGAAATATGATTCTGTCATCAGATGGAAATTTCTGTTGTTGGAATCCTTTAGCCAGCAAATGGATTTTCTATGCTTAGTAAGCAGACTCATCAAAAATATGAAACCAGTTGTTAAAAAACAAAACAAACAGAAAACCCAAGCTTCAACTTACAGCTTAAGAAGAATGAACAGAAAACCAACCAAGCAAAAACCTACTTTGACTGAAAAAAAGAGAGACCCAAAACCTTGAACCAAGTAATTGTAGGGCTAGATTTTTAATCTTTCAGAATCCTAACTTTTCACAGATGGGTTTTTCCCAACTACAACTGAACGATAAGAGAAAAGAAATGCAATTATGTCGTAACTCAGAACTAAGGAGGCCTTACGCTAATGTCCCTTAATAAAGAACCATGGAACAGTGCCTGGCACATCACACTGGCCTAGTATGACAATGAAGAAGAGGTGTCATGGGTTTAAGAACCTATACTTAGCTCTTAGGTTTGAAGAATAAGCTATATAAGAAATCTGAAAATTTGTAGTGATTATATTGCAATTTCTTTATGACAGATTTCCTTTAAATATTGCGGTATGGCAAAATGTTTATTTACAAGCTATTGATTGCTTTTAGAAACGTGGTAACCTAAAAGCTGTGGTTAAGAGCAGTGTCTTGAGAAGCAATGGACAGAATCCTTGGACGATGGAAGTCGGGGACAGAAAATGTGTTGCAATCCCAGTTTTACTGCTAGGTAGATTGTACTATTGTGGACAAATTCTTTAGCATTTATGAACTTCAGGTTCATTATCTCCAAGATTACTTTGATGCTCAGTACTTGTGATATAATACCAACCCATAGTGAAAAGAGTGATTTACATGTTTAAAAAAATGGCTTGCCTGCATAGTTGATACGCATTGCTAATGTGTAAAGCCAAGATGTGTTGTTAGTATAAAGTCCTGTGGAATCCTTAGGATACAGTAACTTGCTTGGCTGAGCAGTGCATGAAATGTGCTGTTGTTTAGTCACTGAGTTGTGTCCTACTCTTTTGCATCCCCATGGACTACAGCCTGCCAGGCTCCTCTGGTCCGTGGAATTTTCCAGGCAAGAATACTGGAGTGGGTTGCCATTTCCTTCTCCAGGGGATCTTCCTGACCCTGGGATTGAACCCACATCTCCTGCACTGACAGACAGGTTCTTTACCACTGAGCCACCTGGGAGACCCTCAGTCTATTCATTTCTCAGGCACCAGTTGCTTGTCTGATGGGGCTGGTGCTGTGTCAGACACTAAGGTTAACAGTAGTAAGCAAAATAAATAAATCCATAGCTCCTACAGGGTCTCCCATGGAGCTCTCAGTCAAGGTAGGGAAGCAGATATTAATCGTAGTCATATAAATATGTATCACAGTCTGTGCTAAGTACCAGGGAAGAGAAGATGGTGCTGTATAAGGACATAAAAGAAGAAACTGACCTGTAAGGGGAGAGTGAGAGGACTGTAGAGCTAAGATTTGTGATGAATGCTCTTGATTTTATATTAAACATTGGACACTGTATTTATCTTTACATTTGAATGCAACATTAGCATATCAGCCTAGTTTTACAGGTTCTAGAGTATACAGATATTTTTTTACTTTTGCAGAGGTCAGTGTGAGGTTACCATAACACATTTGTTAAGAATAGCTACAATTAAATAGACATGATTTTAAAATATTTCTATGAGGACATTAACATTCTTGTATGGATTCCACTACTTTGAGTTAAGAATGAGAATAAGAGGAAACTATCTGAATATTCACTGACCCCTTAAAAGCATGGGCTTAATGACACGTGTGCTGGGCTGCAAAAATCTCCATGAGAGGAAACTGAAGCAACCAAAATTTCTGAATCAGAATTTGAAGATTTGTGTTACAAAATAATTACGGTTCCTGAGTTCCTCTGGAACATCCTTCATATATGTGGTGCTTAGAGCTTCACTCATTACCTTCCTCCCAGCATCTTCCCTGTGCTTCCTTGAGGGATACTCACCTAGTAATTGCAGGGCTGTGTTAGGCCAGGCATCTCTTCCTGATGTTTTCTTCCCACGTTTTTTTCTTTAGATCAGCTGTAAGCAACTTTCTTGCATCATATATCTGATCATTTGTCCTTTACCTTCTGGTTTCAATGTCCACTTCTCTTGCGTGGCAATTACTATCTCTTGGCCCGACTTGATGAAGTATCTAGAATTCAACTTTTATGTATAAAAATAATTTTTCCTTGACCTGGAGGATATGACCATAGCAAATCATCCATGTATTACTTGAAACCAGTGTCCCTTATTGGGAAAAATATAACCTAACTTTTTCATTAAGTCTAGTACAGAACAGGTTTTCTTTTTCTATATAGGATTTCATGTGAAGATATTAAAAATTCAGTTCCATGCAGATTAACTCTCTTTGTCATGTGTTTACTCCCAAATCTTGGCTAGTCTTCTGATGCTCTCTGAAATTAAAATATGTTGTAAAGAAATGTTGAGACAGAAATATATTTTTCATGATTTTTTTTTGGACATGCTCTCGAACCCTTTCAGACTGCAGACTTTGGTCTTTATTCAGGTGCAAAGTTCTTTTCCGTATATCCTGGTCATTGTCTCTGGTCTTGTTCTGATTTCAGCCTTAAGAATATATATAATTCTTAAAACACCGTATAACTGCTGCTTATCCTCTGTTTCATAATTTTCTCTTTGATCTTTTCCCACATGTTCTAGAACCCCTCATATTTGCCTTGTACATCACGGTCAGTGTTCCTGCAGGATTTGTTCTTCCCTTTATTGCCGATTGATGTTTCCCAGAATTCTTTTGTTAATTCCACTGGCTTCTTTTTCAGTCTCTACCTACAATTCAGCCCGCTCTTATTTTTATTGTTCTCCCCCATCTCACAGAGATGATGTCTGCCATCTTTTGTGCTGAGTGTCATTTTCTAAAATTTTGTTTGGTTCCCTATGGAAATTCATTTTTAGAGATGTTTTCCACCAAGCCTCAAGACACTGCTCCTTTTTTCTTGTGCTGTAGTCTTCTCAAGGGTCCCTTTTTTTTTCTGTTTATTTTCTTCTTCTTAAACACAAACAAAGGTCTGTCGAGGTACAGCATTTGCTAGCAGAGGCTTGCAGAGACTCCTCAGTGATCCCCACTGCCCACTTGGGTGCTGGCAGTTTCACCCTTTCATAATGGGACCCTGGAAGTCGGGTTCAAGTGCGTATTCCCACTGTGTGTTTGTGGTCCAACATGTGACGTGGGGTGCAGGCCTAGGAAGTGATGATGTGTCTTTGCTGTCAGAGCTTCTGCCTCTGGTAGAGCATTCGATGGGACCTCCAGTTCTGCTTTGTACAGGTAAGGTGTGAGGTCCACTGGGCACAGCATGGGCTCCTCCGAGTTCTTCCTCTCTTTGCTTCTGCTTGTGAGCGCTTTTCCTTAGAAGCCAGTCAGCTCAGGTTGTAATGCAGAATGGCGATGGTTTTCTTCCCCTAGTCTCTGGAGTTCGGAGGTGAAGAGCTGGAGGAGGTGTGGGGAGTCGGGGGAATGGAGGTACCAGTTACCGTGCAGTGAGAGACTGAGACTCCTTTTACTGGTCTTTGCCTCCTAGACTAAGGGGCAGATATTGAAAGAGCGAGTCCAGTGAAATGGTGAAGAGCAGAGACTCAGGAGCTGGAGTGCCCAAGTTCAAATGCAAGCTCTGCCTCATGCTTTAGTTCTTTGTGCCAGTTTCCTCATCTGTAAACCTACCTTTAGAGGATTTATGTTCTTCGTCTATAAAGACGATTCATGAACATTTGGTGGTGTCAGGACACGTAAAGCATTGAGAGGGAGGATGGAGCAGACTAAGGGCTCTAGGAGTGCTAGCTGTTGTTGATAATATTAGTATGTGCTGCTCAGTAGCTCAGTCCTGTGAGCTCTTGGCAGCCCCGTCTCCTGTAGCCTGCCAGGCTCCTCTGTCCATGGGATTTCTTAGACAAGAATATTGCAGTGGGCTGCCATTTCCTTCTCCAGGGGATCTTCCCGACCCAGGAATCTAACCTACATCTCTTGCGTTTCCTGCACTGGCAGGTGGATTCTTTAGGTACTGTTTCTCTGGGGTGAAGAGTGTGTTCAGGAGTGTCCGAAAGTGTGCATTTCAGCTCCCTTTGGTGCAGTTCCCCCTCCTCCCACTGAACCTCTGTATCCCCCAACCTTTCGGCACACAGCCATCTCTTTAAATCACATGGTGAATTTTCTGATTTTATATATTTTCATGAATGTTTCCAAAATTCATTAATTTGCATAAGGATATATCAGGCACTTTCGCTACCACATTAACCCACCAGCCTTCCTAACTTCAAGTTAAAGTGATAGTTAAGTGATATAGTCTTCATCTGTGAAAATCTGTAATGCATACAGGATGTGGTACCATTTTGTTATCTTGGATACTTCAAAGTCATATTTTTAAGACCGAGTTGTGCATGTCATTTGTACAGAACATTTTCTCTGGTAAACTTGCTTTGTGCTTGCTGTGTGTTGTGTATGGGGTAGGGCTGGGGGCAGGTGGGAACTTGGGCTGTACCAGGGCTCCTCTCCTCCACCCCCACCGTCAGGCAGGCGAAGATTTTCTTTGTTTTTTTTTTTAAGCACTTTTAGCTGAAAATTCCTTTAAAGAAAATGCTAGTATAACATATTTGGTAAAGTAAAATATTGGTTTAGAGTACAAAATACATATATATTATTTAGAATGAGAATGGTATGCTGTTTATCATGAAACCAATCCTTTTATGCTTCCACAAATCCTAATAAATTTTGTCTATGGCCTGGGGGGGGAATAAAATTTTTGTTAACGATTAATGCTTTTAATCTGCTGTTTAAGGAAATGAATTAAAAATGTTGGCAGGAAAAGCTGATTCATTTTTATGTACTGTTCAAATGGCCTGTAACATTTGCCACTCTATAAAATCTACAGTATTATTCAAGCCTGATTTGTTTGGGCTTATGAACAGAGAAGTCTAGTGGGCTACAATCCATGGGGTCGCAGAGTCGGACACGACTGTGCAACTAAACAGCAACAACACGGTTTCTTTATATTATCAGGTGTCTGTACTTGAAGCCCCCTAGAGCTAAATATTTTTATCCTTCTTTAATCGGGGCTTTATACATTTCAAACATTTATATAAATCCCTCTCTTCAGTTTGTAGACAATCCCTTCCTGCAATTTCTAGCTTCTGCCAAAATCTTGTTGTTTTTTTTTTTTTGGTCACTATATGAAAACCTTGTGAATTACAGCTTTCTTTTTTTACCTTTGGACTCTGCATGTCTGTGAGTGTGAGTTTTTTGTCTGTACATGTTGTCTTTTATGACACTCCAGGACTCGACTGAATGAGAAACGTGGCAGTTTTCTTTAAATGTTCCTGTGGGAACAAAAAGTTTGCATCATGAAACTTTTTTGCATCATGAAAGCCCGAATCCCCGGGCCCAGGGCCCAGGTAGTGCTTTGATTTCTGCTGCTTTTACTATTGTCTCAGCAAGACTTCATGGGTCCCATTGTATTCCCAGAGAGGGCCCAGTGGGAAGAGCTTGCCTGCACGTCACAGCCACCTCCCTCGCTCTGCATATTAAGCCTGTAATCACAGCAGACACTACGCTTGTCCCAGCTTCTGTGGGATGATGTCATTGCCTGTCAAACAGGGGATTAGCATGAAGAGAGAAATCCTACTGACATGTTCATTTTCATTAAGAATTTGGTTTTACTTCATTTTGTTAACAGGAACTGTTATTTCATAGGAGAAATTTTTAAAAAGGCAGAAAAAAAAGAGAAAAACTTGAGACCGTAGAAGCGGACGTGGGCTGACTGCATGAATGGGAGTGTGCTCAGTAGCACGGCTCTATCAATTAGTGAAAGAGTCTGGGACACAAAGCATGCCTGGGAAATCTGCTCCTTTTCTTACCAAAGCAGAATATCATTCTTCTCAAAGCTCACAATGGCCTGGCCCTGGCTGTAGAAAATGTTCCTGGAAAAAAAGGAAGCAAACTGTGGCTGGAGCTGAAAGGGTGTGCAGGCGGCCAGTCCCACCCACCTCTGAAATGTTTTCCTTTTTCATGATGGCGATGATCGAGGATGTCTTAAAGTCTTGTTCCTTGCATCTTAGGGGAAAGCTAATTCCCGGCCCATGTGGAAAAAATAAAGAAATCAGTCAGGGAGAGACCTGTTGTGAAGGATGCTTTGGTCCTAGAGCTGAGTCCATGGAAGAACATAATTTACATCAGTCATTTCCAGTCCTCCAACAAAAATAAGCGTAGGAAGAAAATCATGATCAGACTTGAGAATGGGAGTCTTTACTCTTTTGGATCAAACTGCCGATAATCTGCATCAGGAAAACTGGGTTCAAGTGCCAGCTGTGGCTTTTACTTGGCTGTGTGACCTTGGGTGACTGAATGGCTCTGAGCCTCAGTTTGTTCATCTGTACAGTGGGGTTACCTAGCAGTAGTGCCTACACCTTGTAGAGTTGTGCCTGGTATCTTTTGGCTGTTTTTCATCTCCAAGAATGATTTCCTTTCAGAAGGTAGTTCTGAGGTGACCTTATTCACCAGAGACTAGAGGAGGCAACCTCTTTTCCTTTGTCTTACCACTTCTCTCAGTGCCTTGCAGACCCAGACTTAGCTTCTCCTCATTCGAGAGCCCCTCCCTGCAGCGTGGGCCAGGAGCTGTGAGACTGAGGAGGTCGAGGGTCCCTGGATGAGATAGGCGCTGGAATTTCAGTCTTTGAATTTTGCCAAAGCGTTGGAAGACTTTTGAAAAGTTCCCACAGATTTTTCTTGGGAGTTTTTCAAACCCTTATAGTGTTTCTCAGTTCTCTATATTTGGACACCAGAATTTTCTTAGCATCCATTTTCTTTGGAACAGAGTCCTCCTGTGAAGGAGGCTGAATCCAGTCCAAATCAGGCCCGCTGGCCGAGTGATAATTTTCCATCCACATTGCCCTGGGGCCTTTCCATTTTCATTTTTATCTTGCTTTGAAAGGCAACTGGTAAGCTGATTCTCTTTTTTCATCTGACTTTTCAGGTTCACTTACCTAGCTGATTGTTACTTGTTAGAATGATACTTGCGAAGTAAGATCCTGAACCACACTTGACTTTGAGATGTATGTCGTAGTAGTACAACGGGGTTGGACCAAAAGTCTTCAAGGTCAGTGTGTTCAACTGTCTGGACTGGAAGGGAATCTAGATGTGCCAGGCTCTGTGCGAGTGTTCTAGAAAAATATCAAGTCACCTGTCCTGTTGCCCTTGTGTGGACTGAGAAGAAGGGACAGGACACCGACTTATGCTGAGTGCTTACCTGCAACGTAAAGTACCAGTGGCCTCACTAGACATACCTGGGTACCAGTGCTCTCAACTTCCCCTGAGCTGCTCTCCTGAATTTATGGAACTTTGCCATTGTCACCTCCAGTACTCCTTGGATTATCTGAAATGCAGGATAGTGCTCTTACCACAAGTTACCTGAGTATAAATGGAATTCGTAGGAGACGTATTACAAGTAGGAAGTTGGCAGTGGCTCTTGGAAGTTGAAATTCCTCTCTCTAGGTGGCCGTGATGCTCTTTCCTGGGTGTCTGGGTGAGCAGCTGGGTTATCTTCCCAGTGCCTCATGGTGCCATCTCCAAACTCTCAGCATCTTGGAGAGGTGCTGTCATCTAGGCATCTTCATCTGTGGGTTTGGTTCTCTAGGATAAATAGCTGTTATCCACCCCACTGCCTCCACCTCCCCAGACCTCATAGCTGAGACGGTAGGAGGAAAACATTCTCAGTTACCCCAAGTCAGACCTGCTCTAGTGTTTTCTTCTCTGTACTTAATTGTTGTTCAGACACTCCCTTCCCTTCCAATTAGAGGATGTTCTTGAGTTGTTTTGCATTCTCACCTGATTATAAACTACAAACTTACAGATTTTGTCTACTGAGTCCAAGTCAGACTACAAGAAAAACCTTGTCCGTAGTTTACTAAGATGAGTGAATAATATATGAATTTTTTGGTTTTTTTGCAAAAGCAATAAACATTTATTTTCTTAGAAATATATGAATTTGGTTTTGAGTATTTTACATTCAGTCATCACATTGTGGACAGATTCAGATTTCTGCATCTTCTTCCACCCAAAGGACCGAGTACTTTGACTGTTACTGCACGCTGTGTCTGTGACACACCAAATCAGTGAGTTTCCTAGAGTGACTGGCATTTTTGTTTACATCAGCACTTTCAGGGGTTGAATGATAGTTCACAGTTCCAGAGTCAGTTCAGTTCATTCATTAAGATGTCTTTTTACAAAGAAGCTTTTCCATATATCTTCTTAGGGGTGTCAGACCATTTAGTGATAGATCCCACAGCTTGGCTGTTGACCTCCATGCATAGGAGCAAAATCAATGACTTCTTGGCTCTCTCATTTAAGTAGTTGATCATCTTGACAGCCTGTTTCTGTAGAATCTTGGAGAGGACTGTATTTCCCAGATTAATTTCCTTGGGAAAACTTATAGGCAACAAACTGTGGCTTCCATAACTGTGGTTTCACGAAAATCACACATTTGACCATATTTTCCATTTGAATTACATGAAACCTTCTGATCTTGAATTGGTAAGACTCATCTTCATCCAAAATGAAGTGGCAGCATCTTCCCTTAACTAACTTGGCCAAATCAAGCCTGTATGGCTTTTAAGTGATCTGTAACTAGTGCATATCATGGTGCAGGAGAAAAAATAATAGGGCCACATCTTTCCGTTCATCTCATATTTAAATTTGGGTTTTCAAATATCATGATCATTGACTCCAGAGATGGCTTTGAGATGACTGAGAACCAACTTTGCTTTCTCTTAATAATAACTAACATGAGTCAAAGCCTTTTCTGTCCATTTAAGTGAGGTAACTTTAAAAATATTTAGTGAACAAAGATTTACTCATAAGATCCACATGTACGAAATGTCATAAATCACTTCAGTCCACCATTTGCCTTTTGTTTCCAACCCTTTAATATAATCAGCATGGAAAAAGTATTAACTCTGCATCCTATCTTGGAAATGTGGAGAATTGCCCTCTATTTTGTTTTGTTTTTTACCAGCAGGTGGCATGCGTTATTGCTATGCTGGTGACAGTGTAAAAACCAATGTGTCTTATTACTTTAAATTATTTAATAGTTAAAAGTGGTTTCCCAATTATTTGCTTGAAATAATCAAAATTTAACGTTCATATTATATAAACAGCTTTTACAAATTAAAAGTAAATCCTTAAATTTCAGTAGAGAAATGGGTAGATAAGAACTGTTTAAACACATGTACACAGATACACAGCAAGGGGCGGAGAAGGGTCAAGAAAAAGATGAAAAATGGCCAGTAACATAAATTAATGTAAAAAAAAATACTCCACCTCTCCATCAATTAGGGAATACAAATCAACACAAGGCACAGCTTTTTTACCTATAAATTGTAAGGCTTTAATAATAGTTTAATATAATTTTAAAAATTATACTACTCATGATTGGCAAAGACTATAAGATAGGCTTCCTAGTCTGTTATTTGGATGTAAATAACCTTTCTGGAATGGAATTTTTTAATATATATCTGGAGTCTTAACAGTGCTCACACCCTTTACTTAGTAATTCCCTACAGGAATTTGTTCTATGGAAAATAAGCAGAGATAGGCATACACACACATACCAAAAAAAATAAACCTATGTAAAAAGATGCTTACTGCCACATTATGTATGTGAAAAGCTAGGAAAAAAACCCCAAAGTTCTCAATAATAGTGAATGGTGTCGTGAATATTGATTTATCAGTAGGATGCAACACTTGGCCCATTTTATAAAGCATATGTTTAAAGAATCTTTACTGATGTGTAATGGTGAGTCAAGAGTTCAGGATGTATGAACTTTTTTTCAGTTTGATCACAATTTTGTGAGGAAAGAATTTTTGTATATCCATAGACAAAATACACTCACTTTTTTAATATGGGTAATCACTGAATAATAGGTCAAGTTATTTTAATTTTCTTCCTTATCCTTTACTGTATCTTTTACATTTTACACAGTGAACACATAATATTTTACAGTCACAGAGAACTAAAAGAATTTTCAAAAATGGTAGCCTGGCATTGGAGACACGAATCACTGTTGCTTTTGTGATTCTCCTGGAAATGAGGTTCAATAGTAAGTTATGTGACTGGGGAAAATAGAGCTCATTTGAGCTGGAGGTTGGAAAGCTCTTACAGACACTAACCTCAGAAACCTCAAACTAGTATGTAGTGGAATAATGAAATAGCATGCAAAGCCACAGATGTCAGTTTGAGTTAAGGAGTTTGGAGTAAATACGTAAAACAGCCACTAGAAGAAAAAACTCACTCACCTCTTATCTCCTGCTCTGGTAACCTAGGGTCAGTCTGTGCAGCCATATTTAATTTGTATCAAGGTACGTGGCCCTTGGTCTGGGAACTGGAGGCCTGGCTCCTCCTTCTGGATGTCTGCTAATACATTTTGTATTTAACCTTGAGCAGGTCACCAAACTTTGTGAACTTTTGAGTTTTCTTCCAGGGCTGGATATTGATTCCTTTTTGCAGTTTGGTGTTGGGATACAGTTTTGAGCCCCATAAGGTGAGTCTCTTGCGGTGTCTGGGCAATGCTGAGGCAGATTGAGGCCCCTTTAGGGTCACACCGTTGAATCAGATGCCTCTGGTGTAATCCTGTCATTTTTGAATAAGTTACTATGACATAAATCCCCCAGAAGGATTGAAGTTGAGGTTAAAAAAGAAACAAAGGCAGTTTAACTCTCTCTCGGAGCGCATAAACTGAAAGCAGAGAGATGTCACAGAATGTGAACCGACCTGGTATGCTTTAATGATACATTTGTTTACTTATATAAAAATTCAGGTTTGCAAACTGGAAGACACAGAGAAGAAATTTGTGGTTGCCAAGGTGGGGAGAAGGAACGGGGGAGGGATAGACTGAGAGTTTGGGGCTAGCAGATGCAAGCTCTTACATATAGAGTGGAGAAAGAACAGGGTCCTATTGTATAGCACAGGGAACTATACTCAGTATCCTGTAATAAACAATAAGGGAAAAGAAAACTTTCAAGTTTGCAATTATCATCAAGTTAGTATTCATCCCTTCAGTGGTAGAGGTGGTTTTAGAATTGAGACTTTAGGGGCAGCAGATCTGCATGCAGGAAGCACATTGGTGCCTAAGGAGGTCCCAGTGCCGGAGATTTGATTGTTTAACCCAAACCAACTTCTATTCAGAGATATATAGGAATGTTCTATAGACTTTTACTTGAACCACAATATAAAAGGTATGTGGAGACTGACGTGTACATATAAAATTAAATAAAATTCTGACAAGACAATACCCGTCCTTCCTATTTGCAGTGTGTTAGGGTATTTATTATTTTATTGTATTCTATTAAAAAATAATGGTTGGTGAATCACAAATGTGATTTCCTGCCACACTCAAGTATTGCAAAACTTCATTTGGAAGAACACAGGTATTATAGAACTTTTTAAAGGGGTGCCCAGGATGGAAAAAAAAACTGTTAACTATCCTTGAGAATTATTAACTACCACTAACAAATTTCTTTGCAGAGAAATAGGGAAGGAAAATAGATCCTTTCTGTATTAAGCTCCTTGTGATGAAATAAGGACACAAATAACATGGAAGAACATGTTAAAGAGGGAGTTTGCCCAGATCCAGTAATTTTCAGGTGAGATGAATGCATCTGAAAAGAGATTAAAACGGTGCTTATGGAAGCAATGACTTTTTTGCCTGTGCAGGTAATAGAAATTGCCACCAACTTTAGACAACTAGGGAAAAGAGAAAGGCTGAGAGATCTAAGTGGTTCTGGCTTTGTTTCTAGTGTTCATCTGGTTCTTTTTGCTTTTTGCCTCAATCCCAATGGAGCATATGGGTCCTTGTAATTGAAAGGATGACCATACAATAAACCAGCTCTAGGCAGCCACTCCTGAGGGTGGGGGAAGTACACCGTCCGACTTCTGTCTACCTTCTGGACCACTCAGTTACTGGGATGCGCATGACATCACGTGCCTTTTCTGGTCTGTGTGTCTCCCAGAGCAGCCTCGGCCTGTGTGGTGGGGAGTACCCTACATCCCAGGGATGCATGCCCACCATGTAACTCCTGGCCCTTTCTTCCTATACATTGCCCTCCTCCTGTCCGCTAGCTTTTTTCCTGCTTTCCTCTCATCTTTTTCTTTGATTTGCTGGTGGCGTTGGTAACTATGATACAGCTCAGAGCATGGCCAGTAATGCTGAGCACTTGTGACCCAGCACTCCTGGATGTAAGTGGTTGGAGGTCTTTGCACAGGACTTGGTAGCCACAAGTCTGATTTTTCACCAGATTTTATACATATATGTGTGTGTGTGTGTGTGTGTGTGTGTGTGTGTGTATTATTGAAGTGTAGTTGACTTACAATTTTTCAGGTTCAGAGCAAGGTGATTCAGACATACACATACGCATAGTATTTTTCAGATTATTTTCAGATTTTGAGATACTGACGAGAATTCCCTGTGCTATACAGTAAACCTTTGTTGCTTGTTGCATACCTATTTTTTAAATTAGAATTCTAGTATTTTCTAAAATATATATATTATACTTACTATTTATATATTCCAATACTTTGGCCACGATGTGAAGAGCCGACTTTTTCAAGACCCTGATGCTGGAAAAGATTGAGGGCAGGAGAAGGGGGTGACAGAGGATGAGATGGTTGGATGGCATCACCGACTCAATGGACATGAGTTTGAATAAGCTCCGGGAGTTGGTGATGGACAGGGAAGCCTGGCGTGCTGCTGTTCATGGGGACTCAAAGAGCTGGACACGAGTGAGTGGCTGAATGACAGCATCAATTTATATATATGTATACAAATGCTTCAGCAGGTTTTTAATGGTCTCTGATGCCCAGTTAGAAACAGATGAAAAGTCCTGAATTCAGAGCCCTTGTGTGGGGCATTTTATTAGCAGCCCAGCCCAGTCTGTGGCCAAGCGGGTCTCTTGAAATCATAATGCATCAAGCAGGAACCAGTAGCCAGACTGACCTTTCCCACTCCAGGCCCGCCTGGAGCTTGGAAAAGTGAAGCTCTTCCCTGTGTGACCCCCCCCCCCCCCCAACTCCCCGTTCGGCATGACTCAGAAAGCTTGAAAGTGCCCTAAAATGACTTTCTCCATTGAGCCCAAGAAACACTGTGTAGGATCAGCCTGTCTGAAACTCCTTATATGGAGAGGTTCTGAGACTCTATTTTATGTTTGGTTTGTAAGAGGATCATAGCTTTAAAAAAGAAAGAAAAGAAAGGAAAGCCTAAGGCAAGGCAATGATATCATATTGCTAAGAGGCTTGGTTGAAAAAGAAGAAAAACAAAACTACCCTTTGCAATCCGTTCCACCCTGATTCTGGATTACGTGGGGAAGACAGCAGATCCATCACTGGCACTGGTTCTGGCTGACCTTCCCCTGCATCTTGAACGCCTTGGACCAAGGAAGCCCTTCCTGATGAGACACTGTCTGCCCCTGTCTCCAGCGCGGGCTGCAGCGAGGCTGCGAGGCGGGGAAGTCCTGCCACGTGTTTCTGCACGTGGGCGGTTTTTATTATTTCTGGAACGCAGCCCCCAGCCCTAAATCTTAAAATGCTGACAGGGCAAAAGCAGAGGAGGTGTGTGGGGGCCTTAACCAGCTACAGTTTGCTGACCCTCTCCAACCTGGCTCCGTGCCCAGAGAAGGGAGCCACAAGCGGGGGGCCGATTTAGGGGGCTGGGCCACCCTCTCTGTGCCCACCGTGGATCCCCAGCCCTCCTAGCTACCCTGTTGACTGGGTGCGCGGGGCCAATCAGTGAAGAGCTGTCATTAAAGTCTCTCCAAGGGAGGGGCTCTGCTTTTGATGCTGATGAGATTCTAACGCCTGCCAGTGGGTGGGGCCTTGCCTGCCTTGGGGTGGGGCCTGCCTTTTCGAATCTACCTCCTCCTTTCTTTGGCATGGAGCAGGGTCAGGCTTTCTGCGAGATCTCTCCATGTCCTTTAACAAATGAGGGAGCGAGAGCGGAGAACTGTACCTAGGGGTTTCTAAGCCAGGATACTGGAGCTAATTGACAAATAATAACATGTAAAAAAAAAATACAATAACCAACCTTAAATGGATCATTTAAAAATGCAGTTAAAGCTATACACTTCTGATTTTCAAGATGATTTGCGGAGACAGAGTTTTCAAGTCAAAAGAGATTTGAAATAAAACAGATTTTTCCAGGGGGAAGAAAAAGAGGTTCTCTCCAAGTGGAACAAGAGAAATTTTCCAGCATAAGAATCAAAGGCACACACATCAGAACTGTTACGGGCCATTTTCATATGGGCTGTAATCACATGGGTTATAATCTATATCTAAACATTTTTAGCTTCCGGTTGTTTTCTATTTCTAATAGGTTGGGAGGGTGGAGGTAGGTAGATTGAGGCATAGAGTTTTTAAGTGATTTGAAGGAAAGATAAAATCATCTTAAGCCAAACTACATAGTTCACCCTCAGAAATAAGATTTTATGGTTCTTGTATGAAATCCACAGTGAAAAGTTTGGTTGTCTAGGTGTCAATAGGTTGGTGTTCTAATAAAGGTTTTCTCTGTTGTGTTCTTAAGGGGGGCTTTTTGTGTGTGGTTTCTGTAGAAACAAAACTGTTGACTAAGTGTGGAAGATTTTGCTATAGATAAGTTGTATAGTTTGACCAGGATTCCTAGACAAGAAAATGTGAATTGTTGCTCCTGAGAATTTAGTAACAGAAGAATATATTGTCTTGTTGAGATGCCATATAAAAGAGAATATTCAATGCAAAGAAATACATTTCCTTTTTAGGACTCAGGGGTGAGGCAGTGCAATGAGACCCTGTTTGAACATCCTGAACAGAGTTGAGCCTTTAAAATACCAATTCAAGGTGATCATTTTGAACATCTCCAGTTGGATCATGTCATTATGCCTTCAGTGTCCTAGTGGAGAGGACCTGTTAGTTTTTCCATCACACTAAATGGTCTCAACTATGTTTTTTTATTTTTTGCTTTGTATTTATTTCCTTATGACTCTCCTGGGTCTTCCTTGCTATATGGGCTTTTCCCTAGTTGTGGCAAACGAGGGCTACTGTCTGGTTGCGGTACTCGGGCTTCTCGTTGCAGTGGCTTCTCTAGTTGCAGAGCACAGACTCTGGGGCACGCAGACTTTAGCTGCAGCTCTCATGCCCCGGAGCACAGGCTCAGTAGCTGTGGCACACAGCCTTAGTTGCTCTGTGGCATGTGCGATCTTCCTGGACCAGGGATTGAACCCGTCTCCTACATTGGCAGGTGGATTCTTTACCACTGAGCTTTCAGGAAAGCCCTATTTTTTGTTAAAAATTTTTTTTATTGGAGTATAGGGGATGTACAGTGTTTTGTTCGTTTCAGGTGTACAGTAAAGTGAGTGAGTTATACATTTACATCTATTTATTCTTTTTTAGATTCTTTACCAAGATATGGATCAGCTCCGGTTTTTTAATTCATGGCCTTTTAGAAAACGTATCCATCTGGGTCTCCACTGGTATCATGCTGTAGGTTGTTTCTCAGTACTCTTCTGTGTTACTCTTCTTCAACTGCCCTATGGAAGGTTCACAAACTGGGTGGCTTATAACAACAGAAATTTATTCTTTCACACTGCGGGAGGCCAGAAGTGTGAAATCAAGGTGTCAGCTAGGCTGGCTGCTTCTGGGGGCTCTGAGGAAGAATCTGTCCCATGCCTCTCCCCTGGCTTCTTGTGGTCGCTGGCAGTCCTTGAAATCTTTGGCTTATAGATGGATCACTCCAGCATCTGTCTCTGTTTTCTCGTCTCATCAGGACATCAAACACTGGGTTAGGGCCCACCCACCCTAATCTGATATTACCTCATCATAACTAATAATGTCTGCAAAGACCCTGTTTCCAAATAAGGTCACATCCTGAGGTTTCAGGTAGACATGAGTTTTGGTGGAACGCTCTTCTTCCTTCTGTTTTGTTCCTTTAAATCTACAGTAGATTAAAAACCCAGCACCTAGGCCTAAGGAGAAAAAAGCAGAAGAGACTTGATCTTGTGTGTTTAACCGTGAGGGATTTCCCGAATAAAGTCTGCTTGAGTGTTAGTGCTTTGACTAGCAGTGTCTGTTTTAGGGCTCCTTCCCCCCCACCCCGCCACCCCAGACTCTAGCCTGAATGTCTTGTAGTGGAGACTGCTGAGCATGTGATGCGTTATGCTTGGATCTTTCAGACCGAGCTTTGTAGGGTACTAGAGGGAAATGAGCCAAGTCGTACTTCTGAGAGGTAGTTGAGGCCATGACCAGCAATGGGCGAGAAGAAGCTGTGTGGCAGAGGTCCTAGAATGCATTCCTTCTTACAGCTGAAGCACAGATCCCCCTTTCTCTCGGCCATCTGAGTTGCTGAAGGCCTTGGGCACTTGTGTGTGAGTTTAGAGGAGGGCGCGTCCCGGCCTCGCTCTAGTGCCGCCGTGAATTACTCTCTGTGTTGTGCAGATCACGTTCTGCACAGCTGTGGGGCCACTGTCTGGGACAAGCTCCCTCCTCAGCTGTGTTTGTTCATATGGTTTGAGAACGACCCTTGTGCAGCTTTGGACTGTGGACAGTGAGGGCATTGGCCTCTAAGGAGAATGAGAAAACCCCGGGGAAAAAGGGTCACCCACACAGTATGAAGCTCTGGGAAGATCCTCCTGGGAACGTGGAAGCCCTTGCAACCGACCTTTTTATTTCTCTGCCGAAAGTAAATACTGAACCTCAGAGGAACACAAACAAAGAGAATGGTATTAAACACAGAATGGTTTTAATCTTTGGCAGCAGCCCACGTACTTAAAAGAATTAAAAGAAAAACCCCGTTTCTGTTGTCACGCGCCTGTCATTACTCTGAATGAGCTCTTTTTTACTCTTGATGGATGGTGGTCTTAAAAGCTTGCTGTTTTTCAGTAGCAAAGTGGAATGGGGTGTCAGTACGAATGTTCTGTCATTCTGACGGAGTATAATGCATGAATCAGAGTCATTATTCAGTGTCTGCATCATCAGCAAGAGTTTGAAAGAGAATGTTGCACAGCTCAGAAGTGGCCTAACTTCACCTACAGTATTCCATTCAGACTCCAAGTATCTCCTTCAAGAAGCAGTGATGCGTCGGCGGCTCTCCTTAAGGCACAAGGCATCGATGATGGGAGATTGACTTGTCCTAAATGATGCCCAGGGCTTCCCTGGTGATTCCATGGTAAAGGATCTACCTGCCAATGCAGGAGAGGTGGGTTTGATCCCTAGGTCTGGAAGATCCCCTGGAGAAGGAAATAGCAACCCACTCCAGTATCCTTCCCCAGGAAATCCCATGGACAGAGGAGTAGTCTGGTGGTCTGCAGTCGTGAGGTCGCAGAAGAATTGGACATGACTTAGTGACTAAACAGCAACAATCAATCATGGGCTAATTATAATAATGCCCAGTGAGCACTTAGAGGGTTTTGCTCTAAATCTCGAATACATTCAGCCCTATTGCTTTAGAAATGTCATTTATTTATTATGCATGAAGCATGATAATGGTACCACATGGGTCCAGGGAGAAACGACCAAGCAAGTCCATTAAATTCCATTCAGTTAAGTTAGACCTGAAATATGGTCAGTTTGCTGGGAATCCTGACAGAAACGCAGAAGCTGAATAAAGAGATTGGCCAAATCAGAAACTCACTGGGAGGACTTTGGGGAAAGCTATTTAAGTTAAATGCGTGGTCTTCTTTCTAAAGGGGAGAGGGTGCCATTTATGAAGAATGAGCTTATTCAGTTGAACTATTTCATAAAGCCTTGTAATACCCGTTGCAAAGAGGGAGGCTGGATTTTTCATTAAGTAATTTATGTCAGCCCTGCATGACACCAGAACCAAAAATCTGAACAGTGCCCCAGGGCTGGATCTCACAGTTCTCCAGCCCATCTAATTTGGACTAGATTGCTTTTTTCACTAGATCTAAAAATACTTTCAGGCAGGCCACCTTTCTAGGGATTTCTGTGGTGAATCATGTTCGAGGATCCTTACTCGCCTTTCTCGGACAGAGCTGGTGGCTTTGGAGTCTGTTTGTTCCCTTTTCCTCCATGAAGCCAGCCTGCCTTGCTTCTCATTTTTTTTCAACTGAAGTATGGTTGAATTAATAATGTGTTAGTTTCAGTTGTATAGCAAAAAGATTCATTTATATATGTATTTGTGTATATATGTATTAAATATAAGTATACATATATACACACACATACATATACTGGTCACACAGCCAGTGAGAGGTGGAGATGAGGCTCAGACTTCAGTGCTTTGGCACCAGGGCCCACTCCTCAATTCTCAGAACCTTCAAATACCAGTGGAAAGCATTTTCTAGGTAAAAACAAACAACTGCCTCCCAAGGCAGATCCTCTGAGTACCTTGTTGGTCTAGGGCAAGTGGATTCCAAATAGAGAAAGTACATAAACTTGACATGCAGCATCAACCCCTTTCTGGGTCACCTAAAACCCTTTTTTAAAAGCAGAGTGTAATTGGTGAGGGGATGTGCTAAAGGATACTCTCATACTCAGCTGAAGCATATATTGTATCAAAATCCTCTTTAATGAGCACAGTCTGGCATCAGCAGTGCTGGCCTCTTTCTCTGTAAAGCCGTAGCAGAAAGGCCTGTCTTTTGCCCTTGGGCCAACGTCTTGAAGAACACCTGTGCCTTGTCGCTGCATCTGTAGTTATTTATAGTCCAGGTTAGGTGAATTACTGGAAGGATCCCTTTTAGGGACTGAAAAAGAGAAGGGAGGGAAAGGCAGGCTCAGTCCCAGGAAGCCCAGAGCCCAGGGTGAGGCCCACAGAGGACACCCTGCCAAGTGATAGGTTGGCTGGTGTTCATGTGATGTGGCCTCTGAAGACTGCCAGTCCTCCCCTCCCACCTCATCGTACCACAGTGGTGGGGTGGGGCTGGCCAGCTGGGAGGGGAGGACTTGGGAGTGATGACAAGAGGGAATCGGTGCCTGCTGGGTGGACTGGGGTTGGTGGCTGTTGCCCTGGAGACCCTGCTGACCACAGAGTGGACCAGAGGGGCAGCCAGTTTGCCGTCTTCGCTGGCAGATTTATAGACTGAAAAACAAAGCCTTCTTCCCGGACCCCAGTGCAAAGTTAACGTGAGAATGAAAAGGGGGTGTTCTGGACAGTGGTAGTCTCCTGGGAACAGAGGAGGGGCAATCACTCAAATTAGGGAAATGGTATGTTTCCTTACATAGAAGAACGATTTCTTATTAAGATGTTATCTAGTTTATAGCAAGTGACCCATGTTAATTATAAATAAATTTTATGGTAGATATGAGGGGTATGAAGATTTTAAAAATAGGAATTGGTTCGTAAAATACTTATTTCTTTTGCAATGCTTCTTTTGCAGTGCTCCTGGGAACCAAAGAACATAGCCAGCTGAGTGAAGCCACTTAGGAAGCTTTATTCTGTGAAATTTTTCATTTCACTCTGAGACGGCACAGGGCTCCTCAAAGTCCTCTTGCTTTTTAGTCCCTTGGGAATTCAGAGGACACCCCCTCAGCCCCTCTGTTCTGGGAGACCAGTGGAGGCATGTAAGAGAAGGGCATTCATGCAAGATCTCTGCTAGCACTGTCTAAGGAATTGGCCACCTGCTTCCCTGGTGGCTCAGTGGTAGAGACTCCGTTTGCCATGCGTGAGACTCAGGCTCGATCCCTGGGTCAGGAATATCCCCTGGAGAAGGGAATGGTAACCCACTCCAGTATTCTTGCCTGGAGAATCCCATGGACGGAGGGGCCTGGCGGGCTACAGTCCATGGGGTCGTAAAGAATCAGACACGACTTAGCAACTACATCACCACCACCACCACCTCTGTGTTACCCTGCTAGTTTTCAGTATTTTCCTCTTCGAATTAATTGCAGAAGGGCCAGGATAGCTAAAATTTTCACCACACTCACTTGGCAGGGGGATGCAGGGATGAAACTGCAGATTCCTGAGTCTTGTCCCAGAGCTTCCCAGTGGGACCCCGGAATCTGCATTTTGAAGAAGCTCACCAGATTCCAGCGCTTATCAGAGCAGTTTTCTACTCTTTCTAGATTTCAAAAAGCAGCATGGTCTTAAGGAACTTAAGATCTGTGAGGTCTTAAGCATTACTGTTCCTTCAAACTAACAAGGAAGAAATTTTCTATTTCTAACCCCGTGATTTCCTCCTTCTTGGGAAAATGTACTCCTTAAGCATGTTAACAGAGCTAGTCAACAAAATCCCATTTCCCTTTCTCAAAATACTGTATTTACTTCACTGACTACATTCGACATATATCTGGTGAACACTGCATTCCCAGGGAAGAGGTTGGTAATTTGTTGCTTTTGTTGAAGATTGTTAGCTCGTTAGCAAGACTCTGGTCCAGCTTCCTAAGATGGAAGAACCTGATTTTCCAAACAGATTCTTGAAAGTCTCCCAGGATGTCCTCTAGACTGTTTGCTCAGTGGGGATGGCTTTATCCTCTTCTTTCGCTCCTCTGAACTGTTATTCAGAGCCATGGAGGTAAGTGGCTTGGAACAGAAAATGGGGTGGGGGTAGGGGCAGGAGATGGGGAGCAAACTGCATATACCCACAGCCAGAAGGGAGGATGTCGGACAGATGAAATTCAAAAATAAGAATTTAAATTTGTTCTTCAGAGGCAACTTCTCTTTGTATGTTTGGGTTTTTTCCCCTTGAATATTGACGTAGCCACTTGAGTGCACCAAAGGAGGGAATTCTTGGCAGGGTTAAGTTTACTTTAGGGTTTGGCTCTTTGTGTGTGTGTGTGTGTGTGTGTGTGTGTGTGTGTGTGTGTGTATCACATGGGATCCCATTTTCCCTAGTAGAAGCTAAGTGTATGCCATTTTTATGTCTTTTACATAGGTAGGGTTTCACTCATCTCTTAGTATCAGGCTAATATTTATTCCCAGTTAGTTTTTTACAAAAATGAGTGTGTTGACTTAGTATGTAACACAAGCATGCTGTCTCCTTTAAAACACAGCCATGGTTTTCTAGGTCCTGATGTTTGCTGTTTTACTTATCTTATTATTTACTATTTTCTGACTCAGAATCCATTAAAGATTTTATACTCATATGACTCAGGTTACTTGCATTCTCTTTTCTCATGGTCTGAGATTTTTCTGGTGGTGGTCAGTGGCATTTTATTCTAAGCATCATTAAGTGACCACAAGGCCAAAATAAACCCAAATGTTCTGGAACAACCTGTTGTGCCTCACTGACCAGTGAGGAGTAACTTAAACCTAGAGAGAACTGAATAAAAAGACTGTTTCTTTTTTCCTCTTAAGCCATCCCTGTGGTACTAACCGGATGGCCACAGCTTGGATGCACCCTGATGCAGCAGTGGTGAAGAAAGCCTGTCCAGGGTCCCGGGACTGAGCGTAAGAAAACAAAATCAGTCAGGAAATTGCACTGTGGCCCTGTCTGGCGTCTGGCTCTCTAGATTCTGGCCAGACGATAGACAAGCATTTGTTCAGTTACCCTGTATTTGCTGAGTCCTTTTCATAGATTTGCCTTTCTTCCCGTGCCACTGATGTGCACTAGACCACATGTCATCTCTGCTCTGTCGCCTGGCAACAGGCTGCGCTCACATCCCTCGAGGTCTCACAGGAGGGAGGGGGCAGGGAGCACGCAGATGCCAAGCCCACACCTTCATCTGCCTCCACCCCCAGCCCCCAGTTCACGAGTCTGCAGGGGCCACATTTGACTTGACCAGAATCACCCACTCGATCTTGGGAAGGTACGAGGTCTTTTAATTGGCTCAAGCCAGGAAATATTTGGTAGAAGCAATCGCAGTTTGCCATTTCTGTGGGTACCAGTCTTCCGTTATAGTCTCACTCAAAAGGGAAGGGAAGATAGGCAGAACTGTGGCCTCAGAGCTGCTGTGGTGGTGATTTATCTGGGCAATTTGGAATTGAATCTGGGCGGGACCACATGCAACGAGCGGGTGGTGTGTGGCTTTGGTGGTGGTGGTGGGTAGACAAGATAGGCAATTAGGAATATAAATCCCTGAAGATGCCAGAATCAGTTTACTTCATTCCCTGGGTTCCTTTCTGTGGGTCATGAAACAAGAGAGAGAGGGTATCCTTTACCCCATGCTTAGAGACCACAGGTAGACTTTGGCTAGCAGATGAGAATGGAAACACCCAGAACATCACCAGCTCTCAGCTGTGGGACCCTGTGGGCAGCGCTGTGTGCTGCATGGACTCCCTCCCAAGGCCCTGCTGTTGCTTTCACAATGGCGATTTGGAAAAGCACTCTTGGGACTTCCCTGGTGGTCTATCCACTGCAGAGGGTTGTGGGTTCGATCCCTGGGTGGGAAACTTAGATACGGCATGCTGCATGGTGAGGCCAAATAAATAAATAAAAACTAGAACCTAACTGTACAGCACAGAGAACTCTACTCAATACTCTGTAATGGCCTGTATGAGAAAGGAATCTTAAAAAAAAATAAAAAAGAGTGGATATATGTATACGTGTAACTGATTCACTTTGCTGTACAGCAGAAAGTAAGACCGCGTTGTAAATCAACCACAGTAATACAAATTTAAAATGAATAACAAACTTAGATGTTCAAAACACAAATTCTGACTATAACCTGCAGGTTGTAATTATCGTTAGGAAGGAGTTCTTTGCTTTAAATGTTCTGCAGCTCTCTCATATGTTGAACAAAAGCATAAGCAAGCATGAAGCAAGTATGTTGGTGTGGAAATATTATTACTTTTTAAAGTATGCATATTTCATCTAGGGGGTTAGTTTTCTTTGTTGTTTCCTCTTCCTCGCTCATCCTGAGGTGTTCGTTGCAGTGGACATGACCCCCATTGAATACTCTTGTACATGGAGTGTTCTCATGAGCAGAGGGGACTGGATTTTGGGCCAGGGAATGGTGATATCCCCACTCAGGGCCTGTGTGTAATGCCACACAGACGGAGTGACTTTCTCCCAAATGTATGTTAGGCTGACATATTTTTGGATCAGTCGAGTGTTTTTGGTCCCATTCCAGTTTGCTGTTAACAGCTTTATCTGTTTGTAAATAGATGTAGAGGTGGTGTCTCTACAACACGAGGGGAGGTTTGACAACCTGTAGTTAATATGCCCGGTGCAGATGGCCACAGGCAGGCAAGAGTCAGAGGGACGTGGGGGGAGCGGTTAGCCTTGTAGTTTCAGCTCTGCCGAGTGTCCTGTCCGCCGGAGCTCATGAGCTTTGCCAACCAGGGGTTTCTGAAATAATATCCCCACCTCAGGGCCCATAGCAGGTGGAAGGGAGTGTGTGGCCAGGCCTCCAGGCAAGCAGTCGTGCCACCCTCTGAGGCCAGGCTTGGGGGGCTGGGGGGTGGCCTCTTATTCACTGGGGGGCCTCTGTGCCCCAGGTCCCCCAGTTCTGGGATCCCAGCAGGACCGAGCTTTCTCACTGCGTCCCTTTGTGTGTTCCTGCTCACACTGTGGACAGGCATCCTAACAGCTCCTGTCAGCCCCCACACGTCTGGAGAGTGTCCTCTAAACTGGGAATCTTCTACCTGGGGAGCTTTTGCCCGGACAAATCCAGCTGCTCTGCAGATTTTTGAAGGTCATCAGGGTCCAACACCTAGACTGTTCTAGACTCCAGGTTGGACCACAGATTAGGTATTTTTCTAGAAAGAATGAACATAGAGGTGCTGGATGGTCTGGTGAATCGGAGATGAATCCACATCCTTACCTATCGTGTCTCCTCACTGGCCTGGCACCTGATTATATGCTAGCATGTATTATTTTCTAAGTATTTTAGATATGAAAATCCGGCCTCACCAGCTAGAATGTTAAACTCGTTAAACGTGGTAATCCCAAGTCTTGTTCATCTGGCTCCCGACAGAGTACAGCAAAGAGCCAGCTTGGGGAAGGGCTTAAATTCTAGGCTGAGAAGCTTGGATTTAATCCTGAGGGCACTGGGGAGCCATTGGTGGTTCTTGAGCTGTGGACTGACTTAACAAAAACAGTGATTGAGAATATGATTTAGTGAGAGTATGATGGCTTGAAAACAGAGGTTGTGGTTTTATATATTCCTGTTCTTGGAAGTTTCTGGTAGTTATGCTAACAACAACAAATATGTTATGGATTCAGTGAAAACCACTGTGTAAGTAGGACAGAGTGTTTAAGTCTGTAAAGGGTGATGTCCCTCATCAAGAAATCGCAAAGCCATCATTTCGAGGCTCCCAGGCCACATTCAGGGTCTCCACTCTGTGTTCCCAGCATCTGCAGACTTGGGAGAGCAGTGATGTTCTCTGGTCTGTGGTTGCCTCTTTTTTCCTTTAAGAGCATGTATGTGTGTGTGTGTGTGTGTATTGAAGCATAGTTCAGTGTTTCAGAGGTATCTCAAAGTGACTCAGTTATACATATCTATGTGTGTGTATATATATATTCTTCATCAGATTATTTTCCATTATAGGTTATTACAAGACACTGAGTGTGGAGCCCTGTGTTATAAAGTAGGTCCTTGTTGTTTATCTGTTTTATATATAGTAGTGTGTATCTGTTAATCCCAAATTCTTAGTTCATCCCTCCCTACCCATTTCTCCCTTGGTAATCAGAAACTTTGTTTTTCTATGGGTGGACTTTTTGAAACATGTCCTGAATCACCTTATTTCTTGAGAGTTTTCCCCTCACTGCTGAACATCCAACAGTAAGAGTACAGAAGTTGTTGGAGGATTTTGAAACACTGCATTTTCTTTATGGCCGTCATGTGCTATCACACTCCCTTCTCCAGGTGTGCGAAGGCAGCAGAGGCAGCAACATCCCACCCCTTTCTGCTCCTCAGCCTAACTTTCTTCTCTGAGGAGTTTAAGCCCCTCTGAAGAGATGCATTCAATTCAGGAGACAAAACCGAAATATGTCTGGCTCAGCTCACATTCACTTATGGACCAAGGAGACAATAGATGAAGGCAGGAAAATTTTAAAAAGTTACCTTCTTAAAAACGAAAGGTCACCTGATCATGAAATGTAGCATGGCCGTATCGCGAGAGCTACTGTGTGCTAACTGCAAGGCGAAAGCGTAAAGTATGACAGAGGCTGAAGCACAGCGAAAAGATGAGCTGTCAGTTCCTGAACCTGAAGACGATCGTCACATTGCAGGGACGTGAGTGGTAGCTGGTATTCCTACAGTCCTTTCCAATGTGGTGCTCACGTTGCCAACCTTGGAATGACTCTGTAGATAAGAATTGTCATTGTTTCCATTTTGTATACCAGGAAACCAGGACCTGGTAAGATCTGGGGACTTTCTGGTTCTTCTGGCTCCAGCTTCTATTGCTGTGCTCTTCGATGCATCATACGGGAAGCAGTGTTTTCTCTGACGTCCACAGGGACACAGCAAGACCAAAGTTCCTGAGCTCCTCTGCGCCTCAGTGTCAGAGCAGAAAGGGACTCTCAAGAGCAGCCGGTACACACACCCTCCCCACCCACTCCCATTTTACAGACGAGAGAGACCTAGGGAGTCAGAACAGAAGATCAGCTGCATCTCTTAGCGCAGACCTTGCACCTTCCTGGCTCCCCACCCCTTCGCTCTAGGCTTATTTGTAGGGGGTAATGACTCGTAAGTTCCCACACCCACCCCGAATGACAAGGGGCCAAGTGACCAGTGCGTTGTTGTTTGGTTGCCAAGTTGTTTCTGACTCTTTTGTGACAGTTGCCCAGCAGGCTCCCCCTGTCCATGGGATTTTCCAGGTAAAAATACTAGAACAGGTTGCCATTTCCTTCTCCAGGGGATCTTCCTGACCCAGGGACTGAACCCAGGTCTCCTGCATTGGCAGGTGGATTCTTTACCACTGAGCCACCAGGGAAGCCCAGAATACTTGGTCAGTGCTTAGTAAATGTGTGTTGAATAGATGTGTGAATGATTGACTGACTTCAGTTGTAACTGGATTTAAATCAGTGCATTACTTTATCTGTCTTGAGCTAGTTTTCCTACCCAAAGATGTGATTGTTTTCACTCTGAATTAAGAGGGTGGTGTTTATAAAAATCCCAAGACCATCAGCTGAGAGGCGCTGTGCATCGAGTACCATCAGGGATACTACTGAGCTGCTTTTCTGTGGTACAGTGGGTTAATCAAAAGCCTTTGTTATTGTTGTTTTAAACACAAATCTCCAATTTGTTATTTAATTTCTTGTTTTTTTATTAACGTCTTTGAAATGCAAATAGTAGCAAAACACAGGTCAACAGCTGCAGCTGTGGGTTGGAGACGGTGGGAGGCAGGGGACAAGCCTGAGAAGGAATCCCAGGACAGCCAGCCATGGGCTCCCACACCCTCCCAGAGCACTGACTGGAGAGAGAGAGGAGGGCTTTGATTGCAGGGAAGTGGGGAGGGTCTGGGAGCAAGTGGACAGCCAGCCTGAATCAGCGATTCAGGGAGGAATCAATGATTCATTCCCTCACCTTGGAAAAAAATGACCAGAGAGCCTGTACCTGCTCTCTACCTGTACCTGGGATTCATGGTCATCCCCTAATGGTTCACTGCTGGAGAACCTTCTAGTCTAAGTCTTCTAATCACCTGGAAGTTCCTGGATAGGCGGGTAGGATATGTTAACACAATGAAGTGCTCATCTCCTGAGGGCTGGGAAGTAAGTAACAACAGGCCATCTTTGAGCGTGGCTGTGTGTAATTATTTGTTTTAAGTTGACATATTGTGTTATGTTGTTGATAAACATCATTATACCAGTGATTTAGTTTACGTCCTGGAGGAAGAAGTGCCTTCTAGACTCTCTTAATGTTGGTATTGATGGCTTTTCAAAGGAGCCCTCCTGTCATTGAATGATGGAAATGAAAGGAACATTTATGAAGAGTCAATAGGGATTTCAAGGCCCTACTGTAGGAACTAGCATTTCATACCAAATTCATATCTGAGCCTGAGTCTAATTTTCAGGAAAACCATTTTTCATGAGTAGTGTGAGATCCAGGCTGTTCTCATGGATGTTTGAACTTGAGAAGTGGGGCTCATGCCATCTTTGTCCAGAGGAAATCATGCTTTTCACCTGGTAGAGGACGGGCTCCATCAGAATCATACCCAATTTGCTCCTTTTCTATTTCTTTATCTTTCCACGGTTTCTTGTTGAGTCACAGTAAGGACTGTTTAGTTTTTGTGAGGGGCAAAAATGTGTTGAACTGAGCAAGGTAAGGTTTGAACCCATTCTGTTATCTTCCTTGTATACTTCCGTTTTCACTTGGAGCATTAAGGAGGTTGGGGAAGCAGGAGGGGGAGAAGATGTTATTGTGAATTAGAAACAAAGGAAAGGGCGGGTGGGGGGTTGGAACTAACCCCCACTTCCTGCAGCCAGTTCCCAGCTGTTTTTGAGAAGACTCTGAACGGAGCATAAGGTGTTTAATCAAGAGCAATAGTAATAGCTCTTTTACTACAAGTTATACTTTTCTTTGAGCCTCTATTTATCTTACTGGGCTAGAAATAGCTGAAGTTATTTCAGCAGCCATGACTATAGCCTAGGAATTGGATGTGGGCTGGGAATAGACTGGCTGATTACACTGTTTAGAAATAAACCCCTTTGTTGGCAGCCGCTTCTGGTGGGAACAGTTCATAAAGGTCCCTGCGGCTGGTTGTCCCATGGCACTTGCTTTTACATCACTTCAGTACCCTCGCAATGAGATCTTCTTCTAGAGTATATCATTATAAATCTGTTACAGAGGGCGTAGGGCTCGTCAGGTATACACGCAGCATCAGAAAGCCTTGGGAGAAATCTCTCAAGTACTAGAGTTGGTGCTTCAGTGAAGGGATGGATGAGCTGAAATGCTCCCATCTCTGAGAGTCTTTTCAACTAAAAGGGCCTCTTGCTCCATCATAGCCAGGAGTCCAGCAGATGGGCGGACTGAGAAGGTTGTGGTGAGTGTGATTGGTGATGGTCCTGACTTCCTCTTACCTACCCCTGGGGATTTCTGCACTTCCTGTCACACGTGGCTCTTTGTTGATCGAATGGTGGAAAAGTAGGTGTTGAAAGAGCCAGAACTGACAGCAGTTCAGAGACCTTCTGGGTCTTTAGGTCTGAGACCACACCCTAGGCAGCATCAGTCCCTCCAAGGTGAAAGGCACTGGGCTTTCTGTGGTGTTTAAGACCTGACGTTCTGAGATTGAGAATGTGGCCTGTCAGGGCCACAACTGGTATGACAAGATGACTGTCTGAGTTAGGGAGAAAACGTAAAGTGAAAGTCACTTAGTCGTGTCCGACTCATTGCAACCCCATGGCCTGCAGCTCCTCTAGGCTCCTCTGTCCCTGGGATTCTCCAGGCAAGAATACTGGAGTGGGGTGCCATTTCCTCCTCCAGGAGATCTTCCCAACCCAGGTCTCTGCTTTGCAGGCAGATTCCTTATGTGCCTGCAATGAAAGAAAGGGTAGAACCAAATACAGAGGCAGAAGTTTTTTCCCTCCTAGGAAGGTTATTCTTGATCTGGCCATTTAAAGACCTTTTCATTTCCTCTCAGATCTTTTCAAAGCGACTACCTGAAAAATCTCTGATGTGTGGGCCAGGACTTGATGGAGGAAGGCATCTTCTTTTTCTTTCCTTTTACTCCTTGGAGAAGAGATGAAACTAAAATGGCTCTAAGGGGAAAAAAATTCTTTAAAAAAATAAAGTTAATAAAAAAACAGAAGGTAATAGCTCTTTGTAAACAGCTTACCACCTTACTTCCCGTGGTTACATGCGTTACCTTACGGCCGTGATTATGAAACATTTCTAAAGACTTGTTAGGATGGTCACGTAACTCCCTCCTTAAGGCTTCAGGGGAGCCCAAAGGCTTTGCCGTTCACATGCATTGTGAGGGGCCCAGCACAGTGGGGACTTCATAAATATCAAATCATTGTCATTAAAAAGCACTTCCCACTTCACTCTGAGACCTGTCCATTTCATGAGTGCACGTGGGGGGGTAGTATCCGTGACAGCACAGTGAGTGTTGCTTGAGGGTGGTGACGTCACCCGGCTTGAAGCCTTTGGTGCCGGGCGAGAGGATTTTCATCTCATCCATCCGCCTGAGTTTGCCACGAGGGGTCTCTGAAGACAGGAAAAGAGGAGTCTGAGGAGAGGAGACTTCCTGGATATCCTGTGATAGTTCCCTGGCTCTGTGCCATATTGTTTTATAAATAAGGCAGTTATGGTTTCTAGTCTGTAATTTTTCTACAAAAATGGAGGATGTGTGGCCAACAGTGTCAGCCTCAGTGAATAAGATTCTGTGTTTTGGCCATCACTGGTTCAAGTGGGTAACCTACAAACTGAGCGTAAGTTGCTTCTCTCGCAGCCCATCTTTGGCTTTCATTAAGGAATCTGAGCAACATCTAGACTGAGAATCAGACGACTTTACCGGCACTTTATGGGATGCTTCCATTTGCTGTGTGATAGGATGCAGGTGCAGGAGGGAGGCATGTGGACCCCAGAGTTGTGGCGTCAGGAGGTCCCATGGGAGCATCCTCAGCCTCTGCAGTGGTCCTTCCAGGAGAGGAAGGGGCTTGGGTGTCGGGATACCCACGCTCAACTCCTGGTTCTCCCATTATCTTGCCCTGTGACTCTGGACAAGTCACTTAGCCTCTCTGAACCTTAATGTCTATATCTGTTAAGACAAGGGTTTGGAATAGATCCATCCAAATTCACATTTCTGCAGACCTGAATTACTGGCTGTAGGCCTCTAATTGGACTGGATCGCCTCATCCCTGATAACGTATCTCCAGGGTGTGGGCTCCCTGCTGTTCACCTTCTTGCTTCATTTTCCCACCATCTTTTAGCTCCCATCTGGATGCCATCTTCTGTTTAATATGGAAGCCTTCCTAAACCGTCCAGCTGCTCCCTTGAGCCCTTCCTCTCCCTGCCAGGGTGTGTGTCCAGGAGCCAGGAGCCATCCTGCCCTTTTTGCTGGCCACTACCCTGTGGTTCTAGTCTCATGCCAGGTTCAGCATTCTGTCAGGATGTGGTGGGTTGAATTTATACCTGATCATGATGTAAACACATGGCTTCTGCCCAGTCATTTGTCCCTGTTCTCACACTGCTTCTAGCTCTTTTCTAGACTCTGACTCTCTGCTCTCCTGGCTTCCTGCTGGCTGGACATCTTTTGCCTTCCTTCTAGAATGCCACCTCTTTTTTTATTGTCTAACTTGTAAAAGCCCCATAGATTATCTCCCATTTCAAACCCTAGAGATGACTATCCTGATATGTTGATAAGAGGTGAACTTTGTCAGAGGAGTTTCTTGTTACAGTGTCAAATGTGGCTATAAATCACTGGAAACTAAGGATCTGTCTGCCAAGCAGGAGACACGAGTTTGATCCCTGGGTCGGGAAGATCCCTTGAAGGGAGTGGCTACCCACTCCAGTATTGTTGTCTGGAGAATCCCATGGACAGAGGAACCTGGAGGCTACAGTCTGTGGTGTCACCGAAAAATTGGACATGGCTAAGTGACTAAACAATAACAACAATAAGAGAAGCTTTTAGGGAGGTCAGCCCTCTCCCCACCCCAGCACTAGAACAATCTCTAGAGCAGAGCCTCCCAAATCTTCCTGGTGAGGAGAATCATCACCTACTACTTTTATTATTATTTTAATATTTATTAAAATTTTTTTTTTTTTTTTTGCCTATATTAGGTCTTAGCTATGGCGTGAGGGATCTTTAGTTGCAACATGCGGGATCTAGTTCCCTGACCAGGGATCAAACTCAGGGCTCTGCATTGGGAGTGTGGTGTCTTAGCCACTGGACCACCAGGGAAGTCCCCACCCAGTGCTTTTAAATCACAGATTTCAACCCTGGCTCTAGAGATTCTGATTTAGTAGGTCTAGGTGGGGACAGAGGATGAGATGATTGGATGGCATTGCTGACTCAATGGACGTGAGTTTGAGCAAACTCAGGGAGATTGTGAAGGAGAGGGAAGCCTGGCATGCTGCTGTTCATGGGGTCGCAGAGAGTCAGACATGACAGAGGGAATGAACAAGTGGGGCCTGCCATGTAGAACTTTCACAAACTCCGTGTGTGCTCCTCATGGTCAGCCAGCACCAGAAACCACCCCTCTAGAACTGCTGACTGGTGAACCATCAATCCTGGTTTTACATCCATCTCTACAGTGAGGGACTCACTACCTCCTAAGGTAACCACCCTCTTTCAGCCAGTCTCTGGAAATGTGCCTTGACTCTAAAATGCTTGAAATGATCAGTTACTTGTATCTAAAACCCCATATTTATAGGTAAAATTAAAAGGTCATTTATTTAATAACCAGATTAAATCAGTTTCCAATTTTTAACAACTTCTTGGGTATTTATGAATAGGTGGAATCATAGCTTATGTGGGACACCTTTATGCAACTATTTAAAATATCTGACTATAGCTTGTGGTCTAAGTCTCTCTCTGTTCCTATCTGCGTCATTTGCAAAGCTTCTTTTTAATGATTCTACAGCCATTATTCAATCAATATCACTATACTATGTTCAGAACCTTGAACTACGATTTCCATTAAGGAAGCTTTTTTGAGGGCACAGTCATCTCCACTGATGAATAATAAATAAATGCCGAGCATCCATCTGTAAGAAAGCTCTGGCTCCCATCTTGAAACCAGATTTCTGACATTAGAGTGGGTCTTTGCGCCGGCCACGTGGGGAAGCTAAGTGTGGTGTTTATGATGTTAGGCATGAGTTCCCATTCTCTGGGGTTAGGCCCTTCAGGGAAGACTCCTCAAAAATGGTGCTGTGTCACCAAGACCTGAAGGAGCATAGGAGGCAGACAAGTCTTCAGGACAGAAAAAACCCAGAAAGATAGGGTAGAATAGGTTGAAACATCCTAGCTGTGGTCTGCAGAACTATGATGTAAACACTGCATAGTAAATGGGGTATGTCCAAGCACTTTGAGACTCAGAGCCTTTTCTCAAGTTCCTCCCAGAGTCCTGGTGTCTACGGCTCCCCCAGAACCTCCCTCCAAGCAGTCTGCTGTTTTGTGACCCCCATGAGCATCCAGGGGAGGGGCAGCCTGCGGACCCATTTCTGGTGTTTCATAGACTTGGCCACTGGAATGGTTCAGTTCAGTTTAGTCACTTAGTCATGTCCGACTCTTTGCAACCCCATGGACTGCAGCACGCCGGGCTTCCCTGTCCATCACCAACTCCCAGAGCTTGCTCAAACTCATGTCCATCAAGTCAGGGATGCCATCCAGCAACCTCAGCCTCCATTGTTCCCTTCTCCTTCTGCCTTCAGTCTTTCCCAGCATCAGGGTCTTCTCCATGAGTCAGTTCTTCCTATTAGGTGGCCATAGTAGAGAGTGCTCCAGGGGCCTGCTCTATGATAGGCATCTGTGTATAAAAAGCATGTGATCATGTGATTTTGGCCCAAAGTGTTCAGTGGGGATTTGTTATCTCTCTCCTGCTGGACTAGGGCCCTGTAATAACAGAGCAATGTTCACCCCCTAGAAATCACTTCCAGGCTCCCGGAGGTGTCTCCCTCCTCCTCCCTGTTCCTGGACTCTCTGGGGTGACTGTCTTTAGCTCCTTTATTGTTTGCAGCCAGCAAGGCCTTATGATAATGTGAGGCCTTGGAAGCCCGACGGTGCCACTACTTGTCCCTGGGACTATCCTCTGATAACATAGAGAGAGAAATGCAAGCGCCTGGCATCAGTAGTTGGCCAACTTCCAGAGCCAAAGCTGAATTAGAAACTCATTAAATACTTCGAGCCAGTTAGGCTGGCTGGGCTGTGCAGCAGCCGAGAAAGTGGGGAGCAGAAGAGGGGAAGGGGTGGGCATCTTTGTTGGCAAATGGCAGGTTGTGAGCAGGGCACCAGGAACCAAGACAAAGCAGGGCCGACCTGTCTGTCACACAGACGCGCTTGTGATGCGCTGGTTTGGTACAGACGCGTAATATATGCTCATTGCTATGTCTCCTTTTTTTTCCACGGGAAATGCTCAGTTGGAACACTTTGAAACCAAAGAGGCAATGCAGACATGCCCAAATGTAGACATTACATAAAGGAAAGGAGGAACAAAGGGAAACAGGGATCTGAATTTACAAAATGGCTTAGTGTTCTGCTCTCTCAGCATCTCCCTCTTCCTTCAACCTGATAGAGAAGATCACAGACTGCCTCTGTGTGATGCTCTTGGCAGCATCTCTCCCAGAGCCTGAAATCTGTTAGATGGAAAGAATATATAGTTAGTGAGATGAGACTCTGGAATAGTTCTCGTAGCTTCCAGCAAATGTGAATAAGTAAGTGTGAGCTGGTTCTCTCTCTGCGACTTTTCAAGGCACCTCTCTGTAGACCACAAGACTCAGATGTGAATTGAGGAGGGCTTGTGGCTGAGCTCACTTAAATAATTATCCATTAATAGGAAAGACTCTCTCAGTATCTTTTTTCACATGTCAAACCATGTAACTCTGGTGTTGCATTAGATACCCTTGGGTGATGGTCGTTCATTAAAGTAAGAACAAACCAACGTAATAAAATAATGGCTTTTCTAATGAACCTTATCAGAGTGCACAGACGTTTTACATTGAGAAAAAATAGACTCGGGAAGAGAAATATATTTTCTTCATCAGTGACGTCAAAATCCCAAGGGTTGAAGTACTGATAAGTAGACCTCTTATCTTTACCCCAATAATCCTTAATTTATTATTATAAAAAGATATAATTTATTCTTTAGTTTTGGAAACATGAGACGTTTAGGAAATTTCATAATGAATTGATTGCTCTGATAACAAGGCAATGTTATTTTAGATATTTTCCAGAACAGTATAGAAAACATATTAAAGCATCATATTTATCCTTTAAGAGTTGTAAGAAAGAAGTAACATAAATTTAAGCTTCTTTTTCAGATAATTTTTAAGCTTCCTGTATGGCTTTTTGTCCCAAGAGCGAACATTTAGCCACAGAAGATACTGGGTACATAGTCGAGTGCCAGTGTGGGCAGGCCTCCATACAGAAGTCCGCTTCTGGCCCATTTCCCCCTCCCCGAGTCCTGGTTGTCTGAGGGCAGATTCCTTTCGCAAAGTCTAAATGTAAGAGAAAGAGCATCCTCTTCATCTGGGGCTGTATCTAGTCTGAAGGCAGCTAGGAACCTGCTTCTAGAACTGCATCCACACGCCGATCCAGAAGAGTTTTCTCTGAAAGAGGGAAGACACACAGCGGATCCTGGTACCTCTTCTAGAAAAAGTTCAGGCTTAGAGGGAGGGTATCGGGTCTGCCCGGAGGCTGGATGAACAGTGGTCTCTTCTCCAGTGTGGTTGGCAGAATAACTGTCCAGATTGCAGTAAACCCACTTGCTCTCCTTGTAGGACAGCCTTATACTGAAGATTCTGGAACCTGAGTAGTGGGAGAGCCATGGAGCTTCCCTGTGCAGCCCCTGTTGATGACCAGCACACTCCAGGCCCTGTCCCGCACTCCAACCTCACACTTAGGAGTGTACTAGAATGCTCTGGTCTCTTTTAGAAAAGGTTCCCAAGCCTCCAAACCTAGGCAGGAGCCACATCACAAACTTCCTTGGTTCTGGAGTCCTTTTGTTCTTAAAGGAGCTGGAGCCATCAGGAACAAGGTTAGGATCTCCTCTCACTGGGCTGCTCACCCACTTTGGCTCTCATTCCTGCCTAGCTTAGGCTGCTCCACTTGACCATGAGCTAAGGAGGGCCCAGGGGTTCTTGGCTGCTGCCTTTCCAACCCTTAATTTTCAGTCCTTAGATTTCCCCCAATATCTGAGTTTGCATCCAGTCCACAGTGCCTGCTGCAACCTTCTTGTGCCCGTCTCACTTTTCTAGCTTCTCCAGTGACAGTCTCCAAAACAAAGGTGTTCAGTGTGGTGCTTTCTGGAGCAGGATCTGAGCTGTCTTTCTTTCAGTTATACCCCGGAGCTCCAGCAGAGGACGTTCTGGAGAGCCCGATTCTGTCCCTTCTCCAACAGCCGGCTTACTTGTTGGTGCTTTTCGCTAGGATCAAAACATACTCCCAACTTATAGTATTTTATCTGTGAAAGGACAAAGAGGAGGGCATTATAAGAACTTTGCTTAGTATACACGTGGAAATTACATATATTCTATCTGTAGAAATACATTAAAATCAACCAGTAGAGAATAATACAAGATAGGAATGTAGACGGTGACTTTTATGCATGTTAATTTTCTTTTGAGAACCCGTTACTTCTCACCAAAATTAAAATCTGGAGATTTTCTTAAGACCAAGTTTTCTCAAAGTGCCCAGTTTACCTGACTTCCTCTTTGAACTTATTCTAAACTGGAATTTCAGTCTTTCTTAAACGATGATCAAAGAGGGTAGAACTGCTTGACTGACTATCTGTTGGAGTCATTTCTTGCATTAAAAGGTTTGGACTGTTTTTCAGGAGAGCTGCCTCTACTGGTTCAGAATACACTTAACAATGCCTCGAAAATGCCCCTTAGCCAGATGAAATTGAGTCATGTCAAAAACAAATCTCTGCTAACTAAATGTTTTATTATACGGCCCTGAATTTACTCCTTGTTTCCTACGTTAAATTTTTCTTAAGTCCGCGGATGTAGTCATTCGCCTTCAGTCTCCCCCAGAAGGTCAAGTGTGGTTTGGGGTCATGCTGTGGTATGCCATTGATGGTGACCTTGTGACGGCTTAGTAGATGAGTAGAGAATCAAGGTGGAATCTTCCCAGTGATCCCCTATTTTAATTATTTCAGGAGTCATAAGAGGGTGGCTGAAAGACCTGAGGCAAAATTCAGTGTGCTTGTGGAAAATACAGACACAAGCAACTTCCGACATCCTTCTCGTGCTCCTGCCTGTTGGAGCGGCACACTAGAGTAGAAGGGATAACATGGGAGGCGGCAGGGAAGACTTGCCTCTCTTTCACTTGGAATGAGAAAAGCAACAAACGAAGGGGAAACACACGTGAGCAAAGGTGTTGGTTTGGGGCCATCTGGCAGAGCATGGTAAGGGATGCAGGTGCAGCAAAGGGCATGAAAGCCTGGCTAGGATCCACGAGTTTTAAGACCTTTGCAAGTGGAAAGAGTGTGCTCTGGAGTCAGTGACTTGTGAGCAGAGCATCTGCGGGAGAGAAGCTGAGGACCAGGCTGTATGCAAACCTGCGTGTCCTAGGTCAGCAGACGGAACACGTCACTGAGAGCAGAGACCAGGGAAGCAGAGAGGCAGCAGAGCCCTGGTCCTGGTGCGCTGAGCATCGCCCTTCAGCCCCAGGAGAGGGAAGATCCGGGTCAATCAGAGGTGGGTGGCCATCTCCCTGGGCAGCTTCTGAGTGACACAGTCAGTGTATACATAAACAGAACTAACACAAACAACAAAATTACAGCTCCCTTGGGTTGGGCTAAGAGTTTATTATACCCCTAAAAGATATGACCAGCTTTACTCATAGCAGCTGCAACCCATGACAGCGTATCCACCTTCCCATTACACGTGGTGGCAGCTGAGGCACCACTTCAGCTAAGACCAGATCTCAGGTCCCTTGAGCCTCATATGTCCAGGTCAGGACCTCAGATGTCCCTTCCTGCCTGATCATCAAGCTGGTTGCTGTCCCCAGCCTGACTGTGCCATTCATTGCTGGTAGCGTTGCCCCCTTGGGACGCTGCTGGGAAAAATTCAGTTCGTGCTGTTTCTCTCTGGTGTATGGCTAAGAGCTTCAAAGGGATTAGTGATTATTAGGTAGTAGGTGTGGTTATCTCAGCTACTTGTATTTTTCTTCTTCTGCTTTCTTTTCAATAGCCAGTAACCCAAAGGACTGATATGATTTTCATTTTTAAGGCAGCTGGCTTTGAGGTTGAGTCCTGTGATGATTTGGTTCTGAACAGTAACAGAAGAGGGTAAAAGGTCAACCATTTCCCTGGATTTGATCAACGGTAGCAGTTTGATGGCAAATTAAATGCCAGATAAAACTGTCAAGTGATTCTGAGAATCGATACTTCATGGGAAAAGTCATTTGAAACTTTAATGATCACATTGACTCCCAAGAGAAATAATTCTAGAGTCTTTTCAGACCTTAGGATAGTAATACATAAAAACAGTGTGAGGATGATTTTAAATAAGGTCACTTATGTTGTTATTGATCAACAGCATATTCAGCATCTGCACCGTCTTTGTTTCTCAAGGGACCGCGTGCTGTCAGAGTCACCTGAGAGATTGCATTAGAGTCCCAGGCTCCACCCAGGCCTCCTGCATCAGACTGCCTGAGTGTGGGCCCTGCAAATCTGCCTTTTATGAAGCGTCCCAGGTGACTGTGAGGAATATTAGATTCTCAGAGCTGTCAGCCTACAGGTGGATGGCCCCCAGACAGACTAGGCCGAGTATCACGGCAGTGGATAGGTGGTGTGTTTTGGGTTGAATTTGTGAAACAGGTGTTAGTTACTACTGGATTATTTGAACATCTTTGGAATATTCTGCCTTGGCTCTCCTTTGTGTGATGAGGGTGGTTAGAGTTTGCCAATCAGGACAGCACTGCAGTTACAGGTCACATCAGGGGCTGGGGGTGACGGTCAGCCGAGAGGTCGGCAGTACCATCACTTCTCTTGGGCTTTTCTCCATCACCTTCACCAGCTCTTTCCTGATTTTACCTGCCCTTTAAATAGTGATATTTCCCAGGACTGCTTTCAGAAAAAGGCTCTTTCTGTGTTCTTCCAGAGCATCACTTAAAATATACTGATGCCTCCCAGATCTGTGCTTCTGACCCCACCTATGGCTTTAGCATAAGATCCACATATCTGCCTCTCCGGTGGACAGAGCCACTCGACTCTCCCATGGGAGAGACCTCAAACTCAGCGTACCTCAAATCTAACTCAATGTTTTCCGTCTTCCCTCCTGACTCTTAAAATGGCTTTTTGGCTAAGAGCCTGGGCTCTGGACACTAACTACCCAGGTTTCCATCCTTCATTAATACTCCCTTGGGCTATTGCATAAATGCCTTGTGCCTCATTTTTCTCATCTGTAAAATGGGAGTAATGACTTCCTCCTAGGGTTCATGTGCAGATTAAATGCGATAACTGTACATAAATAACTTAGGTCAGGGCTGGACCCAGGGTGGGTATTCAATATATCTTAGCCATTTTTATTATTCATTCCTTTATCAAATATTGATAGAGCTCCTGCTGTGTATCAGACACTACTTCTGACTTGCATTTCCCAAATTAGACACTGTCAAAACTCAAAGTCTCCCCATTAAACTCTTTCCCCTTCAGGGTAGGTTTCATTCATGTTTTAATCTCAATGCTAGTTTATGGAGTTAGCACTAATTTGCCCAAATTAAACTTTAGAAAGGTGTGTTCTCTAAGTAATTCATGTTGTCTTAAACAGGGAATAGAAAAGAACCAATGAGATTAAAAAACATTCTCCAAAACCTCCTCTGATATCAGGAAAGTGAGGTCTAATGGTTGAACCATAGAGAAGTGTCATTTAGTTAAGAAGTAGCTGAACTATCTTAAGAACTATCTTACGGTTGAACCTAATACTTGGTAGGGTACCCGGCACATGACAGGTATCCCTGAATACAAAAATAATTCCCAAACCTAGATCTAAAATTCTTGGAGTATTCTACAACATACGAAGGAAAATGTATCTCAGATAAATCTTATTTTTAAAGAGTGAGGTTTCAGACCTTCTAAACCCCCAGAAAATCTGGAAAGCAGTGGGAGGCAGTGACAGGAGTGGGGATCAGACAGGCCAGATTGAAAGCCTCGTTCAACAGCTTATTTTATTTCTGTGATGCTGGATACGACAGCTAACTCTTATTAAACAACTTAACTTCATCAGCTTCAATTTCCTAATCTGTAAGAAAAGGAATAATTATAACAGTTGATCTTTGTCATTGGGTTCGCAAAGAGTCAGACACTACTGAGCGAATGAACTGATCTTTGTGATGCTCTGAGATAACAGTCAAATAAAAATATTTTATAAGCCATGAAGTGCATCACAATAAAAGGGAGTGTTAGTAATTTAGCATCTACCCCACACGCCAGCTAGAACAACTGTCTGCAGTATGCAGAGGAATTGCCTTTGGCAGCTGTATGAGCATGTCGGTCACCTATGATAGTCGGCTGTGAGGCTGAGGCTCAGCTTTCTCTCCTCTAGAGGGAGGAGTAGGTAGAACATCACCAGGACTCCTTCAGTCCCCCCCATTCTGGGAGATGAGGACATTCTGGTTCCTTCTACCACAGGGCTGGCAAGTTCTCAAGGCTCATGAATAGGACTTCTTGCATCTTCCTGGTGGTTCAGATGGTAAAGAATCTGCCTGCAATGTGGGATACCTGGGTTCGATCCCTGAGTTGGGAAGATTCCCTGGAGGAGGGCATGGCAACCCACTCCAGTATTCTTGCCTGGAGAATCCCCATGGACAGAAGAGCCTGGCGGGCTACAGTCCCTGGGGTCACAAAGAGTCGGACATGACTGAGCAACGAAGCACAGCACACAGCCTTGCATCTTAGAGCAGAAGGGACTCCTGTGTCAGGCATGAGGAGCATATGTATTTTTCTCATCTACAGCAGGTTTTATTGAGAACAGGGCACTCAAACCTCCTACCTTGTTGAAGCCCAGAGAACCGGGTCCACAGACTTGGAACATCTTCCTCAAGGTTTAAATGTGCAAACATGGAGGAAAGCACTTTGCAAATGGTAGAGTGTTAGGTAGATGTTGGTCTCTGGAGTTGGCGCTCTGAACAGGTTACGACATTGCCCTTCACAAGATGTGCTTTTTTTTTAATCTGCAGCATCGCTACATTGTGAAGGAAAAACCTTCAGGTTTTCTTATCACCCTCAGCTGGTGGCAATATTGGGCACTCCTGTTTTCTCTGTGGATGTTCTCCAGGAAGCCAGCAGACTTTCATGAACACCATCTCTCTTTTTTTTAATTAACTTATTTTAATTGGAGGCTAATTACTTTACAATATTATAGTGGTTTTTCATCAACACCATCTCTAAGATTTATTTCTACTTCTTTTAGCTGGAGCATAAAATAGAGAAAAAGAAAAAGTAGACAAATGCCTTTCTTCCACTTGCTTCCACTTCTAAGCCTCAGAATTCTCATCTGTCTGGCTTGAGACCTTTTAGAAAAGGGAGTGGGGAAAGGGAAGATTACCTGGAACGGGATTGGGTAGGAGAAAACCTCGAAGGGGGGATGTAGAAAAAGGGTACATTGAGAACCCTGCAAAAGGAATTGGACCTGTTGTCCCTGGCACCCTGTTTCCCCACAAGCTGTGCCCCTAGTGTGAGCAGCTGGGACAGGATGGGATGGAAATGCAAAAGAAGGCTCCCCTTGTCCCCAGGGGCAAGGGTGCACACATCTTTATGCGGTGAACATATTTGGGGTGTGAGGGCCTCACACCCCAAATCTGGGCAGTTTGGGTTGTTTGCTTTTCTGCGCATCTAAAGGACAGAGAAACATACAACAGAAGATGGCAGAGAACCCAAGAGAATGACGGGGTGGAAGGACCAGCAGACATAAGAAAAACCAAATGACGACAAAAAAGAAAAACAGTTCAGTGCAGGAAATGTAGAGAAAAACAGAAATAGACTCACATTCTGTAGTAACTGAATTCCCTGTAATGTAAAAGATGTCTAAGGTTCTGAAAAAGAAAAGCTCCAAGCAATGATTAATTTATTTAAATTTTAATATTTCTGAAGTCTCCTGAACTCTTATTTATAATGGTATTGGAGTTCTTATTCCCTTAAAAAGACACTGAAAATTTAGAGAGTGACATGACCCTCAGGAGCATATAAGAGAGCTGAAAGAAAGGCAGAAACAAAACAAAACAAATTTCTTGCCAACAGAAAAGAAAGGCCATTTCCAGGAATATCAGGGAGAAGGTGGGAGAGAACTGGGCTCCGATTGTTCAGCGGAAACAAAGAGGGGATTGGCCTGGGGCTGAGTGTGGGAGCCAGCGTGCCCTCTGCAGGCGGGTGGGCAGGCACTGGCTGACCAGAGGCTGACCAGGCTCCGTGTTTACCTCTCACAAATCAGAGTCTTGGCATCACAACTTGAGAACCTTTATTTTGGACGAGGTGGATTGGGAAGAGACGGAGAAGAGAATTGTGTTGCAGCCGTGGCCGTGAGAGGCAGCACAGCGTGAACCACGGGTCCCAGGCCTGCTCTCCTGTACCATCTGAGGCCGTGGGCAAGTCATGTTTGGTCCATCAGGAGGGGAACAGGGCATCTGCTCCCATCACTTCAGAGGACAAGGCACCGGCACCCAAAGGGCAAAATGCTTTGGGAACTCTGAAGCTCTCTACACCAGAGGGCTTACTGCTGTGTTCTCATGATGGGCTCTCTGCTGATCAGAGTGGGATGTTCTCATGTCCACGAATCTGCCTTAATTTAGGTATATTTTTTGAACCAGGTGGGATAGCATGAAGCACATGGAAGGTGCTCCCACACATTTGTGACCTGAAAACCAGCTGGGTTGGGTCACAATCTGGCTCTCTGCCTCCTCGACACACCCAGCCTTGAAAGAGTCCTCTTCTCAACCCCAGGCTGAGAGCTAAAGAGCAAAGATGAGAAAGATAAGGGTTGATTTGGATGTGTGAGGGCCCCTTTGGAATCACAAGCCCTCTCCAGTGTCTGGGGTTTTACTGCCCTGGGAAGGGGTGTGTGTGTCGTGGCTGGTGCTCTGTGTTCTGCACTGGCGCTGTGGGTCTTTGGAGACTGGGGAATCAGGAGATACCGAGTCTCCCAGAACCTCTGTTTTAAGGGTGTCTCAGTGGCAGGGGGCACTTCCCTGGTGGCTTAGCGAGTAAGGAATCCACTTGCAGTGCAGAGACCTGGGTTTGATCCCTGGGTTGGAAAGATCCCCTGTAGAAGGGCATGGCAACCCATTCCAGTATTGCCTAGAGAAGTCCATTGACAGAGGAGCCTGGCGGGTTATAGTCCATGGGGCTGCAAAGAGTTGGACACAACAGAGCAATTAAGCACAATGGCAGGGGTGAAGGGCTGAGTTGTCTAGCCTGCCTCGTGGTCACATTCTCCCACATCTGAGGTGATTTCTTGTTGCAGCGAACCAGGAGAGGCTTCTGTTAGGTGCGCTCCTGGGTCTCCTCCCAGATCCTCCCTTGAGTCCTCCCATGGGCACCCCTGTGAGAGGCACCATTTCTCATGGCCTTGTGGAAATGCCGATACCAGTAACCCAAGAGTCCGTTCTGGTTTTCACCAGGGCCATGAGTGGGAGGACTTGTTGGGTGGAAACAAGGCAGGGCTTGTGGGCAGAGGACTCTTCTCCTCGCGCCCCCATCACTGGTCCCTCTGTATCAGTGATGCAGGGCCCTCCTGTCACCCACTCCATACTGAAAGGGTTTGGAAGCAGTCCTGATTCTTTCTTGGTTATGTTCGCAAATGTTCGCTTTCTAGGAAAAGCAAGTTGTCCAGATAAGGTTCTGCACTGTGAGCATTAATGGAAGCGGAAATGACATATTCATCCTCAAGACACACAGCTGTCATCCTCTTAAAGACAGTTGGAGAGGTTTTAGCACTGCGAGTTGTTTTGAGCAAGGGTTTCCCACCTCTCAGTGCTCCTGCAGCTCGGGCCGGCACTCCATCCTTTGTGCTCGGCTGTTTCGGTAAGCAGCTGCCGAGACGTTGGCTGGTGGTGCTCTGGCATCAGAGATGCTGCAGCCTCCTCGGCCGCTGTTTTGGGGCAGGCATTTGAGGTGTGTGGGAGAGAAGGGCCAGCTGTGTGCAGATGAGAGGGCTCTTGGGTTTTATGGGGCTTGGTTATGTCTGTACCTCGATAGATAGTGCATGCCTTTTTAAATTTAGCCGTCATTGGCCCTTTCTGAAACCGGGAGAGAGCCTCTGTGTGTGTGTGTGTTTAGATGAATATTAGTTCTGTGGAGACGAGACCCTATAAACGTGCTAAAAATTATATACCTAGAAAATGACATTTTGCTTTCAAAGATTTCAGCGTCACCTGGATATGGTCAAACGCAAACCACTGAAAACAGCCCATCCTTAAAAGACATAGAGTTAGTCAGTCAGAATTTCAGTAATTAAAAAAAGGCCCAACAATAACTGAAACATACAGGCTTGTTGAGTTTAAGCATAGCCTTTGGGAGCACAGAGACAAAAGTCTCGCTGTGTGTGAGGGCCCTGAAGCCTCGGGGGTCCCTGGGCCTTCCTCTTTTGATCCCAAGGTGGAGCAGACCCCATTTTGTTGCATAACAGCCCCTCCCTGCCGCCCAGGATGGAGCCTTCACAATTGCCCTGAGTTTCGTAGGGGAAGCCCTCAAAGACTTTTCCTTATCACAGTAATAAGTGACCCCATCTGTCCATCTCCAACCCCTGCTTTTGCTTCCCCGAGATGAGGGCTGAGGAGACCTAACTGTTCATCTGGACCCCTGATGGTCTCCCTGTGAGCCGCTGCTGGAGAATGCCAGCTCTGAGGGCCAAAAGAGGCTGCCACCCTGCTGTCTCTCTTTCCTGGGAACTTCTTTTCTGAAGCAGCTGAATGAGACCTTTGCAGGCGAGGGTGGTGGCCTCTCCTTCAGAATGCCTGGCCCGTTTCCCAGGGTGAAACACTCCCCAAATATGCAACTTTGTGAGCGGCCCAGCAGCCTGAGCCCAGAGCCGCCTGCCGCCAGGAGAGCTGGCGTGGGGGCGGGGTGCGGTGCGGGCTCCTCGTGCAGGCCTGGGTTCGCCAGATGCCAGGAAGGCCCGGCCCCTGGTTACGTCGCCGGTCGTCTGGGGCGAGAATCTGGCCAACAGTTGGCCGTGACGAGAGCTAGAAGCTTTCTCTCTCTAAATCCCCTCCTTCGTTCAAATCTGATCCTATAAAAAGGCTTTTGTCGAAGAAGCAGCCATGGCATCTTGGTGCACGTCTGTGTCATCGCTGTCAGTGTTTCCAAAGATGGGCAGCAAAAACCTCCTTGGTTGAATTCCTCAGCCAACAGGCCCCCAGATTGACTTGAACCGAGTAGAGGTAAATGGAAGCTGTCACATGGCATTTGTTTTGTGTGCAAGTGATGAAGCCAAAGAGGAGAGGAACGTCTTGAGGATGGTAAGAACCTGCTTCCAGGGAGCTCAGCATCAGGTCCTCACTGCGTGTTTGGGGGGGGGGGGCGGTGCTGGGCTGTGTCTGGATGTGCCCTGGGAAGGGTGAACTCAGCAGGGTCTGGGTATTGTGCAGATCGCTTAGGAGTGAGAGGAGTTCTGGAGAGGGAGCTGCTTCTGGGTGCCTTGCTCGATCTGCTTTTATGGGTTTCTGCAGAACATAGCCATGACCACTGACCTACCCTGGCAACACGCTTTCTGAGCCTTTGGGTGCAGAAATAAGTCAAATATCTTGATCAAGGAGATGAACACACACTTCTTAGTCTCAAGTTTTTGCCTAGTTTTATCTCCACTTAAGTGTCCCTGAAGCTCCTGAAGTCTTTGTTTCAAGGAGGCCACTGATGGAAGGACTTGGAAAAGGGAGGGTTTTTTATGTTTTTCTGGTTGTCATTTTATGATTTGTTTATTCAGTTTGATGTTCTTTTGCTTTAGCTTGAAATGCACATGCTTGTCAAAAGCAAAAACAACTAGGCCAGAAAGCCATGTCCAGAAAATTACAGACTTGAGCCTTCGTGATAAACAAATGTTCTTTCCCATGGCTTAATTGAATTATTTTTCTTGAGGCTCAGTCCTTCACCTTTTCAAACTGTGTGACATTGTTTCTTCATGTTCATGCCTTTGGAGTGAAACATCATATACTTTTCCTTAACTTTACCCTCTTTTTTTTGTGGGTGTTCTGTCTTCACCCTTTCCCTCCTTCCTTTTGCCAATATTCTTCTAATGCTTTTTGAAGGCTTGCTTCCTTCAGCACGTCTCTGATTTTATTCCTCTGGGTTTTCCCCTTGGCACTGAATGCCAAGCTCTCCCGGGGCATTCAGTGTCTGTGCCACGTCTGTTCTTCCAGACCCTCGTCCACAGAGCAGTGAAGCGGCGGGCTCAGTCGCCTGGGTACAAGGCTCTCTGCTTGGCCACGTCTTAGATCTGTGACTTGGGGCTAGTTCTGTAGGCTTCATCGTCCTCAACTGTACAAGGAGATAACAGTACAGCCGCCTATGTCACAGAGCTCGTCTGCGGACTAAATGAGTTCTTACTTGTGAAGGGCTCGAGACAGTGCCTGACACCATTATTATTTAGTCTGGGCTCCTTCCATTTCTAATGTGGGGTTTACTGGTAAATATTAGCTGTTAGCAACGATAAGACCATGGAGGAGGATGGACTTGTCAGTGTGATGGTGCTAAGTATTTCAACATGTTCTGTTTCTGTACTTGATGATATAAAGCAAAAAAAGCCCTAACTAAAGCTGCTTTCTGTTTTTCTTAACCTCTTTGTTGAGATTCAATTAATACACCATACAGTTCACCCCTTTAGAGTGTGCTCTTCAATGGTTTTGATACACTACATTATTTTTTAAGGATTTCTGGTAAAATAGATAAAAAACATAAAATTTGTCATTTTATCCATTTCTTACATTCACAGTGTTATGCAATATCATTGCTAGTCCCCAAACTTTTTCATCACTCCAAAGAGACACTTGTACCCATTAAGCAGTAACTCCCCATCTCCCACCACCTCCGCCTTTGGTAATCTCTGATTTGCTCTCTGACTCTGTAAATTAGCCTGTTGTAGGTAGTTCATGTAAATGGAATCATAGTTATTTGTCCTTTAGTGTCTGGCCTATTTCACTTGGCATGTTTTCAAGGTTCATATTGGTTCAACTATCAGAACTTCATTCCTTTTTATGGCCAAATTATACTTCATTGAATGGAGAGACCATAATTTGTTTGCTTATCCAGTCATCCATCAGTGGACACTTGGGTTGGCCCCACCTTTTGGCTGTCTTGAATAAGGCTGCAATGAACATCCATATACCTTTTCAAGTTCTTATTGGATTAGCCAGAAAGTTCATTTGGGATATCCCATAAGGTGGTACAGAAAAATCCAAACATTTTGGCCAACCTAATACTTTCAACCCACCGAAAAGTGGAACTGTTAGGCCATGTAGAAATTCTATTTTAGCTTTTTGAAGAACTGTTGATATTTTCCTGGAAAGCAGTTGCTTTTTGGTCATTCTGTCTTGTATACTGTCCTCAGATGCTATTCCATCTCCTCCTGTTACCAGAGTTTTGTTGTCCTCCCTTGTCTACCCTCCCAACCACATGTCTCCCAGCTGGCTGGCTGAGGGACACCCTTCTGCTCCGTCACCCACTGACAGTGCATGTTTCACCTACCCTGACCACACATCCGCCTGATCCCTTGCATCTCATTGTCTGAGGAGGGACAGGCTTGTAGAAGGTCATCCATAGGTCCCAGACCACCCCTGCTGGAAGGGGTTTCAGCCACATGCTGTTCCTAAAGCCTTTGAGGGGTGGGGAGCCAGGGATGTGGAGCCAAAAGGCCTGCAAGGATTTCAGCCCTCCTTAGACAGGCTCCTTCATGCTCTCATCACCTCAGCATCATGTTCTCCATCCACTTGCTTTTTTTTGTCCACCCTGTCCAGAGGGAGAGTTGTTCTTCCATCTTTATTTGCTCACAGTTCCTGTAGTTTTCTAGGAGTGAATTAATGAATAAATACTGCAGCAGACTGTAACCCGCCTCAGACAGTCATTCTGCTTGTTGGGCTAATTGTTAGCTTGGGTTTCTGGATGTCATTCATTTCACAGTAAGGCTCTTAATTAATCTCAGCACTGTTCTCACCAGAAGAAAGGCTGATACGGAGAAACATCCCCAATTACCATGAGAAAGGGGGTGTGGAGAGCCCCGTTGAGTTTTCCTGGCATCCACCCCTTGTCTCAGATGAAACCCGCCCTTCACACATAGGCAGCCTGGCAATCAAGCCTGACAACTGGAGGGCTGTGAGAGCCGGCAGAGCCCCAGACCACAGAGACCCAGCGCTGGGGAGCCTGCCGGGGCTGCACCCTTGTTCAGTAACACCCATTGCGTTTCCCAGGACAGTGGAGAATCCCGGTGCCCTGAGCGGCCATGCCTCTGCTGTCCCAGAGGCAGGTGGGGTGGTTTTAATCCGGAAAAAGCTAAAGGTCTCTTCTTTTGTCTTTGTTTCTGTGCCTGCAGGACAAAAGATCCTCCATCACCGAAGTGACGTTTTAGAAACAGTGGTCCTGATCAACCCCTCAGATGAAGCCGTCAGCACTGAGGTAAGCATGTGGATCCGTGGGGCCTCACACAGTGGACAGAGCCCCAGGTGGTGAAGAGGGACAAGCGGGGGCATCAAGTTCTGGGTCCGGGGTGCTTCTGTGTCCCTGGCAGAGGCTGGTTCTCTGCATCAGCACCACCTGGACTGCCCTTTCAATAAGGACAGAGCGGAGGACGCTGCCCAGACCTTAGGGTTCTGTCGAGGTGAGGGGTATGGAGTGTTGGGGGTACTCAGAGGGTGCGCTGCTGCTCTGGAGTCTGGCTGGGACGCCGCAGGGTGATTAGACACAAGCCTTCAGGCTGAGACGCCTGTGAGCCAAATGTGGAGAAAAAAGGCTTCTCAGACACAAGCTTGCTCAGCACATCCTGCCCACCCCCTGGTCACGGTTGAAAGGCAGGCTAGCACAGCGGTCAGGAATATGGGCTCTGCCGCCAGACTGCCTGGGTTCTGCCACCCACTAGCAGGTAGCCTTGGGCAAGTTATTGACCATCTCTTTGCCTCAGTTTCTGTCTTTGTGAAGCGGAGATGAAGTGATGTGTCCAGAAGTGTCATGTGATTAGAGCAGAGCATGGCACATGGCAACCAAAACATCAGTGTTTTCTTCTTATTGTTTTTCTTACCACCATATAAAACTTTTGCCAGAGAGGGTAATTGGCTATTTCAGAGCTTACTGTAAGATCAGAACTAGGCTAATACTAAGAATCTTTGGTTCCCCCAGGCCAGAGGAATTGATGATCTCCATTTCCCAGTGTCTTTATTGCAGTTTGGTACCTTTGAGGTTGAATTGCTTCTTGGATGTTAGAATAGCTAGAGACCCAGGCGCCTCCACTATCCACGGCCTTTCTTCTGCCCACACTGAGCATCTTTGTGACTGTAGATTTAAATTGAGATACAATTCACACCCATAAAATCCATCCTTTTAAAGTATGCAGTTCATTGGGGTTTAGTATATTCATAATATTGTGGAACTATCATCAACATCTAATTCCTGAACATATCCATCACCCCGCAAAACCCCAAGCCCATTAGCAGTCACCATCCCCCCATAACCTCTGGCAACTATTAATCTACTTTTTACCTCTATGGATTTTCCTGTTCTGAATATTTCAGATAATGGAAATGGAATCATACGATCTGTGGCCTTTTGTGTTGGGTTTATTTAACTTAATGTAGCATTTTCCAGAGTCATCCACGTGTAGCCTATATCAGTACCTCATTCCTTTTTATGACAGAATAGTATTCCAGGGTATAGGTACACCACATTTATCCATGCACCAATTAATTGCTGGACATCTGGGTGGTTTGCCCTTTTTGGCAGTTGTCACATAGCCTGCTTTGATCCCATGTCGTCTGCTCTGCTTGAGCAGGACCTCTTTGACAATCCATGAAGGACAAGATTGAGGCAAATGATGCACTAGTGGTCTCCCTGGCTATTAGAATCAGGAAGTAGATACAACTAGGAAAAAAGCTGGAGGCTGAATATATGTACAGGCAGAGCGCCTGGAAGAGCTGTGAGCAATGGAGAAGGAAAAAATAAGGAATTTCTTTGCAGAGCCCAGGTTCACCTGTGGGGCAGATGAGGCTTGTGTGCTTCCTTGGACTGTGGGGTTTGTGGGGACAGTGGGTTACGTCCTGTTTACTTTCCATCCCTCCCCTAGCGCCTCGAATGATGCCTGGCAGTCACTTTGTGCTGAACTGAGTCAGGTTTAGAGCGCATAACCTTGGTGCTTGGAACAGTGGTTCTGCTGAAGGACAGGCTGGCTCCCTGCCATTTAAAAGAACAGAGTCCTTTTGTGCAAATGGTTCACAAGTCTGTTTAAAAGAGTCCCAATCAGGGTGGCCTTTTGTTTATGTTCAAGTTCAATGTCCGGCACCTTCCTGATGCCCATGGAGACTGCTCTTGGAGCTGTGTGTCTGGTGTTCAGCTTGGCAGGCAAGGGGTCCTGGGTGGGAGGGGCTGACTTGGGACCCTCCTTGGAGCCCTGTGATTCCTGAGGCAGCAGCTGGGGGACCTGACCTGTACTTGGTGAGTCAGCCTGTGAGATGTTCGTGTCTCACAGACTGCACGCTGCCAGCAGGCACAACTGTGCAACAAACGCTTGCCAGCTGTGGAGACTGCTTTGAAAAGACACGGAAACTGAGGGGAGAAAGTCACCTACCGCTGCTGCCTCGGTCGTAGCCAGACTTGGAAAATGGCCTTCACGGGCAGCTGGTGATTGCAGCCGCTGGCTCTGTCCCACACCCTGGGGCGGTGTGAAGACCGGGAAGTGAGTGGTTCTTGTTGGCTGGGAACCTGAAGCGCTCCAAGGGCCAGCCCGGTCCTGAGGGTGGGAGGCCAGTGCCCGCCCCGGCTCAGTGCGCCCACGCTTCGTTTCAGGTGCGCTTAATGATCACGGACGCTGCCCGACACAAGCTGCTCGTGCTGACGGGGCAGTGCTTCGAGAATACCGGAGAGCTCATTCTCCAGTCCGGCTCTTTCTCCTTCCAGAACTTCATAGAGATTTTCACCGATCAAGAGGTAGGCTCCTGTCTGGGAGTATCCACGCTTTACAGTTGCTCGGTTATTGTTGTAGCCTTAGGCTGATCTTTGAAAGCATTCACGGGAGATAGGAGGAGGGGAGGGGGTGTCCTACTCCTTTGAAATAAGCAAAACCACGTGGTGCAGGGTCCTGTAGCGCATCACCAGAGGAATTTAGAGCACTCGTCTATATAATTAATTGGAACCATCCTGATTGCCCGGTGGAGGCGGGAGTTGGAACAGTCATCATTTTACAGATGGCAGAGATGGTACAGGAACTCTGAATGACGGAGTCCACGAGAAAGCCCAGGTTGCCTGTTTTCTGAAAGAATACTCCAAAGATCTCTTTAGGGGTAGGATTTAACTGCCTTGGTCTCTTTCAGTGCATGTAACTTAATTTTCCTGGTCAAATTATTTCTGATTTCTCTTACCTTTAATGCCTGGCCCCAGTATTTGAGCTTGGGCTGCTTGAGTAGCCCAAGAAAGGAGGCAGGTAGGAAAATGGGGTATGTCCATAGGACATGTCCATGCCCCAAGAGAAAAAGGGTTAGAGTAGCTGGACTGAAGCCTGATCATTAACACTTCTAATGAGTATATCTTACTCAAGGTGATACATGATGAAGTATTGGAACCAACAGGATGATATTATTATTTGGTCAAATCAGATCAATGATTTTAATTTGGTTATTTCTGCTTGAGAATTTTATCTGGTTGGGAAACTTCTCTTTCCAAAATAACACACCTCTGTCTCCTAGTTAGAGCGACAACTCAGGGCTGTCAGCATAGCTGCTTGGGACTGCCTGTAGCTGATAGCAGACTTCTATGGGGAGAGGTTGAGGGATGTGCTGACAGGAGGAGTTACAGCATCTATTTAAAACCATCTTCCTGAGAACTTCCTGAGAGGGCGGCCTCTTAGTCTCGGGGGTGTTGGGAAGGGCCATCTGTCTTTCTGCATTTAATCTTCCTTGGCCCGGCAAATCACAGAGAGGCCTCTATGTACTTTCCATCACTGGCAAGAGCTGTAAATAAACTGCCCAGCTTCATTAGGCTCACCTGGAGGCTTTTTGTAAAAAGACTGGTGGGATGACATCACTGTGTTTCTCTGCTCCCTGGGGAGGAATAATAAAGGGACATTTTACTTGCATTTGAAGCTCTGGCTTTCAGAAGCTGTGACGTCATCTGGGTCCCAAGGCAGAGAGCCCAGGCTCTCCCCACAGCAAGGAAGGGCCCCGGGCGCCCGCAGAGCTGGTCTCACCGTGACCGCCTTACGAGCGAGGCCTGCGCCCCGTGTCTCTGCAGAGCTGTCCTGTCTTCCTCCAGGGCTGCTGGAGTTCAGGCTGCGTGTCTTGATCGTCTTGTATCTGTGGCGCCCACACCTGGGAAAGGCCCGGCACAACCCTGTTCCAGGCATTGAGAAGCCCAAGGCAGGGCACTCATTCTCACTCTGCCCCCTGCCCCGAGATGGGCTTATGAGCATCGTAACGTCAGAATCTTTTGCAGGACTGTGTCCCCAGGTTCACGCTGTGGATTTGTCTGGTAGCTGAGAGGTCACACACACTGTCAGCACCTTGGCAAGCGAGAGGGCTGCAGAGGCCAGGAGCCAGCCCTGGGGCCCAGTACCATGGGCAGGCAGGCCGCTAACTGGCTTCTCCATGTTCGGTTCAGTCCTGTGCCCTCAGCTTATTTATGTGCGCACGGGGGCCTCCTACATTCCTGTTCCAGGTTAGTTTCTATCCCTGTGTCATAGGTTTGTCTTTTTGGCAGTAAAATAGAATTGAGGACATATGTAAAGGAAAGGGTTTGTCACTGCTGGAATTTTAAATCTGGAGGCATCACAACCCACCCATCTGGACTCCAAATGTCTTTAAATAAGGCACAGTGTTGTGAACATTGCTGCTTAACACACATGAAAAGATCTCTAGGATTTTTCCTTTATAGACTAGGTCAGTGGTATCGGGGTGCCTTGGGAAGACAAGAAAAGGTGAATACATAGGGCTGGATTTGCTTTCTTCCCCTTGTTCCAGCCAGAGCACCTGGGCCTTTATCTTTTTCGCATTCTAGACTTTGGAGAAAGTATGCCATAGCCAAAGTGGATTGGAAACCATGGGACTAGGCCAATGGCTAACAGCTTTTTAGAGCTCTGATGATTATTGTTGCCTTGGGAAAGGGTTTTGAGGTCAGAATGACTCAATAACTAACGGATCTTAAAGGCCATTTGGTGTCTACTTTTGTTCCCTTTTATTTAGTCCTTGAAACATACTAGTCACTCCAGAGAAACCAGAAACACAATTTGGCAAAAACAAAAATGATACCAAACACATACACACACACACACACACACACACACAAGAATAGCTAAAAATAATGGGCTGAATAACAGAATTAATGGTACATTTTAAGCTTCGGCTTTGGGGAGTCTTAGTCACTGAAGATCAACTACAAAACCAGAACCTACAGATAGAACAGTCATCTGGCTAACCCATCCCTTCCTGCAAGCTGAGGATGGTGAAGTCACCATCTCCTGGGGACATTTTTCAGTCTGTCTGTTGGAAAGTTTTTCCTTATATGTCTCATCCTATCTTCAAGGAAGGAATGTGATCCCTTTTCCACCTGACAGTGTCTTAGATCTTAGACACCCTTTACTGCCAATTTTTTTTCCCCCTCCAGATTTATCATTCTCAGTTCTACTCGGTGTTCTTCATAAAACAAAATATTAAAAGTTCCCTACATTCTCTGATCACTGTCCACTGGTAGGAAGGAGGCACAGGGGTGGAGATGGGTGAGATTCAGGAGCTCAATCTCGGCCCTGTTTCACTGCCTGGGCGTTATCAGACAATTACATGCACGAGTCCAGAGCTTGGGGAATGAAGAGTGGGCTGGAGATGTTAATGTGGAAGCCATCAGCACATTAGAAAACAGATGACATAAAGGGAGAAATGTGTTAGCAGAGAAAGGGGCCCAGGTCTAGCGTTTAGAGGCTGAGGCCAGGGAGACGGAACCAAAAATTTTAGTTTGTTTTTTGGTCCAGTTTCTCTAAAACGTTATGACTCAGACTGGATACCAAACTCCGGGGATCACTGACCAGGTTAGGATTGTGAGAGTTAGTGACTTCTGTAGTTTTCAATACAATCTTCAGCAAGTCTGAAAGTAACTTTTGACTATCACCATCCACAATTAGATGTCAGTGAAGAAGGGAGGCTCTGAGGAGCTCTGTAATTAACATAATTTTTGGGGGGGGAGCTACCTTTAAGAAAAAAAAGAAAATTATTGATACACAATTAAGTACAGGACTTTGGGAGGGGACCAGACCACTGAGGAGCCTTGAAATTTAAGCTTCTTTAAGCCTTATAATAAAGGCACTTCACTGTCAACTAAAATCCTTGAGTATTTTCTATGGATATTGTTGATATGCGCCCCTCTCCGAATCCTGCTTTCCCAGCTGGTTTATTGAACTTTACATTTATCCCTTAGAATGCCGCATTAAGAGTTGCCTTAGCCATCATCATTCTAATGTCAAGAGCTTTTCTAAATGTCTTAATTCTGCCATCACACATTTCCAAGGCCTCCTGTTTTCATGCTATCCACAGATCTGATAAGCCTGCCTCCACCATTTTCATTCAAGTCAGCACCAACAGAACATAAATGAGCCCATCATAGACTCCTTTCCAGGTTGACGCAAACCAGCAGCTGTAAGTTCAGCTACTGTCACAATGTTCAGCGATCCTTTGAAACATCTTGCTAAATCCCAGAGATATGCTGTCTGCTGTACTTCCTCATTAGCCAAGCACATAATCTAATCAGAAGGAAATGTGGTTAGTAGGGTATGGTTTAGAAATTGCACCCTTATTTCATTAATATTTTCTGCATACTCCTTTATTTCCTATATCTTCCTTCCCCTTCCAGTATGCCTGAACTTAATTAGAAAAGGCAATTAACAAAAAAGACTATCTTTACCCTGAGCAGTATTTCTTCCCGTCCTGTCTCCCATCCATTTTTGTAAGAACAAGGTGGGGGTTAGCAATCACTGTTCTTGAGAGGTACTCGTGGGCTCTGGTCACTTCCCAAATGTCCACTTCAGGAGGACAGCAGGTACTGAATTGGCCAAGTTAAGCACAGTTCAGCAAGCATCTATTGAACCTGATGGAATACTGGGGAAACAAAGATAAAGCGATACAGAGAGAGAGAAGATGTGTTTCCTCCTGTTCAGGAACTTCTGGTATAATGGGCGCTTCTAGCTACTGTTTACTCTGGTGATGATTTCCAGATTCTTTCAGAGGAAGCCTCCAGTTCAGTCTAAGACACACTGACCGGTTTGTCACTCACATGTTGGCTCTTCTTGGTTGCTCTCATCTGTTCCTTGAATGGGCACTTGTGACACCCAGTCTGCCCCTGAGGCCCCCCCCACCCCTCTCTGGCGTGCATGCTGGCACAGGTCTGAAAGTCAGTTCTGGGGGCTGCTCCAAGGCCATAGTATTTCTTCCACCTCCTCCTCTTCCTGCTGGACCTTCTCCATCTCCTTGATGGGTTGAGTTCTTGTCTTGTACATAGCACGCTGTTGCTTCTCTAAAGGAATTGGATTTTCTGTCTCTGGGCACTGCTGACTTTCTTTTGTGCTTTTTCTTGTACATCATAATTTTCCATTCACCAGCCTCTTGGCTGTTTTTTACGGCCCTTGACTTACTAAGAATTCTGTGCTGCCTTGTTTCCTTTGGGATTCATTTCCTTTGTTTCATAGAAGCTCTCTGGGTAGAGGTGAAAACCCGAAAGGTACAGAGCTATTCCTTAAATCCTTTTACCTTCTCCTTGAGCTTGGTGATTACCTGCTTCACATAAAAAGAGCCAGTGACTGAATACTACCTATACACAGCTGGACCATATCTTTACCTGCCACACCTCTCAGAGTGGTATTTCAAAAATTGCAGTGAACTAAATTTAAAAATTTCACTATTAAAGACTCAGCAGTTCAAGTTATCCTGGATTTCTCCTCTAAAATGTAGTACAAAATATGAGCAGTTTGCACTTGCTCTCTGTGAAAGTTAAGGAGAAGAGCTGTAACCATGCTGTGCTGATGTGGGTCTATGCTAATTACTGGACAGGAAGCCACAGATGGTGCTCAGGTTTGCTTTGGTCCGCAGATGTGAGCAAAGACTCCCCTATGGATGGCTGTCATTTGCTTTTCTTTTCTCATCAGTTTTCTCAGTTTCCAAAAGAGTTGATTCTTATTCCTTTTATGGGAAATAGTCAAATCAGAGGAAAATAGCTAAGTCAAAGAAAGACTTGTTATTTTGCTGTTTGGTAACCCTTCAAAATGTAGGACAAATAAGCTAGTGAAACAAAAAGGGCTAGTTTACTGCAATCTAATGTTGGAAAGTTCAGATTTTATAGCCCTTCTAAACATTCACACTAGGAGCCTCAGAATGCTGGTATCTGGGACGTTGTATGAGAGAAAAAAAACATTCTAGTGCTAGAAGGGAAGAATTTAGACCCACTGGCTCAGGGATGTCAAATGAACTCTTTGCTCTGCCCTCATCTACCATCAAGGACACAGAGCTCTTTTCACAGGAAACTCTGGGCTGGTTTATGAGCTTTGCTGTAACTGAAGGAAGAAGGCGGAGGTTGATGGCATGATTCTCCTTTCCTAAGTACTAAGCATGGGGCCATATTGAGTGATAAAAAAACTGCATTTTCAAAATAGCTCTTCTGCAGTCCAATCCTGTAGTACTAAGTAAGGGGTTGAAAAACTTTTCAGCCGAATTTGATTTTAGCCACTCAGGCCCGGCTTGCCCTGAAAAGAATAGGAGTTAGAATGGAGCAGAACATCCCACCTTGGGTTCGAACAGGAGCAAATGGGGGACACATCTGGCTACTTGCTCATGTAATACCCAACTGCTCTAACCATCATGGTTTCAGAGTATCTGTATTTGCAGAAAGTCTGCTGGATGAATCACTCATGCTTTACATAATGTGAACTGATGCCAGAACCAGTAGTTTTTTGTATTAATGTACAGTTTATAACTTCCTGTCTCCAAGGTGCAAAAAATGAAGCCACCAAACATTTTTCTTCTCTACCCCCCAAATCCTAAACATTGACACCATGTGCACTATATCTAAATTCTTCTAATGTGTCATCAGTCCTTTTAGCCAGGCCCAGTGGAATAAAAGAAAACATTTTGTATCAGTGGTGAAATGACTCACCTAGCCTTCTCCTGTGATAGTTTATTACTTTTTAAAGGGCATTTTTGCATGGCAAGTACCCAGGGGTGCTGTGCAAAGTGTTTCATAACCACATAGGCACTGATCATCCAGACGGTCACTGGCCTTAGGAGTGGAGCAGAATTCTGCAGATCCCCTGTGGGGCAAGAACAGATGGTGGCGAGGTCTGAGGTTGGGTGGCAGGGGGCAGGGAGAAAGCAGAAGAGAATGGAAGGAACGGTCAGACCAGAGGCTGTTAGCTTACCAGTATGGAAATATTTATCTACCAACACCTGACATTTGCCCTGTGTGCATGCAATGATCCTGTAATACCTAGTAATAGATGGAGGGGCTGGATCAGTGATGACAGTCACTTAAACCTTTTCTTTTTTCCTTATGATTTTTTTTTTAAAATCCCAGATTGGGGAATTACTGAGTACCACCCATCCTGCCAACAAAGCCAGCTTAACCCTCTTCTGTCCCGAAGAAGGGGACTGGAAAAACTCCAATCTTGACAGACACAATCTCCAAGATTTCATCAATATTAAACTCAACTCAGCATCTATATTGCCAGAAATGGAAGGACTTTCCGAGTTTACAGAGTATCTCTCAGAATCTGTGGAAGTCCCATCTCCCTTTGACATCCTAGAACCCCCCACATCAGGTGGATTTCTAAAGCTCTCCAAGCCCTGCTGTTACATTTTTCCAGGAGGGAGGGGCGATTCTGCACTGTTTGCAGTGAATGGATTCAATATGCTCATCAACGGAGGCTCAGAAAGAAAATCCTGCTTCTGGAAGCTCATCCGACACTTGGACAGAGTGGACTCCATCCTGCTCACCCACATTGGGGACGACAATTTGCCCGGAATAAACAGCATGCTCCAACGGAAAATTGCAGAGCTCGAGGAGGAGCAGTCCCAGGGCTCCACCACCAATAGTGACTGGATGAAAAACCTCATCTCCCCCGACTTAGGAGTTGTATTTCTCAATGTACCTGAAAATCTGAAAAACCCAGAGCCAAACATCAAGATGAAGAGAAGCATAGAAGAAGCCTGCTTCACTCTCCAGTACCTAAACAAATTGTCCATGAAGCCAGAACCTCTGTTCAGAAGCGTAGGCAATACCATCGATCCTGTTATTCTTTTCCAAAAAATGGGAGTTGGTAAATTGGAGATGTATGTGCTTAACCCAGTCAAGAGCAGCAAGGAGATGCAGTATTTCATGCAGCAGTGGACTGGCACCAACAAAGACAAGGCTGAACTAATCCTGCCTAATGGTCAAGAAATAGACATCCCAATTTCCTACTTAACGTCAGTCTCATCTTTGATCGTGTGGCATCCAGCGAACCCTGCAGAGAAGATCATCCGAGTTCTATTTCCTGGCAACAGCACCCAATACAATATCCTGGAAGGACTGGAAAAGCTCAAACATTTGGACTTCCTGAAACAGCCACTGGCCACCCAGAAGGATCTCACTGGCCAGGTGGCCACCCCTGCTGTGAAACAAGTCAAACTGAAACAGAGGGCTGATAGCCGTGAGAGTTTGAAACCAGCTGCAAAACCACTCCCTGGCAAAACCGTACGAAAGGAGTCAAAAGAAGAAACCCCTGAAGTCACAAAGGGACTGGAAAAGGCACCCAAAGTTGAAAGCAAAGAAAAGGTGACGGTGAAAAAAGACAAACCTGTGAAAACCGAGACCAAACCTCCAGTGACAGAAAAGGAGACACCCAGCAAAGAAGAGCTGCCCCCGGCCAAAGCCGAGGGCGCCGAGAAGCCGGGCACAGATGTCAAACCCAAAGTTGCCAAGGAGAAGACGGTGAAGAAGGAGATAAAGCCAAAACCCGAAGAGAAGAAAGAGGACAAGGAAAAGGAAAAGCCAAAGAAAGAAGTGGCTAAGAAGGAGGACAAAACACCCGTCAAGAAGGAGGAAAAACCAAAAAAGGAAGAGGTGAAAAAGGAAGTCAAAAAAGAAATCAAGAAAGAAGAGAAAAAAGAAATCAAAAAAGAGGTTAAGAAGGAAACCCCACTCAAGGAAGCCAAGAAGGAAGTCAAGAAGGAGGAAAAGAAGGAAATTAAAAAGGAGGAAAAGGAACCCAAAAAAGAAATTAAGAAACTTCCTAAAGACACAAAGAAATCACCTACTCCCGTATCTGAAGCAAAAAAACCAGCTGCATTAAAACCAAAAGTACCCAAGAAGGAAGAGCCTGTCAAGAAAGAGTCGGTGGCTGCTGGGAAGCCAAAGGAGAAGGGGAAGATTAAAGTGGTCAAGAAGGAAGGCAAGACTGCAGAGGCTGCGGCTGCAGCCCTTGGCACTGTGGCCACTGCAGCAGCCGTGGCTGGGCTAGCGACCGCCGGCCCCGCCAAAGAACTCGAGGCCGAGAGGTCCCTCATGTCGTCCCCGGAGGATCTGACCAAGGACTTTGAGGAGCTGAAGGCTGAAGAGGTCGACGTTGAGAAAGGCATCAAGCCTCAGCGGGAGCTGATCGAGGATGAAGAGAAACTGAAGGGAACTGAGCCCGTCGAAGCCTATGTCATCCAGAAAGAGACCGAAGTCATCAAAGGCCCCGCCGAGTCCCCCGATGAGGGAATCACCACCACTGAAGGGGAGGGGGAGTGTGAGCAGACCCCCGAGGAGCTGGAGCCTGTCGAGAAGCAGGGGGTGGAAGACACCGAAAAATTTGAAGACGAAGGAGCAGGTTTCGAGGAGTCCTCTGAGACCGGAGACTATGAAGAGAAGGCAGAGACTGAAGAGGCGGAGGAACCGGAAGAGGATGCAGAGGACAACGCGCGAGTGAGCACCTCCAAGCACAGCCTGGCGGAGGAGGAGGAGAGTGCCAGGGCCGAGGCGGACGTGCACGTCAAGGAGAAGAGGGAGTCGGTGGCCAGTGGTGACGACCGAGCCGAAGAAGACATGGACGAGGCCCTGGAGAAGGGAGAAGCCGAGCAGTCTGAGGAGGAGGGGGATGAGGAGGACAGAGCCGAGGACGCCAGAGAGGAAGACTACGAGCCCGAAAAGGCTGAAGCGGAAGACTACGTGATGGCTGTGGTGGACAAGGCCGCGGAGGCTAGCCGTGCCGAGGACCAGTATGGGTTTCTCACCACGTCCCCCAAGCCAGTGGGAGCCCAGTCTCCCATCCGGGAACCTGCCTCTTCCATTCATGATGAGACTTTACCTGGAGGCTCGGAGAGTGAGGCCACTGCCTCTGACGAGGAGAATCGGGAAGACCAGCCTGAAGAATTCACGGCCACCTCTGGCTACACCCAGTCTACCATTGAGATATCCAGCGAGCCCACCCCCATGGATGAGATGTCTACTCCCCGAGACGTGATGAGTGATGAGACCAACAATGAAGAGACTGAGTCCCCGTCTCAAGAATTTGTAAACATCACCAAATACGAGTCTTCACTGTATTCTCAGGAATATGCCAAACCTGCTGTGACATCTCTCAATGGACTTTCTGATGGGTCGAAAACAGATGCCACTGATGGGAGGGACTACAATGCTTCGGCCTCCACCATCTCACCACCCTCCTCCATGGAGGAAGACAAATTCAGCAGATCTGCTCTAAGGGATGCCTACTACTCTGAAGAGAAAGATGCGAGAGCTGGTGCCATGCTGGAGGTCAAAGATACCATCTCACCAGTTTTGGATGAAAAACTCAGTCCACCCAAGAGCCCATCCCTGAGTCCATCTCCGCCATCGCCCATAGAAAAGACGCCCCTGGGTGAACGTAGTGTGAACTTTTCTCTGACACCCAATGAGATTAAAGTCTCAGCAGAGGCAGAAGTTGCCTCCGTGTCTCCTGAGGTGACCCAGGAAGTAGTGGAAGAACACTGTGCCAGTCCTGAGGATAAGACCCTGGAAGTGGTGTCTCCATCTCAGTCTGTGACTGGCAGTGCTGGCCACACACCATACTACCAATCTCCAACTGAAGAGAAATCTAGTCATCTTCCCACAGAAGTCATTGAAAAACCAGCAGCAGTCCCGGTGAGCTTTGAATTCAGTGATGCCAAAGATGAAAGTGAAAGGGCTTCCATAAGCCCCATGGATGAACCTGTGCCTGACTCAGAATCTCCTATTGAAAAAGTTTTGTCTCCATTACGGAGCCCTCCCCTAATTGGATCCGAGTCTGCATATGAAAGTTTCCTAAGTGCAGATGACAGGGCTCCTGGCAGAGGTATCGAAAGCCCCTTTGAAGGAAAGGATGGAAAAGAAGCCTCTCCAGACCAAATAAGTCCAGTTTCTGACATGACTTCCATTGGTCTTTTCCAAGACAAACAGGAAGGGAAAAGCACAGATTTTATACCAATAAAGGAAGACTTTGGTCAAGAAAAGAAAACTGATGATGTTGAAGACATGAGTTCTCAAGCAGGACTGACCTTAGATGAAAGGAAGTTAGGAGATGTTTCTCCTACACAAATAGATGTCAGTCAGTTTGGATCTCTTAAAGAAGACACTAAGATGTCCATTTCCGAAGGCACTGTCTCAGACAAGTCAGCTACCCCCGTCGATGAGGGGGTAGTGGAAGACACATACTCTCATATGGAGGGTGTGGCCTCGGTCTCCACAGCTTCTGTGGCTACGAGCTCATTCCCAGAGCCAACGACAGACGACGTGTCTCCCTCACTGCACGCCGAGGTTGGATCTCCACACTCCACTGAAGTAGATGACTCTCTTTCCGTGTCTGTTGTGCAAACACCCACCACTTTCCAGGAAACAGAAATGTCTCCATCAAAAGAAGAATGCCCACGACCAATGTCAATTTCTCCACCAGACTTCTCCCCTAAAACAGCCAAGTCTCAGACACCAGTTCAAGATCACAGGTCAGAGCAATCCTCAATGTCTATTGAATTTGGCCAGGAGTCCCCTGAGCACTCCCTTGCTATGGACTTCAGTCGTCAGTCTCCTGACCACCCGACAGTGGGTGCAGGCATGCTTCATATCACTGAAAACGGGCCCACTGAGGTGGACTACAGCCCTTCTGACATGCAGGACTCTAGTTTATCCCATAAGATCCCACCAACAGAGGAGCCATCCTACACCCAAGATAATGATCTCTCTGAGCTCATCTCGGTGTCTCAGGTGGAGGCTTCCCCATCCACCTCTTCTGCTCACACCCCTTCTCAGATAGCATCTCCTCTCCAAGAAGATACTCTGTCCGATGTTGTTCCTCCCAGAGACATATCCTTGTATGCCTCACTCACTTCTGAAAAAGTGCAAAGTCTGGAAGCTGAGAAGCTCTCCCCTAAATCTGATATCTCTCCGCTCACTCCGAGAGAATCCTCTCCTCTGTATTCCCCTAGTCTTTCAGATTCTACCTCTGCAGTCAAAGAGCGCGCAGCAGCATGCCACACTGCCTCTCCCCCACCGATGGATGCGGCGTCCGCAGAGCCCTATGGCTTCCGTGCCTCCATGTTGTTTGATACAATGCCGCACCATCTAGCCTTGAATAGAGATTTGACCACACCCGGCATGGACAAGGATGCTGGAGGGAAGACACCTGGAGACTTCAGCTACGCCTATCAGAAGCCTGAGACAATGACCAGGTCCCCAGATGAAGAAGGTTATGACTATGAGGCTTACGAGAAAACCACCCGGACCCCAGAAGTGAGTGGCTATTACTATGAGAAGACCGCGAGCATCACCAAATCCCCATGTGACAGCAGCTACTCCTATGAGACCATGGAGAAGATCACCAAGACTCCTGAAGATGGTGGCTATGCCTATGAGATTACTGAAAAGACCACCCGGAGCCCGGAAGAGTCTGGGTACGCATATGAGATAAGCGAGAAGACCATACGGACCCCTGAAGTGAGTGCTTACAGCTACGAAAAGACTGAGCGGTCTCGAAGGCTCCTGGATGACATCAGCAATGGCTATGATGATTCTGAAGAGGGCGGCCACACACTGGGGGATTCCAGCTACTCTTATGAGACCACTGAGAAAACTGCCGGTTTCCCTGAGTCTGAAAGTTACACCTATGAGACATCTACAGCAACCACTCGATCCCCAGATGCCTCCACATACTGTTATGAGACCCCGGAGAAAATCACTCGAGCCCCCCAGGTGTCTTCATATGCCTATGAGACTTCAGACCAGTGCTACACAGCAGAAAAGAAGTCCCCCTCCGAGGCTCGCCAGGATGTGGACTTATGCCTTGTGTCCTCCTGTGAATACAAGCATCCCAAGACGGAGCTCTCCCCCTCCTTCATTAATCCCAATCCTCTCGAGTGGTTTGCCAGTGAAGAGCCAACTGAGGAATCGGAAAAGCCCCTCACCCAGTCAGGAGGAGCCCCGCCACCTCCCGGAGGGAAGCCCCAGGGCCGACAATGTGACGAAACCCCTCCCACCTCAGTCAGTGAGTCCGCCCCGTCTCAGACTGACTCTGACGTCCCTCCAGAGACCGAGGAGTGCCCCTCCATCACAGCTGATGCCAACATTGACTCTGAAGATGAGTCCGAAACCATCCCCACAGACAAAACCGTCACCTACAAACACATGGATCCACCTCCGGCCCCCATGCAGGACCGCAGCCCTTCTCCACGCCACCCTGACGTGTCCATGATGGACCCGGAGGCCTTGGCCATCGAGCAGAACCTGGGCAAAGCTCTGAAGAAAGACCTGAAAGAGAAGACCAAGACCAAAAAGCCTGGTACAAAGACCAAGTCGTCCTCACCTGTCAAGAAGGGTGATGGGAAGTCCAAGCCCTCTGCGGCTTCACCCAAGCCAGCAGCCTTGAAGGAATCCTCAGATAAGGTGTCCAGAGTGGCTTCTCCTAAGAAGAAAGAATCTGTGGAAAAAGCGACCAAAACCACCACCACTCCTGAGGTCAAAGCTGCACGTGGGGAAGAGAAAGACAAGGAGACCAAGAATGCCGCCAATGCCTCCACATCCAAATCAGTGAAGACAGCAACAGCAGGTAGGTGGGAGGTGCGGGCATCCTGGTACAGGACACTGCGGTTCTACTTTTAGCTACAGCCTCTGCCTTTCCACCTGACCTTGTACTGGGGAGGTGAGAGAGAGCAACTTGGTGCTCTTCCTTCTTTTCACCATTTTCTTTTGCCACGGTGTAGGGAGCCTCGCCCAGTGTAGCCCATAGGCCTTGGGGGAGCTCAGCGTATAGCCCAGGGCAGCTCCGATTTCCCAGATGTGAGCCCTAGGTTTGCTCCCTTTTGCAAAACCACAACCTTGTCTGAATCTCCAGAACCAAGGATGTGTGTTTCAGGCTCCTTGGGAAGATTCTGTTGACACTGGCTTCAGCCATGCTGGCCCCAGAATCAAGCTGAGGTGCCATGAGCCAGGAGCTCCCACAGGCCTAGGGAGAACTAGAGTTCGAAGGCAAGCCTGGAATAAACAGCATAGGTCCAAGGTGAAGCCCTACCCCAGCCCAATGAAGCCAGGGCACCTGTATTAAGCATGCTAAGTGATTCTCATCATGTGGCCAGGAGGAAGAACCACTGCCTTAAAATGCTAGTTCTCTTAATGTTTCAACCTTCTAATTAGAACAAATCAGAAAGTCAATTCTAGAAACAAGGTACCCAGAAACTTTGAGATTAATCTGAACCTTCACTTTGCCCAGGCTTTCTGACTTGGGGGGAGTTTGGGCTGTGACATACCCCTTACCTTAGTCTGGTATGTTCTGATTGGCTAGAGAAAGCAGAGTCTTTCAGAACCTTCCTGTTGCTAAAGTTTGGTATCCAGTCTGGTCTAAGGAGAGATGTCTACCATTTAGAGGACTGTCTTAAGGAGAGAATACAGTGTTTCATCAGTTTATGCAGGAGACTGAGGTGCTGAGGGTCTTGGAGGTCATATGATATTAAGATCTGACCTCTGGCTAGATCAAATGTGAAGGGATAATATTCAGCTGTGGGCCAAATTGCTTTTAAATGAAATCCTAACATGAATTACTAAGATGGCTTAACTATGCTTTACCAAATGCAGATGCTTTCTTTTGTCCTTTAAGATCTATTTCTTAGATCACATTTCAAATTAAAAGACACACTAGTAGCTCTTTTAGGAGTGTTGCTGTCTCGTTCTATCTTTGAGGAAAGCCTTGGCAACTCTTAATTGCCAGTGCATTGTCTACAAAGGAAAATGCCCCATTCTTCATTTCTCCTGAGATCATAAACAACCAGGTGATACTGTCTCAAACTGCCAGTGTTAAATGCCCTCTATGAAAGAGGGGAATGCCCATACCCACTCCCATGTCCTAGAGCACCTTCTTGGGAATAAGTAGGGAAGGTGTGCTGGACAGATGAGTCTCTTTGCATTTTTGTCACCCTGGCTTTCTCTTTGTTTTTATTCGTTTATTGAAGGGCCAGGATCCACCAAGACGTCCAAGCCCTCAGCTGTGCCCCCAGGCCCCCCTGTGTACCTGGACCTGTGCTATATTCCCAACCATAGCAATAGTAAGAATGTCGACGTTGAATTTTTCAAGAGAGTGAGGTCGTCCTACTATGTGGTGAGTGGGAATGACCCCGCTGCTGAGGAGCCCAGCCGGGCTGTCCTGGATGCCCTGCTGGAAGGGAAAGCCCAGTGGGGCAGCAACATGCAGGTAAGCGTTCCAGGATGGTGTCTGCCCGACACGTGGAGCTGTGTCCAGAGGCTGAGGGAAGGGATCATGTTTAATGAGGCACCACTGTGGATCCCCATGAGGTGCCCAGGGGGCCTGCCACACTTGAACAAAGTGCACACTTGGACAAAGTGGATTTCACACACAGAAGCTGGTCTGAAAGTATTCTCGCCACCAGCCACCATGGACTTAGAGGAAGGCCACTTTACCACCCTAAAGCATAATTCATTTATCTGCAGAGTGTGCCCAAGATTACATGCCTTTCATATACCAAGAATATTAAGCAATGTAATCAAGTGTCATATTTCCATGTGAGATGGATAAAGATTAGCTTTTACTTCTTTGTCTTTCCCAAGTAGATGAAAGCTAAGGATATGACCATTTAGAAAATCCGCTGTCTACATGAGATTCTGCAGGAGGAGCATTGCCAAAAATGGTCCTCAGCAGGACACTCCCAACTCCCAAACATCGTAACACGCCACAAGCCACTCTTAGTATTCTTTCAGCTATGGGTTTTATCTAAGTTTTACTTATGGTTTTGTATAGTCATCTAGTAAACTGTATTTGCATAACATTAAATAGAAATCCTGGTTATTTCATCATACGAAATCTAATGAGAGGCGCCCAGTGCTCTCTTACTGAATACTAGGTAGAATTTAAGCTAGTAAGCACTTACCCACCCTACTCCTCTGTCCCAGCCACACACACAAACTGAGGACATAAATCTTTGCTCTCATGATGAAATGTTAGTTAACACGCAATTAGAAGGTTTTCGGCTGCATTAATAACTAAAGCCCCTCTGTTTTAAATATGCAATATCTTTCATGTAAAACCTATCAGTTGTGTTAAAGAAAATACAAGAAATTCCACCTTAACTGAAGAACTTCTCAAACACTAAAGAACTGAAAACTGATACAGATGAACTAACTGGCTAATCATGACTTGCTTTTGGTTCTAGTCTTCAAATACCCCAGGAAAACTAATTTTTTAGCAGCTTTATTTTGGTTCCTAGAAAATGTAGGTTGAAAAGTCCTTTGGATTTTCTGAGGACAATAGAATATTTTTCTCTTTCCCTTTCTTCTTCTAATGGTCTAAATAATACCTTACCGCCGTTCTAATTTTTTTTCCACCCCATTTCTGGTTCTGCTCTTCAGCAGCTGTTTTCTCCCTCCCTGCAGGTGACCCTGATCCCGACTCATGACTCAGAAGTGATGAGGGAATGGTACCAGGAGACCCATGAGAAACAGCAGGACCTCAACATTATGGTTTTAGCAAGCAGCAGCACAGTGGTTATGCAAGATGAATCCTTTCCTGCATGCAAGATCGAACTGTAACAACCAAGGTCAGCCGCACCACAGGATTTGAACTTTGTTTCCAGAAATTCTTCGATTTGAAACCACCTTTTCTAAAAAAAAAAAAAAAAAAAAGTCAATTTATCTAAGTAAGTCGCTGAACTGTTACCTGCCAAACACTATACTGTGTCATGGTGATACAAGTCACTAATATTTCTCAGTTTTTGCTGATTGCTGAGGGAAGTAGCAGTCTTCCCACACTAGGGTTCAAGTTACTGCAAAATTACCTACCCCAGTTCATCTGCTGAACATTTGGAAACCATGCACTAGCAAACCCAACTGACTTCTGCTAAGGTAGAGGCATTTGTCTTAGAGAGAAAGAAAGAGAGAGAGAGAGAGAGTGCGTGTGCACAAAAGAGAGGGAACAGGACAGAGAGAGAGAGAGAATGAGAAGGAAAAAAGAATGCAAGAGAAGGAGATGTAATGGTAGAGAGTGCTGGTGAGATACCAGAGAGAGAGAGAGAGCAGGGTGGGGCACGGAGGAGAAAATGACCAACAGTCGCATCTGCATTTTCTGTCTATCCTGTTGTCTGCAAAGTTTGCCACTTGTGTCAGTCTGAGTCATCAAAAAGGGTCTTAATTTCCTAAAACAAGTTGGCTAGAAGAAAACAGAAAACAAAACTCGTTACGAGGGCATGTGAGATTTTTCACGCCTTAATTAAGCTCCTTCAGTTTGAAGGCTGCACACTGACATAACGTAGTGAGTGTAGACTGGACATGCACGTGGTTTGAACCCCATTCAGAACTCTCGGACTCTTCAAACACACAAGTAGGTTGATCTAAGGCATGTTCCCAGGATCCGTGCACACAGTTAGTCCACTCTGGGTCAGTTAACCTGCATGCGGAGACACCCAAGTCCACCCCGATTAACAAGCAAATACCAAAGCAGTTGGGAGTACATACGGTAGACAATTTGCCTTAGGAAGTGACTTGAATGTACAAAGATACTTGATGCACTTATTTTTTAATGTGAGACAGCAAGTTTATAAAACATCCATGTAGGATTATAGATACTCCAGTTACAGGAGCATGTGTGTGCACGTGGGAGGGGTACTTGGAGCTTACCTGATTGGTGCAGCAATCTGATGCTGAGCATTGTGTGTTGAATACCACCTCAGGCCCCTCAGCCAGACAAGTTGAGCCTGTCTTAGCTTCTTTACTACTGCAAGTTCAAGACTGAAACGGCTTCTATGATCAGAACTGGGAAAACAGTGAATCTTAATGGTGGAAGAGGTTCTCAGCAAATGTACAGTATTTAGCTTCCTTTGTCTTACAGTGGCTTTTTTTTTTTTTTAAATTTTCCATTAATTTCAGTATAATTATGGGAACAAGTGTACAGAAGAATTTTTTTTTTTTAGATATGTGGGAACTTTTCATAGATGAACTTTTTAACAGATGTTTTCATTTACAGGAAAATGCACAGAAAATTTTCAAGTGACAGTCTTTTTTTTTTTTAACTGTTTTGTAAGACAAAAAATGAGTAGTGTTTTTTGAAGTTCTGGTGAAAACTGAAGTCTGATATTGCAGTAATAATATTTATTAAAAGTCCATCCTACCAGGAATAGTGATACCTCCCACCCCTTGAGTCCCATAACAAAAATCTGAGTATGTGCTATTTGAGAGTAGGGGAGAATGGCTAAACTTTTCTAGGCCTTTACAAGTACATCACCCAGTGGTATCCTGCATACTTCTTTCAAGATCTTCAACCATGAGGTAAAAGAACCAAGACAAGTTCAAAGGGCCCTAGCAAAAATTTGCTTTGGGATTTTCTTTTCTGGGAAAAAAAAAAATACATTGAAAGCAAATGAATTTCCAGCTCCTGTGGTTTATTATGTAGAGTTCAGAGATCATGTTCATCATTGTTATCACTGAACTATGAACCTGGGAAGCCAGATCATGATTAAAACTGACGTCACATTTCAAGTTGCAGATCAACGCACCCAGTGTTCAGATGTGGCAAACTTTTCGGTGACAGCTGTTCTGGGCTCTGTCGCGTTGCGTCTCCTGCAGACTCTTAAGACCTACGGAGTAGTCAACAATCACCTCGTTTTATTTTCTATGTAGTTATTTATTTCAGAATTAACATTTTAGTTTATTTTTGTCTGTTAAGTGTGTGTTTTGCACTGCTAACTACTATGAGGGTTTAAACAATGCTTCTTCTGGGTCCCTTCACTGAGGACCTAATGCAGTCTACTTAATGCTGTGAATTACATTTTTCAAATGTTTAATTTTTTAAAAAAATTAATCTATTTTTTTTAGGCTTCTCTAGAAATGCAGCTTTTATTTATTACCCTATTTCTTGGAAGTCCTTAAGAACAACGCATTGATTAAGGGTACAAAAAGTGAACACATGATAGAAAACTCATTGATAAAAATGGATTTCAGTGAGTATAAACTCATCTACTTCAAAGGTATTTTAAGAGCCAACCTAAGATACTCAAGATAATTCTTAATAACTAGTTGTTAAGTTGGTTCACAAAATGCATTGGAAGAGAATCAGACTTCCAGCCTTCTTGCCAAATCCAGACCTCTGGTTGATTTTTCTTTGATAGAAGATGGAATTGTTTTCCAATTTCCCACATTAATTTACCATGTACATAATTTTGCTTTAAGGAAAAAAACCAAACATTTTAGGAGAATTATAGCCAGTCTTCAAATATAACCACTCTATCCCACTCTTTTTTTCTTTCTTTTCTTTTTTTGCTTTGGAATATAGTAGAAAATACACAAAAGCTGTCACTGGTCAGCTGGCTCTTTAAATAGATAAGTACCTTTCTCCATCCATTATTCTCAGTGATGACCACAGAGCCCAAATATCACAGGAAAACCAATATTTACATTATAGGTTGCTCCTGTCCTTCCAGACACCTTTCCTACCTGTGTGACTAACCTAATTTTGCTAGTTCCATAAACACACAATTAGTTTAGAAACAGCCATCACAATGTACCATGTACATTCCTGGTGAGAGCTAAAGATTGACACAGACTTCTAGGAGCTTTATTCATACTGATTATGTAATCCAATTGTATAGATTGAATATTTGAGTGGAAGGAATTTACATTCTGTTTAAATGATGGGATTCCATCGAGATATAGCACTCATGATCATGACCTTTTTGGTAGTATTCTTAAAATTCTACAGAGACTAAATGTTAGAGATGATCCTCCATTTTCAATTTTAACTAATTCTATTCCCTTTCTCAAAACCCAATCCTTGTGCATGCTTTTCTCAGTCTTGTGGTGGGACTGGATACAATGACTGACCTTCCCCTCCGCCCCTCCCCCAACCCTTAAATGCCATTTCCCATGGAGTTCAAAAAAAAATTTTTTTTTTCCTTAACCTTACATATCATAGTGAATGGTTTCCCCAGTGTATATGAATGTTTTAAGTGTCTCCAATAGCTTACACAGTTTAGGAGCTTTCCAGTACTCATTTAATAAGGTTTAATCACTTGCTAATGAAATTTTACCACTTCCCATTTTCTCTGTTACCAAATTTCAGCTCTCAGGAGCATGTTTTGCTATTCAGAAATTTCTTTTCTTGCCTCTGTCACAGGAGGTTCTTGCTCAGTAATGATATGGTGAGTTAGAGTAATAACTTTATTTTGCACTTCAGATTTAGAAGAAACGATCCTGTTTCCATTTGAAAGGAACTGTAAAGCTTTTTATCATTTAACCAACTGAACAACACACCAAAAGCAGCCTAGGGATGAGCACTTCTTTGAAGGCGATTAGGTTATTCACCTGGTATTTAAACTATTTACTATGAAAAAAAGAAATCTGTGACTTTATTCATTTAAAAAGGCAGCATCAAAAACTGAAAAGGAAGGGAAAAAATAAACAGCTTCTCAGTACTCACTTGGCGCTCCCGGCAAAAAAGGAGCCAGATGGGGCCCTGAGTCCGCGCGGGCGGCCCGTCCTTCCCCGGGAGGGCGGGGCCGGGGCCCTGCCGAGAAGCACCTCCCACTCCTCTCTCTCGTCCTGAATGGTGTTTGTGTCGGTCCGCAGCTGTGTATGGTATTGCGTCTTATAATCCTGCATCACTTCTATCCTATCCAGTCATATCTAATGTAGAAAATTAGTTTCCAGTGAAAGTAATATGTAGTGCTTTTATGATATTTGTGTGCAATATCCCCTCTTCCATTGAGGATATTTGATGTAAAAGAAAAAAAATCAGTTCCACAATAAAAATACAAAAGTGGCAAAAAAAAGGGTGTGTGTGCTGTCTTTGGTTGTGTGTTGCTGTTGGGCGCGTCGGAGGGCTGGGATCTGCTGCCCACAGAGGTGTGCGTGTGGGCGCGTTTCTTTCACGAGGGTCATTATATTCTTTCCAGAGTGGGTTCCCTGGTTTTTGGTAAACTGCTGAGAGGGCCCTGCTACTGTTTTTACAACTGCTGTTATCTTTTTTATAGCTAAGCCCGAGAGGATCTTGGGGTCTAAGGACAGAAACTGGAAGATCAGAGAGAGTTAAAATCATTGCTTAGAAAGAAAAAGTAAACAGAGCAGTGTAGCTGAAGGAGGATATTGGGAGGGTTTCCTACTAAATTATAAACCCCCAAGCCAAGTTCTCATCCTAGGTTTGTCATACCTGGCTGTGTGACCTCAGTCACTTAATCCGTCCCGAATTTCTTTCCTTACCTGTAAAAAATGAGATTTGACAAGATGGTCAAACTGGATGATTCCTCCAAGGGCTGACTTTCTGGAGCTCTACAAAGCCATCACACTCCGTCATTATATCTTCGCTTCTTGCTCAGTTACAGAATAAACCCTATATAACATAATATGCTGTGGATTAGATTCACACCTTGGAACTAGAAGTTGTTTAGGAAAAGTGATGATAATAATAAAAAGGAAGAACTCCCCTTAATCATTCAATGATTATTATACCTTTACTCCATACCCAGCAGTGGGTAAGACTGTGGGGTTTGTTTGAAGGTGAGCAAAAGTCCCACCCTAACTGGTCTCGGTGACTGGGACTCCCAGAATCCAAGGATGAGTGTAGGTGACCACAGGAAAACCACCAGATGTGAGGCTAAACTGAGACCAGGTGCATGTGCGTGAGTATTTTAGACGAAGAAAATTCCAGGCAGAGGTAAGGCTCAAAGGGATTCCAGCTCAGAGGAAGGCTCAGCATGTTGGAACACAGACTGGCAAGATGCAGGGGGGAGGCCCCAGCACCTCAGCTCCCTCCACAGAAGACACACTTGCAGTGATCGACAGACTGCCAGTACTCGGTCCTGTCTGCAGAGACGGTCCTTCGGCCTCAGAAGGCCTCTGCAGCCTGTCTGGAGTCATAATGACGTTCCTTTGTCACAAATACTCCTTATAATCTTATACTGTGCCCCCAAGTCATGAGGCTGGTAAACGGGTCCCATAAGAAGTCCCTCGCTGTATGCCAGAAGGCATTCTGAAATCCCTCCAAAAATTAAAAGGGTTAAGCATGTGACCAAGAGATTTTAATTACATCTGTCAGATTAAGCAAAGGTAAGTTTTGTATTCTACTGCCAAATGACTCAGTTCCAGGAAGTCTTTCTGGCCTGAACTTAGGAGTGACCAAGCAACCTGGTTTGCCCAGGACTGCCCTGGTTTAAGCACAGGAAGTCCTGAGTTCCAAGAGACCCCTCAGTCCCAGAGAAGCCCCTGGTACTGGTCACCCTACCTGAACCCCTCCATGTGTTTCTATGTGCCCTGCCACCCAGACCAAGCACAGCAGAGATGCAGGGTTGGGGGGTAGTTCATCCCCTTCTAGCTGGTCCTGTTCCATTATACCTTGAAGGGAGCGTTTCTTCAGTTTCTGTTTTCCTATTTTGCAGGCAAATTAACAAAGTTTTGTTACAGTACTAAGACTACATCTTTCTCTTTGTAAATTCTAGATGCTTCTCTGTGTCCTTACAATCAGTCAGCTTTCAACACACTTTTGACTCATGAATTCTTGGTCTCTTGTGTAATCCTGGATCCCACCATTTCCTCTTTGATCTTATACTGTGCATCTTGGCAATTCCCTGGAGCCACACGGGCAGACTGAGTTTTGGTCAGTCAATTCCTTTAATATGAGCTGCTGCTGCTGAATCCCTCAGCCGTGCCTGATTCTGCAGCCCTTTGGACTGTAGCCCGCGAGGCTTCCCTGTCAATGGGATTTTTCAGGCAAGAATCTTCCTCCAGGGGATCTTCCCCACCCAGGAATCGAACCTCTGTCTCTTATGTCTCCTGCATTGCGGGTGGGTTCTTTTACTCCCGCCCCGAACCATATAAGCAGTTCTGGCTAATTCTCTGGGGGCTACCAGCAATGTTTCACAGACGGTGGCACATCTTCATAAGGCATGAAAGATAGGCACAGTTCTATTTCATAGCTTCGACTATGTCCCACTCAAACCAATCACGCACACTACTTTTAAATGCAGTCTCATGGATTTAAATGCTGTGTGTCAACTGACGGCTTTTATAACTTCTATCTCTGGTCTGTACTTCTTCTCTGAACTCATACATACAGCTGCCAATTAAAAGGTCCATTCTGATGTCCAATAGGATCTTTAAAATATCCCAAATCAAACTTAACATGCTCCCAAATAAATCCCGTCTCCCCAAACTGCTTCCCCTCCTAGGCTTTTCCACCTCAGGAAATGGCACACACTTCATTCCAGTTGCTCAGGTCAAAAATCTTGACCCATTAGCAATTCTGTGGGCTCTGCCTTCAAGACACTTCCAATCTAACCCCTTCTCACATTCACCGTTACTACCCTTGTCCAGGCCAGTCATCTCTCCCCTGGATGACTGGTCTCCTGTTTCCTATTTTTGCCCTCCAAGCCTATGCTTTTCATTGTACCTAGAGTAGAGCAATCCTTTAAGAATGCTAGGTTGTATCATGAAGCCCAGTGCACAAACCTTCAAATGGGTTTCCATCTTGGAGTAAAAGCCAAGGTCCTTCTAGTGGGCAGCGGGCCTTCACCACCCGTCCTTCCCTTTACCCCTGGTCTCCCTGGCCCCATCTCCCTTGGCTCCCCACCTGCCACGGTCTGCCCCAGCCATACGGGCCTTGCTCTTCTTCATGCACTCTAGGCACGCTTCTCTCCAGGGTCTTAGTACTGGGGTCTTTGTCTACTGTGCTTTTCCCCAGCAGACCCCAAGACCCTCAACCTCATCTGCATGGGTCTCTTTGCAAACGTCATCTCCTCTAAAAGGCCTTCCCTCACCACCCTACATTAACCTGCAAGCTCCGCCACTTAACCTGAACTGTCCTTCCCTCTTCCTTGTTTTCTCTGTATCACCACATGGCATATACACACTCATTATCTGTCTCCTTCCGTAGACTAGAAACACAAGGGAAGGGCTCTTAGTCTGTTTTGTTCCCTTCTGTATCCTCAGGGACTACTTCAGCCATTCCCGACACAGACTAGATGTGTGTGACACATATCTAGCAATGACACATCCTAGTCATTGCTGAATGGCTGAATGAAAGAAGAAACTCAGTTTCAGCTCAGCACAGTGATTATATGGGGTGGTTGTATGAAAGGGGTTTGGAATTAGACAAACTCGGTTCAAGCACTGTCCTTGCCGCTCGTTAATTGTGTGGCCCTAGGCAAGTCATATCAGTCAGTTTCCTCCTTTGCAAAATGAGGGTGACAATGTCTGCCTTGCAGGATTATATAAGGATTAGAGAGGATTTGATAAGGTAGTATTAAATTAGGTAGGAACAGGCACCCACAAAGAGTTATTAAACACAATTTGTGTCATCAAGAAGGGTATAGGACTGCTTGTGACTCAGAGCCTGGAAAACACTGACACCAGGCGGCCCAGCAGACTATCAGTGGAGGAAAAGAAATGAGCGTTCTTGCTTATTCCACACACTATCTCAGGTGCATTAACCTAGGCATTTTAAGAATTAAAATGTTGAACTCTGCAGCATCCTGGAAACCAAAAAACAAAGCAAGTTCTCTTACCACTGGGTATATATCAGAGGATATAATGTCCCTTTTATAAATCCTTTATGAACCTTCCCCTAAGTCCTCAATCTACCATTTAAAGCCCATAATGGAATTTATTTTCAGATGCTTTTTGTAAGGATAATCCACTTTCTAAACATGTCCAGCTCAGATCTGAAATTGTCACGTTTATGCATAATAAATACACAACCTAAGAGTTTTTATTTTAAACCAAGATCCCAGTGGTAACTCAGGGGGTACTGTCACCATCCTTAGTCTGAATTTCCTTGTTACCATATGGGTAATACCATCCTCAGGGCAGCCTGCAGTGTAAGCGAAAAGGCAATCCAATGGGGAAAGAAAAAGGTTATTATTAAGTGAAGAAGCTGTTATTTGGGATAAAAGGTGATTTTCCTAACATAACTTTGCTACTGAAAAGCACTCTTCTCCATGTTTTCTAAAGTAAGATTTAAAACTTATCATTTTCAGTTTGAAAAGTTTATCTCTGAAGGTTATTAACAACTTTTGAATGAAAAGAAAATTACACCTCATTTTCTTTTATGATTCACTGAAACCAAAGCTTGCTTGAACTCATTTCCAAACTCATCCCCCTCTCAGCCACACAACTGACAGCAATGGTGTCAGGTTCTGCTGACTCCAGAGAGGAAGCAGCTTCATGGAACTCAAGACTCCTAGTTCCAGGTACAGACTCCCAGAAAACAAAATCATATAAATCACAGACAACCTAAGGACTGGGAGAAAACATTCACACATGATGCAACCAACAAGGAATTAATTTCCAATATACAACAGTTCGTACAGCTCGATAACAAAAATCCAAACCACCCAATCAAAAAATGGGCAGAAGGCCTAAAGAAACATTTCCCCAAAGACACAGATGGCCAATAAGCACACGAAAAAATGTTCAACATCGCTAACTATTAGAGAAATGAAAATAAAAACTACAATGAGGTATCATCTTACACCACTCAGAATGGCCACCATCAAAATGTCTACACAATAAATGCTGGAGGGGCTGTGGAGAAAAGGGAACCTTCCTATATACTGTTGGTGGAAATGTAAATTGGTGTAGCCGCTATGGAGAATAGGGTGGAGGCCCCTTAAAAAACTAGTTACCCTATTATCCCAGCAATTCCACTCCTGGACATATATCCAGGAAAAGTCAAATTCTAAAAGATACATGCACCCCAATGTTCACTGCAGTACTATCTACAACAGCCAAGACACGGGAGCAACCTAAACGTCCACTGACAGACGAATGGATAAAGAAGATGTGGTACATACTTACACCATGGAATACTGCTCAGCCTAAAACAGAGAATGAAACAATGCCGTCTGCAGCAACATGGATGGACCTAGAGATTGTCGTATTAAGTAAGTCAGAGGAAGACAAATACTGTACGATATCATTTATATGTGGGATCTTAAATATGATACAAATGAACTTATCAGCAAAACAGAAACAGACTCACAGACATAGAAAAGAAACTGATGGTTACCAAAAGGGAAAAAGAGGTAAAGGGATAAGTGAGGAGTTTGGGATTAGCAGATGCAAATTACTGTATATAAAATAAACAAGGTCCCACTGTATAGTGCAGGGAACTATATTCAAGATTTTATAATGAATTAATAATGAAGAATATACATATATATAAATATTAAACTGAATCATTTTGCTGTACACCTGAAACTAACATGATATTGTAAATCATCATTCATCCTTTCCCATATGGACTTTTATCCAAAGGGATAATGGCCCCATCCTCTATCACTGCATATTTTATACTCATATACAGTTAGACAAGAGACAAATGTTAATGACTTTTCTAGCCTAATAAACATTTGTAAATGAACCATTTACATAAGCATTATTCTTGAGTCTCATCTATGTCACTGCAAAAATTCCTGTGGATGCTCAGCTCGCATACCCTAGGGCAGGGTTTGTAAACTTGACATTACCAACATTTGGACTGGATAGCTCTTTATTATGGCAGCTGCCCTGTGCACTGTAAGAGTTTCAGTACAGTGTCCCTAGACTCAATAATATGTTATCAGTATTTCATTCAGAGTGAAAAAATAACTTTGATAAACTAGTTTGACTACTTGTAAAATTGATAAGATACACCCATTTGAATGCAGAGTTCCAAAGAATAGCAAGAAGGGATAAGAAAGCCTTCCTCAGTGATCAATGCAAAGAAATAGGGGAAAAAAACAGAATGGGAAAGACTAGAGCTCTCTTCAAGAAAATTAGAGATACCAAGGGAACATTTCATGCAAAGATGGGCTCAATAAAGGCCAGAAATGGTATGGACCTAACAGAAGCAGAAGATATTAAGAGGTGGCAACAATACACAGAACTATACAAAAGAGATCTTAATGAACCATATAACCACGATGGTGTGATCACTCACCAAGAGCCAGACATCTTGGAATGTGAAGTCAAGTGAGCCTTACGAAACATCACTATGAACAAAGCTAATGGAGGTAATGGAATTCCAGTTGAGCTATTTCAAATCCTAAAAGATGATGCTGTGAAAGTGCTGCACTCAATATGCCAGCAAATTTGGAAAACAGCAGTGGCCACAGGACTGGAAAAGGTCAGTTTTCATTCCAATCCCAAAGAAAGACAATGACATAGAATGTTCAAACTACTGCACAATTGTACTCATCTCACACGACAGCAAAGTAATGCTCAAAATTCTCCAAGCCAGGCTTCAACAGTAAGTGAATCAAGAACTTCTAGAACTTCAAGATGGATTTAGAAAAGGCAGAGGAACCAGAGATCAAACTGCCAACATCCATTGGATCACTGAAAAAGCAATAGTTCCAGAAAAACATCTACTTCTGCTTTATTGATTACGCCAAAGTCTTTGACTGTGTGGATCACAACAAACTCTGGAAAATTCTTCAAGAGATGGGAATATCAGACCACCTTACCTGCATCCTGAAAAATCTGTATGCAGGTCAAGAAGCAACAGTTAGTAATGGACATGGAACAACAGACTGGTTCCAAATCGGGAAAGAAGTATGTCAAGGCCATATATTGTCACCCTGCTTATTTAACCTATATGCAGAGTACATCATGAGAAACACTGGGCTGGATGAAGCACAAGCTGGAATCAAGATTGCTGGGAGAAATACCAATAACCTCAGATATGCAGATGACATCACCCTTAAGGCAGAAAGCGAAGAAGAACTAAAAAGCCTCTTAATAAAAGTGAGAGAAGAGTGAAAAATTTGGCTTAAAGCTCAACATTCAGAAAATACAAAGATCACGGCATCCGGTCCCATCACTTCATGGAAAATAGATGGGGAAACAATGCAAACAGTGATAGACTTTATTTTTTTGAGCTCCAAAATCACTGCGGATGATTAGTGCAGCCATGAAAATAAAAGATGCTTGCTCCTTGAAAGAAAAGCTATGACCAACCCAGACAGCATATTAAAAAGCAGAGACATTACTTTGCCAACAAAGGTCCATCTAGTCAAGGCTATGGTTTTTCCAGTAGTGATGTATGGATGTGAGAGTTGAACCATAAAGAAAGCTGAGGGCAGGAGAATTGATGCTTTTGAACTGCGGTCTTGGAGAAGACTCTTGAGAGTCCTTTGGACCACAAGGAGATCCAACCAGTCCATCCTAAAGGAAATCAGTCCTGAATATTCATTGGAAGGACTGATGCCAAAGCTGAAACTCTAAGACTTTGGCCACCTGATGTGAAGAACTGACTCACTGGAAAGGACCCTGATGCTGGGAAAGATTGACAGTGGGAGGAGATGGGGATGACAGAGGATGAGAAGGTTGGATGGCATCACTGACTTGATGGACATGCATTTGAGTAAGCTCCAGGAGTTGGTGATGGACAGGGAAGCCTGGTGTGCTGCAGTTCATGGGATCGCAAAGAGTAGGACTCGACTGACTGAGCGACTGGATTGAACTGAAAATTGACAAATTTCCCATATGCATATCTAATAGCCACAGCCAGCCAGAAGGGATGAAAAGAAAAATGCAAAGTTTGGTGTCAAGGCAACACATCCCCAAGAAGAAGAGACTAAGGTATTTGTACCTCATCATTGCTTTTTCTTACTTCAACACTCTGCCTTTTTCTTCTATTTTTTCCTCTTTAGTTTTGGTTGGGGGGATGATAGGGAGGCACAGGGTAGGTGTGGGCTGTTCATTTCAGTTCAATTTAAACTAACTTCTGTTGAACATCTACTTTACACGACTCAACAGGGAAGAGGACCATATCTGCCCCAGGACAGCGTGAGCCAGACCTATGTGACTAATCAAAGCACAAAGCAGATGATGGTGATTTCCCTTCATTAGAGCTTTCCCAACTCTGGGCTTGAAGTGCTCTTCCTGTGAACACCCACAGCACTCTGTGTTTCTAATGATAGTTATTAGTTTATCAAGGGCAGAGCTTTTTCAACCTCTCCCTTATTATGTCAAGCAGAAGATCCAAGATACATCAAAAGGCACTTTTGCTCAGTAAACTATCAGGCATCATACATCAAGCATGATAGGGCCTGTGCTGGCCTCCTCTGTTAGAACATAAGTTATTTGAGGGTAGAGTCCATTGCTGACGCATCTGTGAAGACTCCACGGCTCTCAGTTATGATGCCCAGCACATAGGAAGTGCCACACAAACGCTTGTGCAGGAAAGCCATGTCAGAACAGAGACAGACTGCCCGCTACAGTTACCGAGCCTCCATGGGGGAGGTCAGGGGCGCTAAACAGAGCAGAGGGCAGAGGATCACTGAAGCTGAGATGCAGCAGAATGAAAGCCAAATCCGCAGGGTCTAATGAGCCAGCAATGAACCAGTTAAGTGGAGATACCCTTTTAAGTTTGAAGACAAAAGGAAGGAGAATGACAGGGTGGTATCTTTGACTGACGGCAGGATAAAGGCTTTTTAGTTTCTGAAAGGGAAGAAAGTCTTGGATAAGACTGTAGACTTGCAGAAATAAGGGAGCTGTGAGGTTGTACTATGTGACCTATGTCTTCTTGAGAAGGAGAAGGAGGCAAGAACATCTGTTCACAGTTTTGGAGAGGGCAAGGGTCTGCAGTTTAAGCAGACCCAGTTGAAATGCTATTGAGGTAAAAATGAGAGTTAGTAGGAGAAATGAAAAGACTACTGAGCTGAAGAGGACACCTGTAAACCTGTAGACAATCAGTCAGGCTGATTTCACAACTTTGTATACCAAACTTAGTAGGTCAGAAGGAGACAGCAAACAAATGGTGTGTGTCAGTCTCCTCTGGCTGTTGTAACAAAAGACAGAACAGTACTGGAGGCTTGAAGTCCAAAAGCAATACGACAGTAGGGTCATAGGGTCCCGCTCTCCTTGATGGCTCCAGACAAGTCTTCCTTGCCCCTTCTGGCTTCCAGTGTGGGCCTGCAATCCTTGGCTTGTGGCTGCACCACTCCATTCATATAGCCATCTTCTCCCTGTGTGTCTTTACCTGGTCTTCCTTCTGAGTCTATCTTTTGTCCAAAATTCTTTTTATAGTTTTAACTTGAATATCTTTGTAAAGACCCTATTTCTAATTAAGCTGCAAGGTTTCAATGTATTTTTCACTAGTGGTGGTGGTGGTGGCGGTGGGGCCACAGTTCAACCCCTAACATGTGGCGTCAAGGATAGAGATCTGTGCATGAGGCCTTGATAAAGGGAAAAAGAAGAAATTATAGAGACACATCAGTAGGATGGCCAATCCAGGGGGCCCAGACTGGAGGGAGGGCAAGCAAGGTGTGAATTCTGGAGATCCAGGTGGTGATCAGTGACAGGGTAAAGGGTTTGCAGGCAGGAAATAAGTACAAGGAAGAGCTGGTTCAGCAGGAGTCACATGATCAAAGGGAAGACTGGGAGATACGACTTTCGGCTCTAAATTCTTGGGTCAGTGACAGGACGCTGGAGGGTCAGCTCTGACTATGGGGACGTGGTTTCTTATAGACTGGAAGTAAAGTGCGACAGGGACAGGGATAGAAAAGAAGGAAAATGGAGGCAAAATTACGAGCTGAAGTTATCAACCAGATGCTTCACGCCTCTTGATGAAGTAACAGTGGCTGAAAAAGTCCCCTGATAAATCAAAATGTCAGCACTGACTTTAGGTCATGATCCTCTACCTGAGCAAGACTCGGGCCCTGTGTCCGATACTGACTGCAGGTATGTATGGAGGGAACACGTGCGAGCTTGATCCCACATTAGTTAAGTTTCTAAGTGACTAGTAAAAATGGGCTAATAGTACCTCCCTCAGAGGCCTGCTGGAGTTGGCACTCAGGGCCTCCTTGATGGATGTTTGTTGTTTTTATTACCATAAATGCCACAGTCTGATGGAGGAAGATTGAAAACATGTTGCTCAAAATCATAGTAGCTATGTCGTTGTTTAGTCACCAAGTCAAGTCCGACTCTTTGTGACCCCAGGCCTCAGCAGCTATAATGACGATGAAATCCTCTAGCTCTCCCTTCCCTTACCCTGAAGACAAAGAACACACCACATGATCCTAGAACATTTATTTCCACAGATTCTTGATAAAAGAGTACAATCCTGTAAAAAGTATACAGTACACACGAGGGCAAAATTACACAGCAAGCCATGGCCGTGCTGACACCTTCCACAGGGAAACCCCAGGGAGGAACTTTCCAGCTCCTGACAGTTTTATGACAGTTTTATAATTGTTTGCGTTTCCAACGCACTGCAAGCCCCATCCCACCTCTCATTTTCTCCAGCCTCTAACTGAAATGTGTGTTCATAAGTTGTGCACGTGTGTACAGAAGACTCACTCTACCTACTTGATGGGAAGCTGAGACAACACCTTGTAAGAAAGTCACCCTGACGTGGTGGGGAGCCACGCTGGGAGGCTGCAGAGCCAGGCCTCGCTCTCTCCTCCAAAGTTTTTACATGCCACTGGGGTCTCTGAAATTTGAAAGCCAGAAGGTCTTGTGTCTGCTCCTGTGCTGAACTTCTCCCAGTTCAGGTTTGGGAAGGGCAAGTTCAGGAGGAGAGCTTGCGCTTAAGGAGACCAGGGAGCGAGATCTCAGCACAAGCAGGCGGCATCAGCGGGGGACAGAGAAGCCTTCAAAAGCTTGTGCTTGAGACTGGATTCTTCAGTCACGTCTTCTCCCACCATCATCGCTAAGGATCAGGGACTTTCAAGGCTCAAAATTGATCCCTGACTCCCAGGAACTTCATGACAAGCCTCAAGAGCCCTCAGTTAAGGTACTTAGCTGTGGCTTCGGTCTGACCATTTGCCACTTTGGTGGTTCCACAGCCTTCCTGGCATCTGGGTGGGTGATTACATGGCTTGATGTGTAAATACGTGGCTTCGGTACCATCGGGGGGTGCCTTAAGAACAGGAGACAATGGACGGAGGGCACTGAGGCTGCTGTCACCATGAATCCTGAGACAGGGTCTGGGAAGGTCCTGTGGGCTCTTGTTAGGCGGCTGCCTTTGCTGCCCTTCGAGCCTCGTGCTCAAGCCTGGCCTTCTCCCTCATCTCCTTTTCTCTCTGAATCAAATTTACCAGCTCTAGATGCCACTCCTGCAGCTTCTGCTCATAGGTGGCGATATCCTCGGCTTCACAGATGGGGAGCTGCTCCTTCACAAGCTGGGTGGTCAGGGTCAGAAGGCTTTCAGATTCAACTTTGCCCAGAGCCTGCAGCTTAGAATATAAGGCCTGTTGGAACAAAGGGCAAAAACAAAAACAAGGAGATGTGGAAGGGGCAGGAAGGTGAAGAATACAAAGAGGAAGAGAGAAAAGATTAAGTCATTGCAAAATCTGCACATATTCTGCTCACAGGACAAGGAACTTTGCTGGAAGCCTGTCACACTGCCTCTCTTCCAGGCGCTGAGAGCTTCTGCTCTTTGCTTGCAGCACAGCAACTCACTAAGATGCACCACATGGGATTTCTTCCCCTTCACTCACACATGGGAAATGGAACTCCATATGTTGTGATTCTCTGTATAATTTCTTGTTTCAAACCACAAAGATTGAACAAGTATAATGAACCTCCATTACCTTTCTGACCAAATAGCAAACCCCATGAACAAAGGACCCTAGGATGCAAACAAAATGGTAGAAGCAGCTGATAAAATGGAGTGAAGCCATCCATAGCTTTTCCTTTAGAATAACTGGGATAAATGTTTGCCTAACCAGCTTTCCTTTCAACAGATGGAAGTCATGTCAAGGCTTTCTTACTAATGGCATACTAAGTAGCTCCCATGAGTGCTTTCGCTATTATAAGTCTCCCCGTGCTGTGCTTCATGAAAGGTCAGCCTCGACATTCTGACTGCTTATGGCTCTATCGGAAATGGCAGCTTGATTTGGTCGGTATTGTAATATTTCTGGAGGAGTAAAGTACTAAAACCACTAATCTACTTAAGTGCTTCAAGAGACCCACTTATGGCCCCAGATTTAGTATATACCACGTACAGCATGTTCCACAAAACAAACGCGATTTACTGGTGTATGTGACGAGGCCTGCTCTAATAGCAAGGGCTGAAAGGTAGGAAGGGCCCATGGGCTACAAGGAGCAGCATGTACTACCTTGGGCTACTTGGGCTACAAGGTTCAGCTCCACCGAACCTCATGTGATGGTTTGGTCATATAAAAATAAGCCCCAGATTACCTGGGACTAATAAAAATCAGGCTCCAAGAAGAAAAGAAAGTGTCTAACACACAGCAAGCAGTCAAGAAATGCTGGTCTCTTTCCTTTTTGTGAATTAAAAAAATAAGGATCGTGGAAGAGCAAGGGCTTAGAATTTAATGTAGGCACAGATTTCTATTTTCTGAAATTAAATATATAAGAAACAAGAAAAAGGTTGTAAGTTTTAGGAGTGGGCAATAATGAATATGGTGAATGATAACCTATGGGGCTAAGCAGATTCTTTTGCTTTTTAGCTTTTGTAAACCTGCAAAGTTAGGCAAAGTTAAGAGGAAACAAAAAGTATGTAAATTCTTAACATAGCCGCTAATTCTCTGTGTTCCCTGAAAACACTGATTAACCTTCCTTTTTCATTTTTTAAATTATAAAGGAGGGGAGTTGAGCAATGACCTTAGAGAAATACTGGGGAAAACAGCCAAAAGTACTAGAATCCTCCTTAGAACATGCAGAAACAGATTTCCCAAAGCTGGTTCCATTCCTGCAAAGATTTAAATGTGGCAGCCTCGCAAAGTGTATATCACTCTGGACCAAAAGGACACCTTGGGTCGGCGGGGAGGTTTTCTGCTTCACATGATGAATTCTCCTTCAGGCAGCACAGTTTTTTTTGCTTTGCTCTAGACAGATGAGAAACACAGCAAGGAAGAGGCCAGGGGTTTAAATTCTGAACATGGCTCTTCCTCCCTGACTCTAACCACAGAGCACTTTGCAATACACAGTTGAAAGCTACTAACGGCAGCCTGAGTGCCAGAACTCCTCAAACACAGCAGTTGGAACCTGCTGACACTGTCCACAGAGCCCAGAGGGCATTTCCAGTGGCCTCAGTGCATGCCACAAAGCCGAGCAAGAGAAGATACCTGCATTTCATCTCCATCACACTCAAATGCGGCTTTGCGGGTTCTACCTGGGTTTCTACAGATGGAGAGGGTTCACTCTCCAGATCCTCTTCACCCAGGGCTGCAGTCAGGTGCTTGCTATGGGAAGGAAGGCTATTTATTACCCACCCGTCAGGGAGATGTCAGAGATGAGTGGTAGGTAATGACATGCTGCCTTAGGGCACAAAACTGTGACAAAAAGGGGCATAAAAATTCCATTTGTTTCAGACCACTTCATGTGTAAAGAGATAAAAGTGTGATTTTTGATGACAGTTTTCAATGCCCTTGTGTCCAACACTGATGCTCGTCTGTTGTCTGTTACCACAGCAGAGAAGCACATTTAACACGCAGCTGAGGGGACTCAATTCTGCCCTAACTCACCTCATACCGTTCCAGGTATCGGGGAAGCTTGGACTGCTCAGTTTCCTCCATGTCCAGCTGCTCCATCAGTTCCTCTGACTTCGGGCTCTCCTCACCTTCTTGGGGCTGGTCCTCTGGAGACTCCTGCGCCGGAGCAGTCAGAGCCTTCAGTGCTCTGTCCAGCACATCCAGCTGTGGAGCAGAAGGGGCAGAGACTAAACACCCTGTGGCCCTGAGCGCACTGGGGAGGGAGGCTGGAGAACAGAAAGGGAGGGAAGCCTGGGACCTAAAAAATCACGAGAAGAGTTCTCTTATTAAATTACAGAAAACAGAAATGGTTATATGATTTTACAGCAGAAACACCTTGTCACATGGCATGGAACACTTAGTACAAAACAAATTGAACAATAAGCAAACTCAGAATTATCTGTGTAAGTGAATCAGCAGAGTGGCTTTTGACTTTACTTTTAATCAACCAGGTAGGAATCCAGGAATTATGCCTGAGGGGAAATGAAGTAACACCCCTTCCATGTCTTTCTTCCTTAATTGGTTTGGAATTGGAAAGAAAAACCACTACAGGCAACAACCAACAATGACCATTCTGAAAGTATGATAAAGCCTCTAAATCTAGGCGGGAGCCTCCTACAGAGAAAAATTCAACTCACAGGACATTCAGAGAGCAGGGATCAGCCAGTCTACATAAGCTGCTGACAAAGACCAGACAGCACACATGAATTTTATTGTAACAGGAGATTTCTGTGACTTCGAAAGTAAGTAAATTTCTGTGACTTAATAAGTAAGTAAATTATGAAACAGGTTTCTTTTTTGCTTTGACTCCTCTCCCCTACCACCTTCATTTTGGGGCAACCTCCTTTAAGGAGGGCCTGATCATCAGAGATGGGACAGAAACAACCTCAAGGCCAGCATTAACACCTGTATGAATACTGATTACTTCTGTCCATGTCAACTCAGAACAAAAATACAGAAAATACTCCAAGGCTTTTTAATGCCACTAATACGTTATACCCAAACCTGACACACATCCCATTCAATGTTGACATCTGAATCACATTTCTGTGAAGTCAGAACACAAAGAATGCAAGTCTGGCTCAAACTGCAATAAGTATTTCCCTGGCAGAGCATTTACGTCTAATTTTGTGTTTCAATCACTAGTTTCAATCACTGACTATTACAGGGTTAAAACATGAATATATATTCAGAAATGTGTATGCTTTGGTATAAATGTCTTGCAGAGAACATAGTGACTCACTAAACATCAGTGTAAGGAGCCAGTAGAGGGACCAGACTTCTGTATCCTGAGACCAAAATGAAAGCCAGGGGGTGAGATTGGGTGATCAGGGTCAAGGCAAAACAAACAGCTCAAAGTTAACTTTCACACTCTGTTAATGAAATAACTGATGTCCTCTGAGGCCTGACTCTGGCTACAAAAGCTGCCTGAACAGGAGCGAGCACTATGGCTCCCGACCGGGCGTAAGCTTTGTCACATGCTTTCCCATGGCTTAAGTCTAGGAACTTTCCAGAATGAAGAGCCCGAGGTGACCAAGGGGGATGAGCTTTGAGACTGATGGGAGGACAGGGTCATAGTCTGGGCAAACTGGAAGCCTTAGAACTCTGAAAGGGACACCTGGTCCAGACCTCCTCAGCATCATGCATTCACCACAGAATGATTTAATGTAAAGAAAGAAAGATGGCACCATTTCTACTGCCTAAACTCATTTCTTGAGAGTTTTTACAAGGGAAAAAACTGACAGGTAGTTAGTCTCTCAGGACTACATGAAGATATAGAAATGCCAAAAGTAAAAAATCTTAACATCTCTTGAGCTTCTACTGAGATTTTACTTTGGTGGTGGTAGTGGTGGAGGGCAATAAACAGTATCTTAGTGAACTCAGTTCGAATTTCTTGGGAGAAGAATAATTTTCCTCCCAGACAGTGAACTATAAAATCAATGTTAATCTTATTTTCTAGTGCTTCTCAGTAACACTGAGAATGTTTGTGGTTTTTTCATTCCTTTTCAACTGAGTATGAATCTGTAGAGATAAAGAAGGTGGGGCTGTGGGAGACAATGAAAACAAATCCAAAGCTTGACTTATAAAGGACAAGAGATGCTAAATCCCCTGGAATCAGGGCTGGGGAACTTACCGCTTCCCTACACAGCTTCCCATCCTCTGGAGAGGAGGCCACCTTTTCCATCACTCGAAGGGCTCTGTCGAGATAGCCTGGCTGCCACAGAAGGGGCATGTTATGGTACACAGCCCGCAGCCCCTGCTGCAACTCCACCTTCCCTGTGGCCAAAAAGAACAATGACGAAGGCTTAGCTGTGGCTTCCCAACTACGTCGGAGACTGACGACTTGAAGACACAAGTGAATACTCAGCTGGCAGCTCAAGAAATGAAGGATCATTTCAAATCTCTACCAAGAGACTCATCCCATCCAGTGAATAAGGACGCTTCAGATGGATGATGAAAAATGTGGTAAAAGTCAATGTACACATTTTTCAATATAAACTTGTATGGACTTATTTTTTTAATTTTTTCATTTGGATTGCTGGAGACTATCGTGAGGGCTGAGGGAAATTTACAGAGGTCACTATATCTGCCTCTAAGTAGTGTGTGTGCATGCACGCTAAGTCACTTCAGTCGTGTCCAACTGAGTGATCCTACGGACTGTAGCCCACCAGGCTCCTCTGTTCATGGGATTCTCCAGGCAAGAATACTGGAGTGGGTTGCCATGCCCTCGTCCAGGGGATCTGCCCAAGCCAAGGAATGAACCCATGTCTCTTATGTCTCCAGCATTGGCAGGTAGGTTCTTGACTGCTAGCGCCACCTGGGAAGCCCACCTCTAAGTGGAGCTACCCTTATAAAACAAGTCCAACAACTGAAATACTATTTCTGTTTCAAGATAAAATGTTGCTCCAAAAAAGAAATTTCACAACTTTCTTACACTGAAAAATCCTGTCAACATCTGACAACTTTCCTTACAAGGAAATGTTTGACATTTTTCAAAATGCTCCAAAACAGTCCATTGACTGTCCTTATGGAAAAAAAAAAGAAAGAAAATCTCACTTTACTCTCCTTTCTTTTAGTTGAGCTGCATCAGTATCTAAATTATACAGTCCTCGTCATCCTTGTGGGTCTCAGGACATGAGTGTTTCTCTTGGAACCTCGAAGAATCATAACTAGAGCTGAAGATGTGGCTGGCTCACAGCAGGGTCCCCCAGTGAGGAGTGGGGCTGTCTTGGGATTCCTGGGGGATAGAGACGTTCTCTGAACTAATGACCAAAGTCACCTTGAGCTGCCAGGTCTTAAATCTACCTTCACTTATCTTTCCTGGGAAGGAGGATTTGGGAAAGCTGTAGTGGAATATAAACAGACAAAGCTCATCAGGTGACAGCTAATTTTAGACCTTTAAGATACTTGGGGCTGGCTGCAGTCACGTTCCGGGAAGCTGCTTATGTCGGAGGTAAATGAGGCTACACCACGAATGACACACTGAGAGGAGGGGGATCTGAATCTGATGCTGCCAGATTCAAAGCACTCAGGCCTCTGCTCAGAATCAGGAATGACAAAGTACATTTTCTTGGCCCTGACAACTTCCTGGACAATTCATGCAGTGAAACAGTCCTGTCTGCTCCTCTGAAGGTAAATGCAAAAACTTGTAATTAATATCGTAAGTAGATGGTAAGAGAAAATGATTTTTCTTTCAGTTTCCACAATATATTTTATAAAATATATTTTAATCTCCAAATCATATAAGGAACACCTATGCCTCAACTAATAGGCTGATTTAAAAACTGACTAAGAACTTGAATAGACATTTTCCCAAAGAAGACACACAATAGCCAATGGACATGTGACAAGATGATCAATATCATCAACCATCAGAACCAAAATCAAAAGCACAATGTCATCTCACACTCAGCAGGATGGCTATTATCAAAGAAACAAAACACAAGTGCTGGTGAGAGTATGGAGAAACTGGAACCTTTGTGCATTACTGGTGGGAATGCAAAACGGCACGAACTGCCAAGCAATACGATAGGGAGTGTCCTCAAAAAAATACACTGTCATGTGAGCCAGCAATTGCACTCCTGGGTATTTATCCAAAAGAAATGAAATCAAGATCTTGAAGAGATACCTGCACTCCCATGATCATTGGAAAAAGTGATTTTTAAAGAGTGGTCAACTCTTTTGTTAGTCTGAGAGCAACCCAACGAACTCCTGAGTGTCTCTATCAGAATCAGCATCCGAGAATGCCACACTACATTTCGTTGGTGAAGATCAACTCCAAAAGTAGTCAAACCGCTGTAACTTAGATGATTTTCAGAAAACAAAGGTAATAGGCAGACACAGTATATGATTAAGAGAAGGTACTTTCCCAAATGCCTATCTGCTTAGGAGAGAGCATTGAAGGCTAATGAAGTAATATGAATTTAATTAAGTCTGTAAATCAGGACACATCTGATGCACACTGAGGCTGAATGTTATGTGCTCAGATCTGCTGAGAGCCAAGGCCGCTCCTCAAAAGGCCCTGCCCTCCTGACTGTCTGATTTAATGCAGTCGGGGCTCTGAGGCAAAGCCAGCCGTGCCGTGTGTGGCACTGTCACACTGCACCAGCAAGGCCCCCTCTGCTCTCCCAAAGTGCCACTGGACGTGCCCTCTGCATTCCTCTTCCCTCACCTGAAAACAATGCTGACAATATGCATTCAGTATTGCTCCTCCTGGACTTGGGTTTAAAGCCACAGGAAGATCTTTTTAATGCTGGGAAAGAGTCTACTGGCTGGTTCTTCCAAATGAGAACCAGAACTTTCCTTTCGTTATCCCTTCTTCACACTGCTTACTACTGAACACAATCAAGAGCCATCAGAACTAGCTCTCACCTTGCCAGTGGTGAGAGGTTTTTAAATCCCATTGTGTTGTCTTAGCTAACAACTATAAGGCCATCAAAGTCCAGTTTTATGTCTAAAAATGAAAGCTGTATTGGAATTTCACAAGTTTAAATCAAACTATAATTTTATTATAAGAAGTAAAAGAATGAATCAGTTCCTATCCATGAAGAACAATGTTAGTAAGGACCTCCAGCTTACCAAGAAGTGCATAGCCGTATAGCTGGGAACTCAACCCCACCGAGTTCTTCTGTTTCAGGCCTGGGAGTAACAGGGAGGCACCAAAGTTCCTCTCCTCTTCCCACTGCAACAGAATACAGCAGGTCATGGTGTAGCCAAGCAATGTGTACTGTATGCAGAAATGAGAGCGCTAATGACACAGAGGGAAAAAGAATATGCTATAACATTAGGCAAAAGAAACAAAATAATCACACTAAAGCTACATGATAATTCTGATTTTGTAAAGAAAAGATATTTATGTTTGATGAAAAATGCAGAACAGAAACGCCCAATATGTTAACAGATTTCTAGGCAGTGAAATTTCAAGCAATTCTGGTTTTCCTCTTTGTACTTTTCATTACTTTCTAAATCTGGGACAGTGAAGAACCGTTCCTTTTACAATCAGAAAAGCAAAACAAAACAAAAATAGAGTCTACTCTGGACCACTACCGCCTCGAGGCACTCAATAAAGACTACCCATGCTGTTGGCTCTGTACTCACATTGCTATGATGCAACAGAGCAGGCTTTATGAATCTTAATTCAGCAATAAGACTCCTTCTACTTCACAGTGTTCAAGTAAATACAACTATTAGACTGCTTTTAGATTTATGCCTCTTAAAAATAAATCAGAAACACTTAGTGATCACTTCTTTCAACCTAGGGTGCAACATTACACTTAAATAAAGTTGAAGCCTTTTGAGACATGGGGAAATGGGGGGCAAAAACACAAGCACTGCTGAGGCTGCTGCATACTAGCAACGGCGGTGATGGGGCTCACATAATCGCGTGCCGAGGAGCGTCCTGGCAACTCCCCGGACAATGAGAGCCCTTATCACCTCCGTGCCAGCACTGTAGGAGCACACAGCAGCCTGAGTCTTTGTTCTGGCTTAGAAATACAAACGCAAAGCTCAGGTGGCCCTGCACTGGTCAGAGAATGAACAAGGTGTGCAAGCTACAACTGCAGCCAGGTGTAAGTGGGGCACCCCCGGTGTTAATGGGCACCAAAACCTCTTTCTTGGGAATGCCCTTTGTGCAATTCAAGTGCAATTTCTTAAGATTTTATTAAACCTTTGAAAAAGCAAAGACTTGGGGAGAAAAACAAAGCCTCCCCAGATGCTTCTGCAGCACAAAGAAGTTAAGAGAGCTGGTAATTAAGGAGGTCATTTCGCTTTCAAAAGCAAATCACTCACAGCTTTGATTTCCCTGCACATAAACTGCATGAAAGGGGCTCAGGGAAGAATAAATACAGAACCGTAAAGACATTTCTTCTTTTCTTTAGGGAAAAACATGATCCACAGGATCGGGGTGCAACAGGGCTGAAGGCCAAATGAACAGCCTCCTTGCTCTGCTAGAACCGAGAGGGGGTGGCGATGGCGATTGCATTGGTGATGCTTGCACAAGGACTTTGACAGAGGTGAATGAAAACAAACGAATGTGTTAGACATTTTCTGATGATTGTCTGGAAATAACTACTGCTGTTTATATGAAAGGCCGCTGAAGTGTTAACATAAAATATTAGGTCTCTTCCAAGCCTTCTACCATATGTACTGTTATGGACGAAAACAGGAGCTATTTTAGCAATGTCCTCCAGGTTCCTCATTTCATGCTTCTGCTTCTCCCATTAATACAAAGCAAGCCCTCCTCCTCTCCCTCCCTCTTGTACTCCCCTTCACAGCCAGACATCTCAAAACTCTGCTCGCTGTCTCCTTTTGCACTTCTGACTCACTCCATAATCCACTTCAACTTGGTTTCCGGCTCCATTATTCTGTGGCCCTCACACCACCAAGTTAAATGCTCTTTGTAAAAGTCCTCATCTCACCCACCTTCTCAGGATCATTCTATACGCAGACCATCTTCCCATGGTGTTTGTCCTAACACAGTCCTGATTCTCCTTTTGGCCTGTGGCTCTTGTGTAGACATTTATATATGGATTTATAAACTACATCTCCAGTCCAGATTTTTTCCATTCAGATGCCAATTTCCCTTGGGAAATCTCCTGACTGTCTCAAAGGTATCTCAAAATGTAACACATTCAGAGCCAAATTAATGATTTTCCTCATCAAATGAAGTTTTTTCCCAGAATGCCCTTTGGTGTCTCAGATGGTAAAGAATCTGCATGCAATGTGGGAGACCTGGATTTGACCCCTGGGTCAGGAAGATGCCCTGGAAAAACAACTGGCAACCCACCCCAGCCTTCTTGCCTGGAAAATCCCATGGGCAGAGAAGCTTGGCGGGCAAGAGTCCATGGGGTCTCAAAGAGCTGGACAACGGATGAGCAACCAACACACACAAGTCAGAAACTGAGGTCAGATTTCACCCCCCCTCTACATCTGTTTCCCTCCTAGATATAGGAATGGACTACTCTCCAGCTCCCAGCATGTTCTGGTCCCCACACTACCAGCACCTCTTGCTCAGACGACTATGAGAGTTGTGGGAAAGACTGGATGGGGCCCAGGGTGGCTGTGGTCAGAGTACTTAGATCAGAGCACACAACTGATCATGTTACCCCTTCTGCTTAAAACTTTTCAGTGGTTTCTTGCTATGTGTAAGATGCAGACAAAACAGCTTCGCATGACCCACCTTCTCTAACTTTTATCTCATCCTATAATCCTCTCTGTGGCAATTACACTATCTTCCTAACTTCTTCTATCCCCCTTCTGCTGAGCATGTTTTTTCTGCTTCAGGGCTTTTCCATGTGTCATTTCCTTTTTTGGATTGTTCTTTCCCTCTTCAGTCTGTTAATTCCTATTCATGCTCCAAATATTAACTAAAGAAATACTTCCTTAAGGAAGTCTTCCCTAACTTACATTTAAAATAAAAACAAAAACTCCCTATCCTACAGTCTTTATAGCGTTAAGTATAGTCATGTGTTTATTAAACTTTTATTTTCTGCCATGCTGTAGGGCTTACAGGATCTTAGTTCCCTAAACAGGGACTAAATCTGGGCCATGGCAGTGAAGGCACCGAGTCCTAACCACTGGGCCACTAGGGAAGTCCCTGTTTTGCTTTAAATACCTAGATTCTTCTCAGATTATAAGCAGGAAATGTTTGTTCACCATTGTAAAATGAACACTTGAAACACAGGGAATGCAGTAGTTGCTCAAAATATATTTAATGAACTAATGAATGCGAGGTATGCTGCAGGCTAGGACATTCGTTTCAGAAAAACAAAACACACCATAAATTTTTTAGAATGGGGGCTAGGCTAGATGATCTTTCTAGTTTCTACCCAAAGCAGTGTTTTTTGAGGTTACATTTGAGGTTAAGGGCAAAGTCTGTAGGGCCAGACTGCCTGGCTTCACCACCTACGAGCTTGGCCACTATTATGCAGTATCTCTGTCCCCTCCTGTTCTCATCTGCATGGAGTTGAGAGGATTAAATGAATGAATAAATCTAAAACACTAAGAACACAGTAAGTGTAAAGGAAGTGCTATTTAAGTATTAGCTACTATTATTATTGCTGTTATTCTTAGGGGAGCAATTAACAGTTGGAGAAGGAAATGGCAACCCACTCCAGTATTCTTGCCTGGAAAATCCCATGGACAGAGGAGCCTGGAGGGCTACAGTCCATGCATGGGTAACAAAGAATCCGACACCACTTAGTGACTAAGCAACAACAACGTAGAGATGAAACCAAAATCTGGTATTCTTGGACTGACTCAGAGCAACCTTAGGAAAATATTGACACAAATTAAACCAGTATTTAATACCTGAAGCTGTGGTCAAAGCTAGCTGTCTCACTGCTTCACTGGCATGCTGCGTCCAGCTCTCACTGATCACCAATTACCCATTTCTGAATGTGTGAGGTGCACTCGGCATAGCTCATGTTTCAGAGTGTACATAAGGACTTTCACTTGAGATTCTTCCAAGAGGAAGAATGTTCAATTCCACTTTGTTAGAACCCAGGACCTAAAACGTATGGATGAACACTGATTCCTGGCTGTGCGGGTCACAGGACTGTACACCAGGTATCTTTTCCCAGATGCTGAGGGCAGGGCTTTCCTCTGGCCTCCACATCCCTACTGAGCAGGTGCTGCTTGCTTCTCTAAGGCTCTTAGTACTGTTTCAAGACAGGTCACTTACACTGAAGTTTGTCTTCTTTGCCAGGCACTGGTATAGAACATAGAGGGAGAGGAGCTGGGTGGAAGGAACTTCGAAAGCTTCTTGCATCATGATCTCAAAAACCACGGATAAGGCATCTGACAAGAAGATCAAAATAAAAATGAGGAAATTAGTTTAGGTAACATCATAAAATCTGCATTTAACTATGCATGCATGCAGGCAAAGTCACTTCAGTCGTGTCCAACTCTTTGTGACCCTATATGGACTGCAGCCCGCCAGGCTCCTCTGTCCATGGGATTCTCCAGGCAAGAATCCTCTCCAGGAGGGTTGCCATGCCTTCCTCCAGGGGATCTTCTTGACCCAGGGATCAAACCCATGTCTCTTATGTCTCCTGCATTGGCAGGTGGGTTCTTTACCACAAGCGCCACCATAAGCACTCAAAAAGTGAGGCATGATAGAAAAATACAAAGAATTATGAAGTTAAACGTGGGCTGTGGTCCTAGTTCTTCTATAAACCAGGTCTTTACCGTCTTTAGCTTCTACTGTACATACTGCTAGGTATTAAATCAGGTGCTATTGTGCTGCTGTTCTCAAGGACAAAGAATAAACCACTTGATTTCTCAGTATCATCTTCATGATGATAAAATACCATTTGTCCCACAGACTTCACAAGATTGTTGGACAGTCCAACAACATAATACATATGAAAATGCCGCATTAACTGTGAAGCAAATTTAAGGCAGCATGCCCATCAGCTGGAAGAGCTAAGGCATACAGAAAGGAGGCAAATATATTTTCCAGGTCACTCTGGTAAGAAGAGATGGAGAGGGCTGGGTGGAATGCCCCCTTGTATGTTCTGGAATCTTCTTCCTGTTTTGGAAAAAGAGGATGAATGCTAAATGTTAAATCCCAGGTATTACTTCAATGACAGAAAACTGATGACTACAAAAAGGACAAGCAGGTTCAACTTAAAAGAGTTGAAAGAATGGAAAGGAAATGTGTATTCATAAGTTGTAAGTCCTTGAGTTTAACATAGAAGATTCTTGTTTCCACATGAATGCTGATCACAGGAGACCAGAGCTTGAGCAAGATCTTATTTATTTCCCCTCAATATTCCACAACATAGGTGGAAGCCAAGAAGATCAAGTTCAAATAATTTCTTTCCCTTATTATTTGTTGTTAAATCAGAGATGTTAACATTGGTTTAAAATACAGTGCTAGCATATAACACAGGCACAACAAATGTTTTGAATAACAGCTGCTCTGTTAAATGGTTTTTGCATATACTCATCATTATAAGAGTTAGCATGCATTTGTAGCTATTGCTAGACAGCTGGTTTTCTATGTGTTGTTATGTTCTAAATGAGGTCAAATGCAAGAATTTCTATATTCTTTTTGTAAATGGGTAAACTGAGGCGGACAGGCAGACCAGGGAGGAGTCACCCAGTAAGTCAGTAGCAAAAAAGAACCTGAAAGAAATATCAACAAACAAACAGTTCCCTACCCAACAAATCAGTACTTCAAAAGAACAAGTTAAAGCTAAAAATATAGTTCAAAAAAATGTTTTGCCAACTGTTCAGTACTGAATTCAAAATTACACATGAATAAATAAAATTCATCTCTAATTTATATTCATTTCAGTTAGCTTGGGAGGGAAGTGAAATTAGATTGACCTATATAAGATTTCCTGTTCCTCCATAGTTACTTATGTACTTTGATATTTCCTATTTTAACAAGAAAAGTATAATATTTTCTAATTTCTTGCCATAAACAATAATAATCTTCATCAGAACTTTATTTTAAAAAATTCTCAACATTATTTACTCTGAATTTAGGGGGAACCCCCAAACTCCTTTTACTGTTCCAACATTCCCTTTAATAAGAGACAGGGGAGAAAACTGCAACTACATAATTTTCAAGTGATAAACTAGTAAGAATTTTAAAATCTGATGTTCACAGAGAATGGAAGATGAAACATGCAAAAGATAATTATCTTTTAAAAATTATCCTTAATTTTAGTTCAATTTAGGAAACACATGTTTAAAATGGAATGAAAACAGACAAGGGACAATAAGCATTTAAAAAAATAATGCACAGCAAATATTTTTAGGCAGTCAACAACTGCAAGTATTATGAGAGAGAAGAGAAAGCAGAGAGGTCCTGGGTGCCCAGCCTAACCACTGCATCCCGATGCAATGGAAAAGGCTGAGGGTGCTGGTGTGCAGGGACGAGGGATGTAACTCAATGGCAGGAATCAAGGTATCACAGAAGCATAAATGACCACCAGTCCACTCATGGTGGTCTCAGAACCATGAGGCAAAGCTCAGAACCAAGCTTGAGGATGGGATGGTGGAAGGGGAAGCCAGTGTGTACCTTTACACACTGGCACAGCCTCTTCTTTCCTTCTTCACTGTCTGTGTAGCTGAGAGCACAAGCGTGCTGTACCACCCTGTCCCATCCACGGAGGCTGGCAGGGCCTCACCTGACTGCTCTGGAGGGTCTGCCACAACCCCATCTTTCCTTGGCCCCTCTTACTGTAGCTGAAGGTAAGAGCCACTTCAGGTTAGTTCCATGGAGCCACAGGATTTTGGGGGTAAAGAGAACTCAAGAGATCACCGATGCACTTTCTTTGTTGTTGCTGTTGTTGAGTTCTGTCTGACTCTCTGTGACCTCATGGACTACAGCACGCCAGACTTCCCTGTCCTTCACCATCTCCTGGAGCTTGTTCAAGCTCATGTCCAGAGTTGATGATGCTATCTAAGCATCTCATCCTCTGTCTCCCCCTTCTCCTCCTGCCCTCCATCTTTCCCAGCATCAAGGTCTTTTCCAATGTGTTGGCTCATTGCATCAGGGGGCCGAAGTATTGGAGCTTCAGCATCAGTCCAAAGAATATTCAGGGTTGAGTCCTTTAGGATTGACTGGCTTGATCTCCTTGCTGTCCAAGGGACTCTCAAGTCTCTTCCCCAGCACCAAGTTCAAAAGCATCAATTCTTCAGGGCTTGGCCTTCTTTATGGTCTAACTCACACCCATACATGACTACTGGAAAAACCGTAACTTTGACTAGATGGACCTTTATCAACAAAGTGATGTCTCTGCTTTTTCATATGCTGTCTAGGTTGGTCATAGCTTTTCTTCCAAGGAGCATCTTTCAATGTCATGGCTGCAGTCACTGTCTGCAGTGATTTTAGAGCCCTAGAAAATAAAATCTGTCACTGTTTCCATTTTTTCCTCATTTATTTGCCATGGAGTGATGTGACCAGATCCCATGATCTTAGTTTTTTGAATGTTGAATTTTAAGCCAGCTTTTTCACTTTCATCAAGAGGCTCTTTAGTTCCCTCTTCACTTTCTGATTAGGGTGGTATCATCTGTGTATCTAAAGTTGATATTTCTCCCAGCAATCTTGATTCCAGCTTGTGACGCATCCAGCCCAGCATTTCACATGATGTACTTTGCACATAAATTATATTTAACTTATATAGCAGGGTGACAATATACACCTTTGTCATACTCCTTTTCCAATTTGGAACCGGTCTGTTGTTTCATGTCCGGCTCTAACTCTTGCATCTTGACCTGCAATACAGCCTTCTTAGGAGACAGGTAAGGTGGTCTGGTATTCCCATCTCTTGAAGAATTTTCCAGTTTGCTGTGATCCACACAGTCAAAAGCTTTAGCAAAGTCAAAGAACAGAAATAAGTTTTTCTGGAATTCCCTTGCTTTTCCTATGATCCAACAGATGTTGGGAATTTGATCCCTGGTTCCTCTGCCTTTCTAATCCAGCTTGGACATCTGGAGCAAATTTTGGAAGTTCTTGGTTCATGTACTGCTGAAGCCGAGCTCGAAGGATTTTGAGCATGATCTTGCTAGCATGTGAAATGAGCACAACTGTATGGCAGTTTGAACACTGCACTTACTTCAGAGATAGGGAAACAAAAGCCTAGGGAGGTAAAATGATTGCCCTTCATAGTGAGCATGATACTCTCTTCAGTATAAGATTTATGCTTATACACTTCACATGCTGTAACAACTGTGATGTAAGTAAAACAAAGCTAGCAAATTGTGCTTAAAACAAAGTCAAGTTAATAGCTGAATTAATATAACCTTAACTAGCTGTGGAAGCTCAAGCAGCTTTACTGCATTAACTAAATTCACTGTCCTCTGCACAAAGAGACATGAACAAATAAACTAAGCAACTCAGAGGAAAGAAGACCTGGATATGAGTCTCCTATCTGGCCACCTGATAAGGTAAATCAACTGCACATCTATTTCTGACCGAAAGAATGATGTACAGAAGAAATTTAAAAAAAGTAAAATGTGCCTATATTTACTTCCCTTTGGAAACTGTAGATCCATTATAAATGGACCTGGGTTTGATATCATACCTTTGTAATTTTCTTTCTTTATGAAATGATCCATCAGTAAGTTAAATGTATAGTTATCTGGAAAAATACCATATTGGACCTGCAATGAAAATAAAAATAAAAGTAAAATAAGAGAAAAAATTAATTAAGTTCAGTTTATATGTCTATGTATTAATCAGGAAAAAATTTTGTTCCCATTAGCTATAAAATATCTGACTATCATTTTACAGCATCTGTGACAGTGAAATAGAAGCTGTGACTCATGCAGTTTGGTAATCGGAACTGTTGGTCAGGGTGAGAAAGTTGTGAGTGGGTGTCTGATATAAGACAACTGACGTGAAAAATAAAGCTCAATTCTAACACCTCATCATAACTTAAAAAACCTCAAACCAGGAATATAAAAAACAACCACACTCCACTGGTTCAATGATTCTTTTAAAAAACTATGAATATCAACACAAAAATGGGGTTCCACGAGAAGGCACACATCAATCACACTATGTAGCATTTTCTGGCCCTTAGAGTGCTTTTTATTTAACTATAATTCACACGTAACACTGTGTGATGTTAAGGTGTATGACATGATCATTTAATATGCATATATACTGCAAAACGATTACTACAATAAGGCTAGTTAACACATTCATTGCCTCACACAACGATCACCTTTTAGTGGCAGTGGTGATGAGAATATTTAAGATCTACTCTCGGCAACTTTCAAGAATATAACACAGTACTCTTAACTACAGTCATCACGCTATACATTAGATCCTCAGAACTTACTTATCTTTGGAAGTTTGTATCCTTTGATCAATATCTCCCCATTTCCACTCTCCCTTCCCAGACCCTGATATCCATTATTCTACACTGTTTCTATGAGTTCTTATTTCACACATAAGTGAGATCATGAGGTATTTGTCTTTCTTTAACAGACTTATTTTACTTTGCATAGTGCTCTTAAGGTTTGTCCTCAAATGGCAGAAGTTCCTTTTGAATGGCTAAATATCCCACTGTATGTATATGTATAGGCTTCTCTGGTAGTTTAGATGGTAAAGAAATCTGCCTGCAATGCAGGAGACCCAGGGTTCACTCCACATTTTCTTTCTCCATTCACCTGTAAATGGACACTTGGGTTTCCATGGCTTGGCTATTGTTAATGCTTCAATAAAAGTGGGGCTGCAGGTATCCCTTTAGACAGTGATTTCACCTCCTTTGGATACATACCCAGAAGTGGATTTGCTGGATCACATGGTATTTCTAATTTCTTGAGTGATCGCTATACTATTTCCCATACCGGCTGCACCAATTCACATCCCCACCAGAAGTGCATGAGGGATCCCTTTGCCCTATTCTCGCCGGCATCTGTCATCTCTTGTCTTTGAGTTTTTAAAGACCCAAGAAACCTGAGATTTTAGTGCCTTCCTGTGTGATTTTCATGCACAATAAAGCCTGACTACTAATCATCTAAACTGTGGTTATATATTTATTTTAAATTCTCATTTCAGTAGGATTACCCATTCCCATCAACCACCAAAAACATCCGAGGAATTTTCTTTCCAATGACACCCACCCTCCTTGAGGAATTCTGATAATCCTAAACCACAGTTGTCAGTCTCTGCTGAACTGAGTCACTATTACTAGCAGACTGTACAGAATATCTCAAATGTGCTGAAATACAAAAAAAAAAAGTTCAGAAGCCACTGTTTTAAAAGCTGCATCCCATGGGCAGTGTTTAAATTTATCAAAGCAGTCATTCAATCAACGATAATGCCTAAGGCAGAGTAAAAACAAAATATTTTAGAATGATAAATCATGAAAGCTGGAAGGAAGGAAACTTAGGAATCAACTGTTCAGTGATTCTCAATCCTGGCTGCAAAAATCAACAGGTAAGCTTTTAAAAAGACACCAATGAGGTATGAATGGGCAGAGCACAGAGGATCGTGGGGGGGGGGGGGGAGGGGCAGTAAAACTAGCCTGTATGATATGATAATGGTATACGTGGGTCATTATACCTTGTTCAAAGCCATACAGTAAACCCTAATTTAAACATGGACTTTGGGTGATTTGTGTTTCAGTGTAGGTTCATGACTGTAACAAATGGCTCACTTGGATGGGGATGCTGATAACGGGGGAGGCATGTCCCTGCATGCGTGGGGACAGGGAACATATGGAAAATTTCTGTACCTTCTGTTCAATTTTGCTGTGAACCTAAAACTTCTCTAAAAAATAAAATCTATTTAAAAAAAAACATTTAAAAAACCAATTAAAAAAATACCAATGCCTAGGCTCTAGAAAGACTAATTAAATTAGAATCCTGGGGGTGGAGAAAGCATCTATAATTTTTAAAAGCTCCTTACATGACTCTAACGGGCAGTCAAGGTTGGAAATCATTGATTTGGAACACCTCACTTGACTTAGAGCTGAAAAAACTAAGACCCAAAAGAATAAAACTACTATTTGCCTAAAGTGAAAGTGTTAGCTCATCAGTACTGTATGACTCTCTGTAACCCCATGGACTGTAGCTCACCAGGCTCCTTGTCCATGGAATTCCCCAGACAAGAATACTGGAGTGAGTAGCCATTCCCTTTTCCATGGGATCCTTCCCAATCCATGGATCGAACCCAGGTTTCCTGTACCGCAAGCAGATTCCTTACCATTTGAGACACCAGGGAAGCCCATTTTCCTAAAGTTATGAACAACTGGTAGAATTTATGGTGTTACAGCTTGCGTCTTCTGACTCCCTGTCTGGTGTGTTTTTCACTAAAAGACTAGTAACAGCAAAAAATAAGATAGAAATATTAGATTTATCAGCAAACCTGTTTATCTACTTTATCAAATTATAAGCTTCCCAAGATAGGATATTGCTCATTTTTGTGACAATGCCATACCCAACACAATATCTCACACACAAACTGCAAACTATATCCAGTTAAACCAGTAACCAAGTAAGTCATGGGAACAAAGACTCCCCAAAACAAATTTAGTATTTCTTTTTGAGTTAAAAAACAGAAGGTTTAATGACACTACAGATATAATACATTTCCAGAGAAATATTATTAAAGTCTTGTTATGGGTCAAACCAGGTTGTAGCTTGAGATTCACAATAACAACGTCCTGACTTTTGTTTATTTTGTCCTTATTTCATACTATGAGGGGAATGAAGACTCAGCCATTGGGGGAACTTGTAACATTCATAAAGACCTAATTGTAGGGGCTTCCAGGGCTTGAGGGAAGAAGTCAGGGACTTAGGAAGACATGTTCTGAATAATCTAGGAAGTCTGTCTTTTCAAAACTGTGTAAGAGATATGAATGCTCTGGAGACTGTACTCTAGCATAATGGTCATGTCTTTTACCCTAAACATTACCAAAGAAAACTAGGCAAAACCCATAAGACTTAGGGATCAAGAATGAAATGGCCACCAACAGAGTTCTTGTGATTGTATTACTAACTTTGTGCTTTCACCTCTCCATTTTTAAATCACTATGCTTGGAAAAGCCACAGCTACAGGAATCTTTATTTTTAATGTGCTGATTAATTTATACCAGCTCCATTCTAAAAAGATTATCTGAGGGCAAATAAATTTAAAAGCTATTTCTTGTACTATTCTCTGCTGTACTGTAATGGAACATGTAATGGTATACACACCATGTTGCCTAAACTTAGGAGAATAAGCTGCAAATGCCAGCAAACCACTCACCTTATTTACAAGGGTATATAAGGCTTTGTCTTCTGCACCGTATTTCAGACACTGCCTAATCCAGGTGTGGATAGTCCAACCTCTCAGGTACCAGCAGTTGGGGCTGTGTCGAAATCTAAATAAAACAGAAGAAGAGAAAAAACTGGTTTTAACTCTTAGATGTCAAAGCCAAAATCCATCTTCCATCAGCAAGTTCCCCTCTTAGGAATTTACAGATGATCATAAAAGTCATGAAGGCCAACAGCTAATAAAACTTGAGGATAAAACTCATTAACATCTGAAATGGGAAAGAGAAGGCAAAATAATAGTAATAAAATATTATAAAAATTTTATTCCTTATTTATACTCCCTAATTCAACATCTTGTTTTAATATGAGATTTATGAAAAAATGATTTCTGGAATATGCTCTACTAGAAGACAGATATGGAAGCTCATTGGAGAAGGAAATGGCAACCCACTCTAGTATTTTTGCCTGGAGAATCCCATGGACAGAGGAGCCTGGGGGGGCTGCCGTCAGTCCGTGGGGTCACAAGACAGTCGGACACAACTGTGCGACTGAACAACAACAATGGAAGCTCACACTTCAGAGGAAGCAAAAAATGAAAACCAGAATAGCACAGCAATTTTAGAGGAAAATCAGCTTTGAGTTACATTGCTATTCCTTTTGGCACTTAAGGAGAGACTGGGACACTCTTCAGTGAATTGAAAGGGCAAAAAAAAATTGAGCAAAATTTAGCATTCAGGCCCTCCAGGATCCATGATCATGCTGCGTTTCTCATAGCTCCATTCCAGCACTTCATTCTATCTCCTCTTGCTTCCTGCTGCTCCCCACATGGTTTTTAAAGGCCTAAGCTGTCCAAGCTGAGGTGTATATAGTACCAGTATTCCCTCAAAGGAATGGAACTTGGAAGGGAATTCAAGTGCCAGTCTTGCCGCGAGTCGGCACACCCTGGTTGGAGCAGCTTTAGCTTGCTCCTGGGGTCTGTGCCACAGGCTGAGTGAGAGGGGAGATGGGAGTGAGGAGGCCACAGAGAGGGCTGTGCAGTCCTCTCTCTGCCTATCTGTGTTGACTCGGATGATTTCTCAAACGTCATCTCATGTCAGCTCAAGTCTGCATCTTTTCTTTGAACCTTCAGGAAGTGGAGGCAGGTCAATCTCTGGACCCCATGAAAATAAAGTCAATTTGTCTTCTTATTGTAAAAACAAAAGGCAAGACAAAAACTTAAAGTGAAAGAATTTTGTGCCATGTTTTGAGTTGGGGCTACAGGCTAATACTGGCGGTTTTCAGAGGCCAGTTATTCAATTTGCCACCTGCTATTTCTTGCCATCTGGTATTGGGATAGTTTTCTGCTGACTAGGTTTTCTGCCAGAAAAAGCTGAGAGAAAGAGAGCAAGTGAGAAGTAGTACTTAATTTAGGCTGTTTATTAGTGATCTGTTGAGAGATTTGAAGATATTTTTTTAGATTGAATCATGCAGCCCTGTCTAGTTTTTTGAATGCTTTACATTTGGCTGGAAAAAGTTTTTCTCACTTTATCTTTCCTTACAGAATTAACCCCTTTAAAAGTAGAAAGATAGAAATATGTCAAATTATGTTTAAGATGAGAGTGACCTGACCAGAGAAAAGCCACTGTATAAGTGCCCTAGATATGATCTAATGAGATCCTCTGCATAGAAATGAAAACATATCTTTCAGTATTGCATGCTTTCCTTCACATTTTAAAATCAGTAGCTGAACTAATTGAGCTTCCTTCCTTGTTACATTGAAAAATCTGAGATTTTAAGTATAACAACCAATTAAAAGCTAATTTTATTATTATTATAATTTTTAAAGTCAAGTGAAATACCAGTTGTATTGCCTAAAGATGGTGATGCTTCCTTGATAGCCTGAAGGCTTCTTGGACAGCAACGGGGTTGGGGGTTGCTGCCTTGCTCAACATGGATTCCTCCGTGACTGACACAATTTGTGGCCCATGATAGGTTTTTAACAAATAATAAAAGAGCTTTAATCAACACTGATCATTATGCTAACTTCTATGGTATACTGCAGAATTAGAAATTCCCTATTTGGGCATTTATAATTTCATTAAAGAAAACAATGCCTTAAGAAGCATCACTACGAACAAAGCTAGTGGAGGTGATGGAATCCCAGTTGAGCTATTTCAAACCCTAAAAGATGATGCTGTAAAAGTGCTGCACTCAATATGCCAGCAAATTTGGAAAACTCACCAGTGGCCACAGGACTGGAAAAGGTCAGGTTTCATTCCAATCCCAAAGAAAAGCAATGACAAAGAATGTTCAAACTATTGCACAACTGCACTCATCTCACACACTAGCAAAGCAATGCTCAAAATTTTCCAAGCTAGGCTTCAACAGTACATGAACTGAAAACTTTGAGATGTTTAAGCTGAATTTATTTATTTATTTGCTCATCCACTTTGTTATTTATTTTTAATTTTTTTTATTGTAACTAATCCAAGAAAGACTTTTTTCTTGAAGCTAGATTTAGAAAAGGCAGAGGAACCAGAGATCAAATTGCCAACATCCACTGGATCATAGAAAAAGCAGGAGAATTCCAGAAAAGCATCTACTTCTGCTTTTTTGACTTCACAAACCACCCTTATGGCTGAAAGTGAAGAGGAACTAAAAAGCCTCTTGATGAAAGTGAAAGAGGAGAGTGAAAAAGTTGGCTTAAAGCTCAACATTCAGAAAACTAAGATCATGGCATCTGGTCCCATCATTTCATGGCAAATAGATGGGGAAACAGTGGAAAAGGTGTCAGACTTTATTTTTGGGGGCTCCAAAATCACTGCAGATGGTGACTGCAGCCATGAAATTAAAAGATGTTTACTCCTTGGAAGGAAAGTTATGACCAAACTAGACAGTATATTAAAAAGCAAAGACATTACTTTGCCAACAAAGGTCCATCTGGTCAAGGCTATGGTTTTTCCAGTAGTCATGTATGGATGTGAGAACTGGACTGTGAAGAAAGCTGAGTGCCGCACAATTGATCCTTTTGAACTGTGGTGTTGGAGAAGACTCTCTTGAGAGTCCCTTGGACTGCAAGGAGATCCAACCAGTCCATCCTAAAGGAGATCAGTCCTGGGTGTTCATTGGAAGGACTGATGTTGAAATTGAAACTCCAATACTTTGGCCACCTCATGCGAAGAGCTGACTCACTGGAAAAGACCCTGATTCTGGGAAGGATTGGGGGCAGGAGGAGAAGGGGACGACAGAGGATGAGATGGCTGGATGGTTCACCGACTAGACGGACACGAGTTTGGGTAAACTCCGGGAGTTGGTGATGGACAGGGAGGCCTGGTGTGCTGTGATTCATGGGGTAGCAAATAGTCGGACATGACTGAGTGACTGAACTGAACTGAAGGCCTTTGACTGTGTGAATCACAACAAACTGTGGAAAATTCTTTAAGAGATGGGAATACCAGACCACCTTACTCGGCCTCCTGGAAAACCTGTATGCAGGTCAAGAAGCAACAGTTAGAAATGTACATGGAACAACAGACTGGTTCCAAATTGGGAAAGGAGTATCTCATGGCTGTATACTGTCACCCTTCTTATTTAACTTATATGCAGGGTACATCATGTGAAATGCAGGCTGGATGAAGCACAAGCTGGAATCAAGACTGTTGGGAGAAATATCAATAACCTCAGATATGCAGATGACATCACCCTTAAGGCAGAAAGCGAAGAGGAACTAAAGAGCCTCTTGCTGGTGAAAGGAGTGAGTGAAAAAGCTGGCTTAAAACTCAACATTCAGAAAAAACTAAGATCATGGCATCTTGTCCCATCACATCATGGGCAAATACATGGGGAAACAATGGAAACAGTGACAGACTTTATTTTCTTGGGCTCCAGAATCACCACAGATGCTCGCTCCTTGGAACAAAAGCTAGGACAAAACTAGAGAGTGTATTGAAAAGCAGACATTACTTTGCCAACAAAGGTCTGTCTAGTCAAAGCTATGGTTTTTCCAGTAGTTATGTATGGATGTGAGTTGGACCATAAAGAAGGCTATGCCCTGAAGAATGGATGCTTTTGAACTGTGGTGCTGGAGAAGAGTCTTCAGAATTCCTTGGATAGCAAGGAGATCAAGCTAGTCAATCCTAAAGGACTCAACCCTGAATATTCATTGGAAGGATTGATGCTGAAGCTCCATTACTTTGAAGTATGTGAAGAGCTGACTCATTAGAAAAGGCCCTGATGCTGGACAAGATAGAAGGCATGAGAGAAGGAGAGGACAGAGGATGAAATGGTTAGATGGCATCACCGACTCAATGGACATGAGTTTGAGCAAACTCCGGGAGATGGTGAAGGACAGGAAAGCCTGGTGTGCTGCAGTCCATGGGGTCATAAAGAGTCGGACTGAGCGACTGAACAACAGCAACAAAAATAACATATTGGGTTGGCAACAGAAAGTTTGTTCAGGTTTTTTTGTATCATCTTCCAGATTAATCCAAATGAACTTTTTGGCCAACCCCATATAAACCAGTTTAACAATCATACAAGGGGCAGGGACATGATAAATGCTAAAGATAGAAAGGGTGCTGCTAGATGCTACAGATGCTTTTCATAATAGTGGTTTCTAGGTTTAGTCTATTTTTCCTTCAGAAACAAAAAACTGTCAATTACCTCCTTTAGCCAAGACTATTTAAATGTCATTTAAATCTAACCTTCTGCTTTAGGATGTCTCTAGTGACCACTAAAGTTATTTCTTTTCTTTCTGTCTGACGGACTTTAAAATAAGAGCACCATGACCATATCCAACCAAACACCCTTTTCTCTTATTCACGATCAGCAGACCATTTTCAGGCTTTGAAAGAGTACCAAAGATTGACAGGATCTAGCTACAGACCTTCAAAGCTTACGTGAAAATTTGTGTACAGCCTTTCACTAACCTTCTGAGGCTAACTTTAACACATGGAGAAACAGAGAAGTCTTTTCTTCTCAAATCTTGTGTCACACTTTACTTCTTAGCAGCCTAATGGGGAAGTTACTCAAGACCTCACATAACTAATAAAATCATCTCCCTTTGGAAGATGTATCAACAGGCTCACACGGGTCTTCACTAAGTTAACTCCCTTTCCCATTCTGGAGCAAGGCTACTTGGTTTGATCTCTGCTCTGTGAGACCTAATAATCCAGACACATAGCTGTGACCAGGGCATTTTCAACTAAGTGACAACACGAAATCAATTTAGGAGTAAGATGCAAACACTCACACACATATTATGACATACGCTGCTCAAAGTGCAATTCCTACATTTCCTAGCCAGGCAACAAGTAAAGTCCTTTTTAAGTCTTCATCAGCATTAAAAGAAAAAAAAGCACACAACTTAGGTAACCATCTAGAATATAAACCACTCAGAGCACTGAGATAGGTCCAACTTTGGATGGTGAGTTTAAGAATTCTCTGTCAGTGACTCTTTAAGCAGTTCAGACAGAAACACTCAGGCTCTTTGCAGACCTGCCAGTGGTAATACGATAGCCAGGTAAGTGTCTGGAATGGGTACTCGCCTGGAACGACTCTGAACTGCTGGGCCAGCATGCTCCCTTTCAGCCAAGGGAAAGGCAAAGAGACAAGAACACAACTAACACATTGATTTTCCAAATTGCCTGCAAACAGACTGGCTTTTGTTCTTGCCTGGTGGGACCACCAGCCTGGCAGATTACAGGCAGCCACTGTAGGAGTCCCCTCTGTGCCCCATGCCATCAGCTGTTTGCTCACCTCGACAGAAGCTTTATTATTGTCCACGCCAGCAGGCTGCCAAGCTAGGCAAACCGTGTGAGTGTGGAAAAGATAAACAGATGCAACCCAAATAACCCCAACAAGGACTCTGCTCACAAACACAAGAGACCTTCTGAGCTTCCCAGTTATAAAACAGAAGCAAACTCAAGAATTCTATGGATGTGAGTATTTTCTTGGAAGCAAGAAGGGACACAAGGAGAAGGAGAGGATGAAGCGTGCTCTCAAGCTCCGGCTCTATTAGTTCCCAAAGCTGGTATCCCATGGCTGAAAAGATATCTGTCCACAGTGCTAAGGGGGGGTTTCCAGGTGAAGCCAGGACTTGCCCAAGCCAGTCAAACGGCAGGTACTCAGAAGCTTCCTGTCCCCCCAAATCAAGCAACATTCTGGACTTTTCGGGGCATCTGCCATCACTACATCACATTCAAGACAGATGTCACCAGGAAGGAAGGAGAGCAGAGTCACACAGCATGCATGACACAGGGCAAAAGTCTTTGATACCCTTTGAGGTACCCTGGAAGGGGAGAGCAGTTCTACAAGTGAAGTTGAGAGTGAAGAGAGAGACGCCCACACTTAGTATGATTTACGTGGAGGGACTTCACTTTGTGTAGAAGTCACACAGGATTTCCTATTTGTAACCAATTTCATCTAAAAAAAATGCGATAAAGACCTTCTTCTATGGGTTCAACTGAAGGTTACTGTTGTAGGCCAAAGTGGTGATGATGCGCCTCAGCTCTTTCGGTATCACAGATAAAAGTGCTCCTGGCTGAGCAGGACTAATGCACAGATGCCAGAGCCTGGAGCTCAGCAGCCCCACCATTCAGCTGCAGTGGTGGCTCTTCCATATGAATGAGCAAGCTTTCCACAACATTTATCTGATTAGAGAGCCACCATCCTTAAACACACATATGCAGCTTTCCCTCCTCCCGAGTGAATTCTGTATCCTGTGGCAACAGGCTTTACAGATGGAAACCTCAGCCCCTGAGCTGGGTAGACATGGAGACGGGAGGCTGAAAGAGGAGGACAGGAAGAAAATACAGCTGGTTCCAGAGTTTGCAGTGTGGACTGGAAATCTTACCAATGAAGCAAAGTGTGTAACTATTGAAAGGTTTTGAGTGTTTCCCTGAACTAGAACCAAAGAGCAAGAGAGTGTCCTGTGACCATTCAAACCAGAATCTGAGTCAATCATGGCCACCCACTTTCTAATTCTACTAGGATAATTACTTTCTTTGCAACCTGATAGAAATCCTGCTTTCATCAATTATTAGTTGGCTTCAACTACCACAAATAAAACCAAGTTTTGATGCAATAGTTTTCTTATGACTATTATGTCTTTGTCAAATGTTTGCAAGGCTAACAGAGGAGTCTAATATAGGAATTGATAATAGAGATGTCCATATTCCAGATTAAAACTACTTTCTTGCTTGAGATCCCAGATTCCTACTTTTATAGGGGAATTTCAGGCAATTTGAACTTTCAAAAAATGTCCTGATTGTGCATGAAGTGATGCATCAAGAGCAAGAATCCCCTCCAAAACATTATCTTGGCAAATGTTCAATCAGCTGGGACTTGCACATTTTCAATGAATTTCTTATCTACCTCTCAGGCAGATAAAAATGCCTTAAAAAAAAAAAAGTTTTAACACTTTTTTAAGAAACAGGTTTATAGAGCTATAACATACAAACAGTAAAATCCACACTTTTCAGTGAATTTGTGACTTCTGACAAATGCATCCAGTTGCATAACCACCACCACGGTCACACTGTAAGAACAGTTTTATTACCCCCCCAAAAATTCTTAATGCCTCACGTAGAGTCAGCCTCTTTGGGGTTTGCTGGTTAATTTAGGCAAATCTTATATAGATACTTCCTCATGAGTTATTAATTTCTGACCCTAGAGTTATTAATTTTATGAGGAAAAGCAATCCTTGTTACTTTGTAATTTACATTCTGCCAATTTTCAAAACAGAACTTGAAAAAATTAAAACTCAGTTTACAAGTAGTTTCCTCTGAGTCCTATACACAGCCATTAGACATCTGATATCCCTGTTTGCCATTCTAAAAAGTAAGTAGATTTTTGGTAGAGAATAACACAAGCATAGAATTTTACAAATGTGGAGTGCTAAATAAATGCAGCACAGTAACACTTTTTTAAAGTGAAGATGGATAACAGAGGGACTTGTTAGATATCAAAGTCGAAGTCTAAATTTGTCAGACCCAGAGCTTAAAAACAAGGTCACCTGTACTTCACCCGATAATAATGAAATAACACTTCACATTGAGAAACTAATCTAGGAGACATGCTCTATTTTCCACATCCATGCAAGGACAAATAGGACCTATATCCCCAAATTATTCTGTCTTCTCTCTGATCTGGCTATTGTTAAGCCAGATTGACATCACTCAATATAAAAGACCTATTTTTCTTTCACCAGGTAAATATTTAGCAAGCAGCTACACTGTACCAGATGATTTGTATTTTATCCCTGCTGGTTCACCCAGTTTCCTCTAGTTTCAAACAATCTTAAAAGATGACATCTCTTCTTTTCTGTGCTTAGTCGCTCAGTCCAACTCTTTGCAACCCCATGGACTGCAGCCTACCAGGTTCCTCGGTCCATGGGATTTTCCCAACCCAGGGATCGAACCTGGGTCTCCCAGGCAGATTCTTTACTGACTGGGCCACCAGGGAAGCTCTTTCAGATACAGAAAGAAAACCTATAGCCTGACTATGCTTTGTTGCTCTTTCTCTCACGGTTTAGAGAGCACAGGAGTCAGTCAGATAAAGCCGACTGCTCTTTGTCTGAAGCCTACTGTTTTTATCAGCCTCCAAGACGTGATGAATATGGATAACAGGTGAGGATTATTTGCAGGGAGAACTGGAAAAGAAAAAAAATATTCACGGTGATTGCTGATGTGCCCTCCTGCTGATGGTCCTAAAAGCATTAAATGTCCGTCTTTGTGGCCAACAACTGACCTGTCAGTGAAACTGCGTCCACAAGTGCCTAATGGGGCTTCCCTAGCCACTCACAAGCTAGACACACAGATGAGCTTCATGCCTGAGACGGTGGAGTGAAAGGTGAAGCTAAACGCAGAGGGCCTTTTTCTCTGAACAGCAGGAAGCTGAGAAAAACTGGATTTTGGATCAAGTCCTATTTATCAAAGCACATAGAGTTGTGGGAACTGGCTTGAGTCGGACAGAGATAAGGCAAGTATTTTTGGTTTTTAGTAGGAAATCTTTGAGCCAATTTTAAAAAGATGTCAACATTTCCTGATGTCTTCTAAAGTTCTGGCTAGGAATTTCAGACATAACGTCTGCAAAATTGTGAATAATACGATCACTAAAGACAGGAAAATCACATATATTAATTAACCAGGGATAGGCTGTGTATCTGAAGAGTTCTGAGGGAGGGGGAGGTACAGAAGCAAAAGGAGGAAAACAAACAAAATATGGAGTTTAGAATTTCTGGAGTATTTGAGGCTCAGTGAAGTTGTCAGGATTAAGTCTGCCACAAAAGAAGTGAGCAGGCAGAAAGGCCTGGCCCAGCAGACAGTGCACACCAGCATAAAATCAGAGAAGAGTTAAGCTGATGTTGAGCAGATTTACACATCTTTTTGTGTGTGGGATTATGGATCTCTCTTGGGATATTTTTGATGGAAGAGAAGCTCAGCACTAATCGGTATCTTAAGAATCACATTTTTTTTTTAATAAAGAAAAAAAGCATCTCAGTGTTTTAAACATTTTGATTCTCTAACACATGGAAAAGTTGAATCTCAAAAGATTCTGATTATAGGAAAAGGTAAGGCTGGATTTCCTTCCAGCTGTACTATTTCTGTAGCTCTACTGACTTCAATATTAAACCTTTAAGCAAAGACAGAGGACAAGATTATTCTTTTTGTGTGTTCGACAACAGTAGGTGTTTGATGATTTAGCAATAGTGACTAGGCCTCTAAGACTATATAAATAGCAATAATGTATGCTGAAACTCATGAGAAATATTTACAATTGGAACAATAATCCACCTCTGGTTTTGAAGGATTATCCTGCCTATAAACGGAAGAAGCAGGAGGAAATATTGCCTTTTTATTCAAGGCAGGAGGAGATCGGAGATGGCAGAGAGGTGGAATAAAATGTGGTCATTCTGGAAAGCCATCTACTCCTCACTTCTGCCCCCTGCTGTCTCCTTGTAATAAGTTCAGGTAACAGACAAACTGATGGGAGACTGAAACCAAAACCAGGAGACAAGCAGAGAAAAAGAGAGAGAGAGAATGTGTGAGTGTGAGTTTAATTGCTAAGTCGTGTCCAACTCTATGACTCTGTGGACTGTAGCCTGCCAGGCTCCTCTGTCCATGGGATTTCCCAGGCAAGAATTCTAGAGTGGACTGCCATTTCTTTCTCCAGGGGATCTTCCTGACCCAGATCGAACCCATGTCTCCTGCATGGCAGGTGGATTCTTTACCACTGAGCCAACGGGGAAGCCCAAAACAGGAGTACACAGGCTCAAAGACTTTCCCAACACACGTAAACACACACACACACACACGTAAACACACACACACACACACACAGGAGTCAGTCAGTTCAGTTGCTCAGCTGTGTCTGACTCTTTACGACCCCATGAACTGCAGCACATCAGGCCTCCCTGTCCATCACCAACTCCCAGAGTCCACCCAAACCCATGTCCATCGAGTCGGGGATGCCATCCAACCATCTCATCCTCTGTCATTCCCTTCTCCTCCCTTCAATCTTTCCCAGCACCAGGGTCTTTTCCAATGAGTCAGTTCTTCGCATGAGGTGGCCAAAGTATTGGAGTTTCAGCTTCAACATCAGACCTTCCAATGAACACCCAGGACTGATCTCCTTTAGGATGGACTGGTTGGATCTCCTTGCATTCCAAGAGACTCTCAAGAGTCTTCTCCAACACCACAGTTCAGCTTTCTTTATAGCCCAACTCTCACATCCATACATGACCACTGGAAAAACCATTGCCTTGACTAGATGGACTTTTGTTGGCAAAGTAATGTCTCTGCTTTTGAATACGCTGTCTAGGTTGGTCATAACTTTCCTTCCAAGGAGTAAGCATCTTTTAATTTCATTGCCGCAATCACCATCTGCAGTGATTTTACAAAGGCTCAAAGACCTTCCTAACACACACACATTCTAAATAAAAAACAGACTTCTCTCAAGATTAGAAGACACTCTGAAAGCCATCTAGGCCAAGTAAATTGGGGATGGGGAAGGAAGAAAAGTTTGTATGGAATTAGAGAATCTAGGGACCTTCAATACCCCTAGTTCACTGAATTATTTCTTGAGAAGTCACTACTTATCAAGCCCTGTACTGTGTAATGTGAATCTAGTCTAATTTCTCTACTTTACAGATGAGGAATCTCGGTGTCCGTCCAATGGGATGAAATGATTTTCCCAAGATAAGCCAGATAACTCCAGTTCTATAAACTAGGCTGTTTACTTACTATTCCACCACTGTCTTTCAATTCTTTTATTTGTAAGACATCTTTCAGAAACATCTCTGCAGTGTGACAAAGGTCTCTAACCTACTAAAAAAATAAAATATTCAGGCTGTGAAACAGTTCTGGAACTCCCCTGAACCAGCTGTCTCACTTTGTAAAGTCACTAGATCTTGGGGTTTCAGTGCTTACAACTGTAAGATGAAGAGACAGGATTATCGGGATCATGCATGAACTCAAATGTCTGCAGAGGCTAGTCAGTTACTATCAATATAAGTCCATGAAGAATAGTGTAAGACAATAGGTATAAAACTGCTTGCATTATTATCAAGCAAAGTAGCCTCCTAGTACTGTTTTTGAAAACTGTACGGGCCAAGCAAAATACACTGGAACTCAACTAGGCCAGACCCCTGAAATTCCTTTCAGCTCTCGCGTTTAATGACTGAAGAATAAGCCTAATCCACTTATTAAAACATCATACATTTACACATCTCTATTAACTGGAGAAATGGCAGTGATACAAACAAGTGAAAGGAGACTCAAAGATACAAGCTACCACTCAGCCCACATCTGATTCTACTCTACTCCACTAGCCTCATTCCCTTGCCAGGTGAATATCACTTCACTCAGCTTGGGCAATGTACACAGTCTATCATGGGGACAGCAGACCTTGCAAACCGGCATCTAAAATTTCAAGATGAAAGGATACAATCACTAAATTAAAGTCAAGGTCCTTAAAAGCAGATTTTAACTGGAGATCAACTTTTGTAGGATAATAAAAATTTCAGCATTGAAATTTTTTTACTCAAGGATTTTTTACTCAAACAAATCCTTCATTGTATTCAATTTATATCTAAGAGTCAGCCACTCAAAGTAATTCTCCTATAAATCACAAATTGTTTTTGTATGTTGCTACTTCCTTTTACTCCTTAAATTATTGCTAAGCATCACAAACATACAAATAGTTCACAGCCATAACTTATTTTTGGTCTCAAACCCCTGTTAACTGGCAATTCTTAGAGCAGATATAGTTTTTTTTTTCTCTTCAAAAAGGGGGAGTGATTTGGGAGTGGTTACAGGGATATTAAGAAATTATTTGCCAGTTTCTGGAAACATAAAGGACACAATCACTTTTTGCAGCAAAAAAAAAAAAAATTGAAAACATAGGTTTAGATTGGTTTGTTAGTCCAACTGTTTTCTGGAAGCCTTAATTTACCAATTACTAAAACACCCTTATATATGAAGGCAAGAGAATAAAGACGCCCCTTCTTTCTTGTGCTGCCAAACAATAAAAATCAGAATGACTGCATTTAATAAGCATCTCCTCTATTTAGCTCAAGCTAGCACTCCCATATATAAAACCAAACTTTTAAATAATGGAAATCTGAAATTGTACAAACACAATATACTAAGAAAATTCTTAGTATATAAGAATGACCAAATGCAATAAGATAACAATCTTAAGAACGATTTCCAATTTTGAACAGGAAGAAGCTAATTCCTTGGTAAAACTCCAAAAAAACAAACCATTCATACAACCACCATGCTGCAATTAAACAAAAGCTCTTATGCTGGCCCACAAGGAGGGAACGAATAATTTGAACAACATCTTTTATTGCCTGAGAAAATTTTTTAAAACGACTGAAAGTGCCAGGAGAGAGCTGTCTCAATGCAACTGCAGACCCTTTCCAAAGTCCCTCTGCTTCTCTAAGGATGAGTATTGAGAGGAGAGAGCATCTTGGCAAAGATGCAGTCTTTCCTCTGGTTCCACTCACTCCCCCTCTTATTAGGAAAGAAAGCTTTGATATATAACAGTTAAACAGATTCCAGACAGGCTTAACTGGAGAAGTCTGAACACCAGGGAGGCAAAATATCATTGCAGAAGTCTCTATTGTCTGCCACTGTGAGCCACAGACTCGGGGAAGCATCTCCCGCATCCTAAAAAGGGCTGGGTCCATTGATCATGTGTCAGATCATGGCTGTGCTTTGTGGGACAGGAGAGGGAAACAACCTATGAAAATATCTTTGCTTCCTACCTTCCTAAACGTCATTAGCTCATCTGCTGAACAATTACAGTGAGCTGGAAGGGGCGGGAGCCTGTCATTTACGCTGCTGCTGTCGCTTCAGTCATGTCCGACTCTGTGCGACCCCATAGATGGTAGCCCACCAGGCTCCGCAGTCCCTGGGATTCTCCAGGCAAGAACACTGGAGTGGGTTGCCATTTCCTTCTCCAATGCATGGAAGTGAAAAGGAAAGTGAAGTCGCTCAGTCATGTCCGACTCTTCGCAACCCCATGGACTGCAGCCTACCAGGCTCCTCCGCCCATGGGATTTTCCAGGCAAGAGTACAGGAGTGGGGTGCCACTACCTTCTCCGTGTTGTTTATGAGTGCACATCAAATGTAAATTCACCTGCAGCAGCTGTAGGCGATCCATGGGGACATGGCTGCTACAGTGCATGCAGGCTTCAGTGAACAGGCACAGTCTTTCTTTCACTAACTTTAGGTAAAAGAGCAAGGGAGCTAGTTAAAAAAAAAATTTTTTAAAAAAAAGAGAATAAGTAAGGAAAAGCTGAGTGTTAAACTAGGGAGAATAGTTTCACTACTCTACCTATACAGAATCCCTTATTCCAACAGAATAGGGCATGTAGTGTGGGCAAAAATGCTGTCTTCTGCATAGGATCATTCACCAGCCTACACAGAAGCGGGATGCCTGGCTGCGCACTGAGTGACAAAGATAAGCAAAGAGACTTCTTGCCTTCAGTGAGGTTAGACTGGGATTATAAAAAACCAAGCATCTTGGGAGCATCTAAAACAAGCATAGAAAGGTAATTTATAAGCATCATAATACAATCCCTCATCTACACAACAATGATTATTTCATAACACACGGTACTCAATTTTCTGAAAATCAGCTCTCAATAGAAAAGTAAATTCAATGTTTCTCTCCTCTTCCCAATAGTCTTTTTTGTTTTCTCTGAATATATCTTAAAAATAAAATATTACAGATATAAAGTTATACCTTCCTCCTTCCACTTTCCAGAGGAGAAAAGTTGGTGGACATCATTCTAAGACATGCTTTTATACCTTTATTAACTAGTGATGTGCCCTGCACTGAGTACTTTAGGGTACATATGCCTTTTAACTCTGTATTCAAGGGCCTGTCTGATAGAGAACTCAGCCAAACCATAGTAATATGTGTGGTATTCTGGGAGCAGAAGGGTAGGGACAGAAACAAAATTTCTGTTATCTGGGATGTGAGAGAGGCTCAGATACCACTTTACTGTGGAAACTAATCAGCAATGCCACCAGGAAAATCCCTGACAAGGTAGGTAGGACTGCTATCTGCATTTGACTGGAGCCCAGCCCTGATTCACTAAGAGTCAGTTCTGTCATTTGTAAAATAGAGGTGACAACACCTTTACCACTGGTTTACTATAAAAATCAAAGGATAACTGGGTTAAGTACTTTGACAACTTTTAATCCTTTTTGGAACCAAGCAGAGTAGAAATATGCACACAAATGAGAATTATTTTTGTCACAGTCTACTTGGTATAGCGGGTTATGTACAAAATCCTCAGGCTAGGCTTCAGCAGTATGTAAACCAAGAACTTCCAGATGAACAAGCTGGATTTAGAAAAGGCAGCGGAACCAGAGATCAAAATCCTGACATTCGTTGGATCATAGAAATATTAAGGGAATTCCAGAAAAACACCTACTTCTGCTTCATTGACTATGCTAAAGCCTTTGTGTGGATCACAACAAACTGTGGAAAATTCTTCAAGAGACGGGAATAACAGACCACCTTACTTGTCTCCTGAGAAACTGGTATGTGGGTAAAGAAGTAACAGTTAGAACCTTGCATGGAACAACTGACTGGTTGTTCCACGCAACTGGGAAAGAAGTACAACAAGGTTGTATATTGTCATCCTGCATATTTAACTTGTATGCAGAATACATCTTGCAAAATGCTAGGCTGGATCAATCACAAGCTGGAATCAAGACTGCTGGGAGAAATATCAACAACCTCGCATACGTGGATGATACCACTCTAATGGCATAAAGTGAAGAAGAACTAAAGAGCCTCAGTGAAAAAGCTGGCTTAAAATTCAACATCAGTGACAGATTTTATTTTCTTGGGCTCCAAAATGATTGCAGATAGTGACTGCAGTCATGTAATTAAAAGATGCTTGCTCCTCGGAAGAAAAGCTATGACAAACCTAGACAGCATATTAAAAAGCAGAGACATTACTTTGCCAACAAAGGTCCATACAGTTGTAAGTTACAGTTTTCCCAGCAGTAATGTATGGATGTGAGAGTTGGACCATAAAAAGGCTGAGTGCCAAAGAACTGGTGCTTTCTAATTGTGGTGCTGGAGAAAACTCTTTGAGAGTTCTGTGGACTGCAAGGAGATCCAACCAGTCAGCCTAAAGGAAATCAGTCCTGAATATTCACTGGAAGGACTGATGCTGAAGCTGAAACTCCAATGCTTTGGCCACCTGGTGTGAAGAACTGACTCACTGGAAAAGATCTTGATGCTGGGAAAGATTGAAGGCAGGAGGAGAAGGGAGGACAGAGGATGAGATGATTGGAGGGCACCACCAACTAAACGGACGTGAAAGTGATCAAGCTCTGGGAGACAGTGAAGGACAGGGAAGCCTGGCGTGCTGCAGCCTATAGGGTTGCAAAGAGTCCGACATGACTTAGCAACGGAACAGCAAGTGTTGTTCAGCGCTTGATCACGTTCTGTCTAGTGCTGCTTACTCAGTGCCTTAAATGTGTCCTTCCTGATGCAGAATGGCCTTTGGTAGCAGAGAATTAGTGAAGAGACAAGATTAGGCAGCAGACAGACCCCATCCCTGTGTTACAACCCCAGGAAACAAACTGTAAAACTTCAGGATTCTAATTTGTAAAACATGAATAGAAGTTGTACCCACTTCAGGTGAAACAATGCCTGCCTGAAATGAGGACTGAAGAGACAAGGCCTCTGAACCGCTTAGTACAACGGCTGCAACAGCGTTTTCAGACAACCTGGACAGGGTGGCTGACAGCAGGTACATGCCGAGCGCCACTGAGTTAAATGTGAGCTCTCAGGGCTAGTTCCCTCCACACAGGACCTAACCTGCACGGTGCTGGGCATGTGTGAAGCAAATACCCGGCTGCCACTAGCCAATAGGGATGGAGCAGAAGAGGAAGGGCTGTCTCAGTACGAGAGGGAAGGGTCCCTGAACCTCACTTTTCTAGACATAGTCTCAGAGAAGGAGCTGAAAGGAGAACCAGGTGGGAGAACAGAGAGGTTTTTCCAATCCCAAAGGCTCAGACCAACCAGAACAGGGTGTGCCACTCAGTCCAACAACTAGTAGCAGTGTACCTGATCTTAATTATGACAGAAAAATGTCCAGGCGGAAAGAAGGCAGTCTGGGGTGACCTAATGAGGAGTTACTTTACCTAATCAGCGCTCTCCAGACCTTGGATGGGTTTTCCTGAGCTTGGCGATGCAGGGCTACAGCACAACAGAGTTTATGCTTGGAGGTCTCTGTCCATCAGCGCCCAGCAGCCTGTGGCTGGCATCAACAACTCAGCAGTAGGGACACCTACTGCAGATACACTGAAACACTCAGAAGTGCCAAGATCTGGGCACGAGGAGAATCCCAGAGGAAGGAAACAGCATTTACACAGGACATGACAACCATCTAAATCTCAGAAGTAAGGCAATGCATTTGCCACTGAGCAGCTGCCTCACCTGACCCTCTGCCCACAACACAGCCCCCAAGCAGCCACGGACCCGCTTCTGGTCGCCCCACAGGGCAGAGGACGGAAAGTTCCCATTCTGGCCCTAGCCCGACGGCACCACCAGTCCTTTCAGAGAACCTGGACAAGGCGGCTGACAATAGACACATGACAGTCAAGGCTCACTGAGTTAATGAAATACCTGGAAAGAGCAAATACACAATAGCTTCCCTCACACTGGGGAAAAAAAAATGTACATACAATTAGCTACTATTAACTGTGTTTTAGAATCCTGTGTTAAGATAAGCTCAAAAATTAGAAAGATGGGGTAAAGCTGCTATTATAGTAACCACAGAATTTGGTCTTTTCTAGGACTTTCCCATAATCCCATACAACCTTAGGAAAAGTAAGATTTATTAGCAACATCTATGCTACATATTTACTATACTAACTTTATTTCTAGGAATGAATGCTTATAAAAGGCTACAACATGCTAAAGCACTTGGTTTTTTGAATATTCAGTTTTTGTTTTTAAATGAGTCACACTGAAGAGACATTTCCTTTTCCTGGATCAGTTTGTGCAAAAGCTTTGTTACTGAGATGGATGATGAGAAGATGATAATGAACAATAAAAAAAACAACTTTTTATTCATTAAAAAGTACTGAAAACATAGCATGTTCTAGGCATTATCCTAAGTACTTTATATACTTTTTCCTTTCTACAGACTAGGAACTTGGAACTATGAGGGTAAATATCTTGCCTAAGAGCTGGTAATGAACCCAACACAGGTGATTTATCCTATAGTGTCTGAAACAGACTGCTGGTTGTTGTTCAACATCAGATGTAGCCAGCTTTGCATTTAGAGGTACTTTAAAAAAAGAAGTGTCACTCTGAGCACTAAATTTTAACTTGCAAGGCAGACATATAAGAATGAGGGAAACAGGCTTTTATCTTCCAATCTCATGCTCTTGGGAGGGTAGCCTGGCAGCGTTATTTTCTTCAGGGCCCCCCAAGGAATGCACAGGTCTTTTCTCTTACATTGGTCAGTTCTCTCAGGGAGGACTCCCCCCGTCTCCTCTCTGAGAGGCAAAATAAGCCTTGAATCCTCAAGTCCAGAGTCTTTCTGCCTCAACTCTTCAGAAAGAAAACCTTCAATCTTTCGCTAGGGACTGAGAGAAACAATCTGGGCATTTCACTGCTTCTTAGGATAACCTCTAGTGAATCCACCTGTCTCGGTTCCGTCCACATCTCTTCTTTAGGAATCACCTGCTGTTTTTTACTTATGAGCCTTTCAAGCGTCCTCTGGCACACACTGCCTTGCTTTCAGATTTCTTCTCCTGTCAGATTAAGTTGTAGCCTTCTATTTCTGCTAAGAAGTTCCTTATCTTCTGTTCATCTGGTTTCTAGCTTTCAAAATTTGGTTGCTGTTGCCTCCTCTCTAGTTTTCTTTATTTTGTAGGTTTTTGTCTTTTTCACCCTTTACTGTCATATTTGTGGAGGTTTTGGTAGGGAGTAGGGTTAAGCACATATGTTCAATCTGTCACCTTTTATCAGAAGAATTCTATAGGCTGTTTGAGCTCTCTGTGGCTGGCAATAGATTATATAACCTAAAAGTAATGATGATAAAGAAAATGTACTTAAAGCATTCAAGTATATTTCATCAGTAATACCCTCTGTTTAAAAAAGAAGGAAACAAACATCTTGAGTAAGATACTTAGCCTTTCTGCTTTTCAATAAATTATAAAACAAAAGGCTAAAAAAGTTTCTTAATAACTCTTTAAACTCTAATATCCTTCAACAAAGGCCAAAAAGAAATCACAATACTATATCTGCTCAACCTAAACCATTTTATTGAAAACATTTGTGCACACATATTAAGACTCATACATGGATGGTACGCTAAGGGTTAACAGTAGTGTTAAGACACAATCCCTAAACATTACCCCTTTTTTTCCTGGGAGGAGGTGAAAGGATAATCACATGTTAACATTATTCAGGATTACTCTCAGCAATGAAAGATAAGTAAATCAAGCTTGGAAAGTTCCTACTTAGAGTACTACATTACATAATACTGCAATAAGTTCTTAAAGCATAAAACTTCAGCCATATTCTTGTATGTATCTTGTCTGCTCTGATTTTCTAAAAAAATAAAACATTTTACCTACGTCTTGTGGTGCTGGAGAAGACTCCCTTGGGAGTCCCTTGGACTACAAAGAGATCAAACCAGTCAATCCTAAAGGAAATCAACCCTGAATATTCATTGGAAGGACTGATGCTGAAGCTCAAGCTCCAATACTTTGGCCACCTGATGTGAAGAGCTGACTCAATGGAAAAGACCCTGATGCTGGGAAGGACTGAAGACCTAAAGGAGAAGGGGGTGGCAGAGGATGAAATGGTTGGACAGCATCACTGACTCAGTGGACATGAATCTAAGCAAATTCTGGGAGACAGTGGAGGACAGAGGAGCCCGGCGTGTTCCATAGTGTACAAAAAGTTGGACAGGACTTAGCGACTAAACAATAACAAAAGGGTCAACAAGGGTCTTGAGGACTGGAGCCCACAAGATTATGAAACCAACACAACCAGTGTCTAACCTAGGCTGAAGCTCAGCAGAGCATCAAGGAACTTCTGTGGCAGTGTCCTGTAGCACGTCTGCAGAAAGCCTGGGAAACAGAACATATATCCCATCACAGTCTCGCTCCCTGGGAAATACAATAACCATCTTCAAACTTAAAATCTTTAGAGACACAAAGCTAAACACCATGCCCTTCTTCTGAAACTCTATGCGCGGACCCCACGCTTTACACGGAGGGGCAGCCCAGTCTGACAAGCAGACACGTGTCAGTGTTTAGTAAGCGCAGCACCATACCAGGGTGGGGAACAAGCGTCTCCTCCTCTGCACAGTGGAGAACTATTTGCATTACAGCATGATATCACACATAATGCCACCTCTTCCTCTAGTAAATATGACTGAACTTTTCATTCCATGCAAAGGCCACTTGGGATGTGACATTACACACAAGCCATGTCTCTAGGAATATTTTATTTTGTATTAACTCAAGGAATAAAAAAAGACTTGAAGGGTTGAGTTAAAATTTCAACTTTAGTGAATTTAGGTCATTCAAAAGTCAGGACTGCTGTCTGATATGCTTTAATGATTCTTTTGTTTTCTGGTTACCCTACTCTCTTCTTCAGTGAAGAACCTGCTGCCAAGAAATGTGAACATCACTTTTATTCACTGAATCAAAGAAATTTTCAGGATTTGGTATAGAGAAGAGCTTGTCTTTCACGCCTAAACGGAATAATTTGTTGATATACATTCAAAATACACATATATATCTGAAATAAGAGTAGGACATGTGGGGAACTCCCTGGCTGTCCTGTGGTTAGGACTCTGCACTCTCATAGCTGAGGCCCTGGGTTCAATCCCTGGTCAGGGAACTAAAATCCTATAAGCTCTGCAGTGTAGCCAAAAAAAAAAAAAATTATAATTAAAAAAAAAAAATCAGTACCCAACATTTTAAAAATTCTTGTATTATTCTAATCACTGTACTGCTTTCTAAAGATTATTTCATTTATATACTAGAACAACTCTATATAAGGTAAGTATATTTTCCCCATCTCACAGACAAGGAACCTGATCATCAAAGGTTTAAATAACTTCCCCGAGGAAACACAGTTAATATAAAACAAGGCCAGAATTTAAACCCAGATGGTCTGACTCCACAGCTCTTGACAACTGAGCACACTGCCTGGTACCATAATCAGGCGATTCCAGGGGCAAAGTCTCTATTAATTTTCTATCAATAACTGGAGGTTCTAAATGGTCCAGTCTGAGTATCAACAACAGAAAAGTGAAAATGTTAGTCGCTCCATCACGTCAGACTCTTTGTGACCCCAATGACTGTAGCCCACCGGCTCCTCTGTCCATGGAGTTCTCCAGGCAGGAATACTGGAGTGGGTTGCTGTTACCTTCTCTAAGGGATCTTCCCAATCCAGGGATAGAACCTGGGTCTCTTGCATTGCAGGTGGATTCTTTACTGGCTGAGCCACCAGGGAAGCCTGTCAGCAACAGAACAGGAGGTCTATTCTAACTAAGATTACCCTCCAGAGGGAGGATTTGGCTAGAAAAGTTTGACTCATGATTTCAGAAGTTAGAGATATAATCATTTGGTCTGAATTGTACTGAATGAAAGCCACTGTTGTTTCTTGCTTCTGGAATGGGACATTATAAATAGATGTTTGGCAAGCCCCTCAATCCCAGTGTTTCTACTCTTACTCACTAATGACAATCAAGTGTCACCATTTGCTATTATATATGCCATCAATGACTATATGCATCTAATGGTATCACAGACATGTATATCTGATACATTCCATGAATTATGGAATTGTGTGTCTTATTTCCTTATAAGCTTATACATATATTCACACATAAGAAAATGCTATCAAATGCAATCATATGCATTTTATAGCTAAGAAGCAGAGCTATGGCCATTCCAAAAATGTAAATAACTAAAAGTATAAATAAAAGAATGAGTAAAATAAAACTTAAGAGAGGTGGTAGGTAGGAGAAAGGCCCCATGCTGACTCAGTGGCAAGGCATCCTGTAAGAAAAACAGAGAGCTGAAAAGGGGCTTCTTCAAAGTATCCATCCAGTCTTTTCACTTTCTTCATTACAAAGCAAATTGAGCCTGGACCAATTATATAAACTTGTCCAAAAGCTCTTTGACAATTTTATTATGTAAATTATATTAACTGAGACTTAATGTACTGCCTGCTTTCTCTTCTCCTAGTAGTCCCAATACTAAGTCACTGCAGTGGGTGGAACTGCAGAAATATGTGGGTGAGGTGGAGTGGAAACAATTCAGAGAGAAGCCTCACAAAGGAGAGGGAATTCTGCCATGGTCTATGACTCTAGACATCTGTGTAAGTGAGCTTCAAAATAATGAGCCTATTATAAAGTTCATTTTCCCATAAGGATGTCCACTCGTTCTGTACTCAGCATCTCTACGTTTAGTATCCGATCTCAAGAACAAGATGAAAACACAAGACTTCTTAAAGTCTAATGCATTCATCCTTTGATCATTAGAGGACCCTTACTGTTCTTGTAAGATTCTGTAGTGTGTTTCTGTATAGAACAACCAGACATGTCATTCTTGGTAAGATTAGGATTAAAGGCAGTACACCAAAGATAATTTCCAAAAGAAATATAAATGTAAGAATATAGTATATATGCAATTATGCGTTATTTACATACCCACTGACAGGAAGGAGAATCACCTACGAGGTATCCCACAAGGTATCTAAAGCTTTGATTCTCTACCTCCTATCCAGTTCTACTTATAATTGTAATGATTTTTGATGTAATCTTCATACAACTACACTCCATTACGAATAATTATAGGCCTTTGGGAAAGTCTTTTATTCCTTTTGACAGTTTCTAGCTCCGTAACTTAGATTATCTTGAACAGTTGAAATAGACTATGAATCTATAACACAACCCTGTCATTGAAGGTCCAAAAATAGATTGTTTCATCCTCCCTACACAAAAATGAATACAGACACCCCCTCCCCCACCCCCCACGGTGACAAGTCTTTCTCTTCTCTCACTATGGGTGGCTAGGGAGGAACTGACCACTATGCCTGCTACTTTCACCCATAATCCCAAATCAATTGTGTCAAACGAACAGTAGTTTCACTGCTTCCATGTAGATTCATGTGCATTCGTTTTATCCCAAGCTATGGTGGGAAGTATAAAAACTATACTTTTGTGACACTCCAAGTACAGCAGTGTCCCACCACTGTTAGTATTTACTCAGTGTGGACTGCAGTGCTGTGGTCAAGAGAAGACATTTTGGAACCGTCTGTCTCAGCTGAGATGGGCTCTTGTGGTTAGTCAGAGTCACAGAATGCACTGCTTATCCACCCAAGGAGTTGGGTCTACAAGGAGGCCAAAGACTTGGAGAGTCCCTGCTGTCATGGCACTTCACAGATCGGAAGTCTACAACAAAAAGAGATGATTCACAGGGCTCTGACCTACCACACACACAATGAGTAACTCATAAGGCCCTACAGTGTAGCACAGGGAACTCAAAACTTGGTAATGACCTCCACGGGAAAAGAACCTAAAAAATCAACTGTAAATCAACTGTACTCCAATAAAAATTAAAAGCAACAGCAAATAACCAAACAAAAACCCCAAAGAACTCTGACCAGAGAAACTGCAAGGAAAGCCCATATATCTAAGAGAATGGACCTGCCATTCTAAAACGCACCAATGTTTACTATGTGATATATAGAAGCCTACCATGTTTTCTTCTTTTTTTTTTTTGAGGTTTAAAAGGCAAGGCTCTCTGCTCCTGCCTGTTCAACAGATAGCCGTAACTTCCGTGTTGTGCCAGCCGCATCCCTGAGACAAGATGGTGAAGGTCAGAGTGAACGGATTTGGCCGCATCGGGCACCTGGTCACCAGGGCTGCTTTCAATTCTGGCAAAGTGGACATTGTCGCCATCAATGACCCCTTTGTTGACCTTCACTACATGGTCTACATGTTCCAGTGTGATTCCACCCACGGCAAGTTCCACAGCACAGTCAAGGTGGAGAACGGGAAGCTCGTCATCAATAGAAAGGCTATCACCATCTTCCAGGAGCGAGATCCTGCCAACATCAAGTGGGGTGATGCTGGTGCTGAGTACGTGGTGGAATCCACTGGTGTCTTCACTACCATGGAGAAGGCTGGGGCTCACTTGAAGGGTGGCACCAAGAGGGTCATCATCTCTGCACCTTCTGCTGATGCCCCCATGTTTGTGATGGGCGCGAACCACGAGAAGTATAACAACACCCTCAAGATTGTCAGCAATGCCTCCTGCACCACCAACTGCTTGGCCCCCCTGGCCAAGGTCATCCATGACCACTTTGGCACTGTGGAGGGGCTTATGACCACCATCCACGCCATCACTGCCACGCAGAAGACTGTGGATGGCCCCTCCAGGAAGCTGTGGCGTGATGGCCGAGGGGCTGCCCAGAACATCATCCCTGCTTCTACTGGCGCTGCCAAGGCTGTGGGCAAGGTCATCCCTGAGCTCAACGGGAAGCTCGCTGGCATGGCCTTCCACGTCCCCATCCCCAATGTGTCCGTTGTGAATCTGACCTACCACCTGGAGAAACCTGCCAAGTATGATGAGATCAAGGTGGTGAAGCAGGCATCAGAGGGCCCTCTCAAGGGTATTCTAGGCTACACTGAGGACCAGGTTGTCTCCTGCGACTTCAGCAGTGACCCTCACTCTTCTACCTTTGATGCTGGGGCTGGCAATGCCCTCAACGACCACTTTGTCAAGCTCATTTCCTGGTATGACAATGAATTCGACTACAGCAACAGGGTGGTGGACCTCATGGTCCACATGGCCTCCAAGAAGTAAGGTCCCTGGACCCCTAGCCCCAGCAGGAGCCCGAGAGGAAAAGAGAGTTCCTCAGCTGCTGGGGAGTCCTTGCCCCACCTTGATCCTCCACCACACTGAGAATCTCCTGACCTCCACACAGTTTCCATCCCCAAGGCCCTGAGGAAGTTGGGGCGGGGGGCTTAGGGAGCCCTGCCTTGTGGTGTACCATCAATAAAAGTACCTCATATTCCCCCCCCCAAAAAAGGCAAAGGGAAACAACAAATTTCATGCTTTCTTTAATCTTAGTGAATATGAATCATTTCATCACGTGACTTCAACTCTTCAATGACTCTCAAAGACCTCAGGTAAAAATGGAGGTAATAAAAAATCTTAGCTGAAAACACAGAACACTCTGACATAAGTGAAGTGAAAGTGAAAGTCGCTCAGGCGTGTCCAACTCTTTGTGACCCCATGGACTATACAGCCCATGGAATTCTCCAGGCCAGAATCCCTTCCCCAGGGGATCTTCCTAATCCAGGGATGGAATTCAGGTCTCCTGCACTGCAGGCGGGTTCTTTACCAACAGAGCTACAAGGGAAGTCCTGACATAAATCATAGCAATTTTTCCATCTGTCTCTGAGAGTAATGAAAATAAAAGCAAAAATAAACAAATGGGGCCTAATTAAACTTAAAAGCTTTTGCATAGCAAATGAAACCATAAATAAACCCAAAAGTCAACCCACAGAATGGGAGAGAACAAGACTGACAAGGGATTAATTTCTAAAATATACAGACAACTCATACAGCTCTCTGCCCCCCAAAAAAGGGCAGAAGACCTAAGGAGACATTTCTCCAAGACATATTTCTTAAGTAATATATCCAGTTTTCCATGTATTGATTACTGTGTTCCCTACTGTTTTATTTCTTCTTTCTAACTACAGATATGTAATTGGAAGATAATTATACAAACTTTTCAGCTGCTGTATTCTGAGTCAAACAAGGTTTCACTTACAACGTGTATATCATGGACAGGAAAGTTTACCACAATATAATCAGAAAGGGAAGAAGGCTTCTTCTGCTCCTTGTACCTACAAACATTTTTAAAAAATCTGTTTTTATTTTGTGCTGAAAATAGTACAGAGATAAAATGAATATCTATTGACAGAATGTAAAATCACTGCATAATAAAATATGTATCAGAATCTAGTTTAATAGTCAAGTAGTCAAAATGTTGTTACAAGTAATGAAGCGGTTCAAAATATACATGGAATGCTGGGCTGTGTTTCCAGGGCAACAAAATGCCAAGTTTGGTATTACCTTCTAAAATAATTAACTGAAGTATTTACATTTAAAGTGGCACCTTTCACATGCTTCTGAAGATTGCTATACTAGTGCAATTATAACGCTGATCAAGAAACTGTGCTTTAAAAAACTACCCACCTGTTACAGACTTGTTAAAAAAAAAAAAAAGACCAAAAAAAATGTTAGTGTACTCCAGATGCTTGGATTGTATTTTTGTACCAATCTTGACAGTAGAGTAAGAGTGGAAAAACTGAAACACTTTCAGCAGCAGTAGCTGTGATACACATATTGTGTTTACCAGCATCGAGAGAACTGCTATAAAGCAAGTCTGCACCACAAAGCAAACCAAGGAATAGTAATCACAGTTCTTGTCTGACTTTCTTCCTGACCACTACCCATTACCCTACACTCTACCAAGGCCTTTAGACAAGTGTAACAGAGATTTTATTTGTAGGCCATTTCCAGTCTGCCAGCAATGATCATTATATTGCTGTATTGAAGACTCTAAGGTGAAGTCATGACAGCTGAAATAAGCCCACAGTAAAAGAGGAATGTCTGCCAAGAGCAGACATCAACAGTGGTAGGACCAGGGGTAAGCTACCTGCCATACGTATACACTCTTTGGTCAGCAAGTTCAAACACATATACTCATGCACATTATACTCACTAACCTCTATGTGAGGAAAATGGCATAATGGTGAAATGGCCAGGCTTCAGCTCTCTGACCTGGGTTTGATTTCATTGCCAGCTATTGCCTCGATAGCTATTGTGTGTTTTTAAGCAAGCTACTTAATTTCTTCTGATCTTCCTTTCTCTTACCTACAAAATGAAGAAAATAAAGACTATACATTGAAAAGCTTATAAGGAAGCTCAATTAGTAATATAAGATCATGTGCTCAGCGCATGAAAGAAGGCTGCTGTTATGATCTCTACTCTCACCACTTTTACTCAACATAGTTTTGAAAGCTCTAGCCAAGGCCTGATCAGAGAAGAAACAAAAAAAAATTCAAGTTGGAAAAAAAGAAGTAAAACAGTCACTGTTTACAGATGTCATATGATACTATACACAGAAAATCCTACAGATGTTACCAGAAAACTACTAGCGCTCATCAGTGAACTTGGTAAAGTTGTAGGATACAAAAGTAATACACAGAAAGCACTTGCATTGCTATACACTAACAATGAAAGATCAGAAAGAGAAATTAAGGAAACAATCCCAATTACCACTGCATCGAAAATAATAAAATACCTAGGAACAAATCTACCTATAAGACAGAAGACCTTTACTCTGAAAACTGTAAGAAACTGAAGATGACACACACTCTATGTGAGGGTACATCATTTTCTGGGACTGAGAGAATCCGTCAAAATGACGACACTACCTAAGGCAACGCACAGATTCAATGCAATCTCTATCAAATTACCAACAGCATTTTTCACAGAAAAAGAGCAGATTTTTATATGGAAATTTATATGGAATTTTAAAATTAATACTACCCAAAGCAATCTTGAGAAAGAAAAATGGAACTGGAGGACTCAAGACTCCCTGACCTCAGCTATATGACAAAAATATAGTAATGACAACAGCATGGTACTGGCACAAAAAAACAGAAATACAGATCAATGGAACAGGATAGGAAGCCCAGAAATAAATCCACACACCTGTGGCCAATTAATCTATGACAAGAAAGCAAAAATATACAATGGAGAAAAGACAGTCTCTTCAATAAGTGGTGCTGGGAAAACTGAAGAGATAGACCTAAATGTGAGGTGGGACACTGCAAAACTCTTAGAGGAAAATATCTTTTGACTTAAATCACGGTAATATCCTGTTTGATCTATCTAGAATAATAAACATAAAAACAAAAATAAACAAATGGAATCTAATTAAACTTAAAACCTTCCGCACAGCAAAGGAAACCGTCAACAAAAATGAAAAGACAATCCACAGAATAGGAGACATTTTCAAAGTGACCAACAAAGGATTAACCTCCAAAATATACAAATGGCTCATGCAGCTCAATACAAAAAAAAAAAAAACCCCACAACCCAATAATAAAAAAAAAAAGGACAGAAGATCTAAATAGACATTTCTCCAAAGAAGATAAACAGATGGCCAAAAAACACATGAAAAGATGCTCAACAGCACCAATTATCAGAGAAAAGCAAATCAAAACTACAATGAAGTATCACCTCACACATGATTGGAATGGCCATCATCAAAAAGTTTATAAATAATAAGCACTGGAGAGGAGGTAGAGAAAAGAGAACCCTCCCACATTGTTGGCAGGAATGTAAATTGGTACAGTCACTATGGAGAACAGTATTGAAGTTCCTTAAAAAGCTAAAAGCAGAACTACCATATGACCTAGCAATCCCATTCCTGGGCATACATCCAGAGAAAGCCATAATACGAAAAGATACATGTACCCCAATGTTCACTGCAGCAATTTTTACAACAGCCAAGACAAGGAAGAAATGGATAAAGACGGAATAGATAAAGAATGGTACATATATGCAACTGAATATTACTTAACCATAAAAAAAAGAAGTAACATTCCATGCAGCAACATGGATGGACCTAGAGGTTAGTCAGATAATGGCAAAAACAAGGTAGGTGGTTGGCTTTGAGAAGAAAATAATTATAAGATGGAATAGCAACTAGACTGGGAGGAGAGCTCAGAAATAAAACTCAGGCTACTTCTTTGGGAGAACTGCAAAAAAATGACTCTCATCTTGCAGCTTAAGATCGTGGTAAGATTTCAGGAAAGAAGAGGTGAAGATACTCATTTATTTAACAGGTAATTACTGAACATTTATTACTTTTATTATGTAGAATACTTTTTAAGGTCCTTTATTCATTATCAAGTTTTGTTAGCTAAGGTTTACTCAAAATGCAGACAATCTCACAATTTGATAGTATCACAAAGCTAGGTCCCGTGTGGCCAGTGTGATCTGAGTGCACAAGCCAACTTCTGCCAGTGGGCAAGTCAGGGGTTACTGCTGGCTGGCGTGATCTGAAATGGCATCAGGGACTTTGGGCACTTGGGATCTGGCAGACATTTAAAACTGAATCCCAAGGGCAAGAGCAGTGTCCAATTTACAGATCAAATACAATTAATACTCATTAAGCAAAACTGAATGAGCCAGGAAAGTTAATTCCATAAATGTGGGCTTTATCTTAGGGATTAGTAATATCTGGCTGGAAAATTAGGTTGGAACCAAATTGGGCTATTTTTGAAATATGTGGCATGAAGAATAGTAGTAACCCTTGGGGGCAGAAAGCTTGGGTAATCATTTTATTCCTCTTCTAACTTCACATCTAGTATATGACAGTAGATCTACTGAGGACGGTCAGAACATATGAGTCACATAGTTTTATCACCTTAATAAAGTTTACTTGGCCAGACACTTCATCGAGTCATAAAATAAGTGAATGATGATGTTTACATCTCTATTTTACAACTGGGAATTGCAAATCAATGGAGCCATGAATACAACTTGTAAAACATAGCACTATTTAGTGTCTTAATTGGAAAAGAGGCCTGATTCTGTTATAAAAACTAAGAATATGACTTCAAGTAGACTATAATATTTATGAATTTAACTAAGGTCAAATATCTTATTTTAAACTGATGATTAGACTATTAAAGTGAAAGCAGGATTCTAATTTGAAATTTGTTAATGATGTTTTCTCTTCTTGGAAGTTTGTTATGAACAAAATTTGAATATAAACAGCAGAAATAGAAAACAGGTTAGAGCTTGATTTAGGATGAAATTCCATAGAACAAAGAGAAGAAGGCGCAAGAATGTGAAGGGAGAAGTAAGAGTCATTGGCGGAGAAGCTAAAAAGTGAACTACAGATGTGAGGATATTAAAAGTACATCATGAAAAACAGTAGAAGAGAGTGAAAATTTGAGAGAGGACACAGACCTACCTATTATTCTCACAGAGTTGAAAAGACATTGCGGCTAGAAAATTAGATATCCACAACACTGCCTCCTCCTACGTGGAAGACCCGCACCTTCCTTTCCTGACCTGCTCCTGTATTCGCTTCCCTCGAGGACCCCTAGATGGAGCACACACCTGACTGCTCCAACTCCCAACCCCAGTAAAGATTGTACCTGTGGATACACAACTAGGAAGCTGGAGGAGATGGGATAAACCTAGTTCAGTCTGACTCCAAAACCTATCATCTTTACCACTGCTCCTATCTAAGCTTAACTGAAAAATTCAAACGTGAGGAGTAACCACTGGTTTGGCTGGAAGGACTCAGAGTCACAGGATAAACAGGATGAACCTTCCTAGAGCAATTTTGCACAATGACAAGTTAATGAAATACATTTCAATATATTAAAATAAAGAATGCATATTAAAAAAAAAAAGAAGAAGAAGCGCAACAGCAACTTGCCGGGGCCAGAATCTCAAAGTCCCCAGAGCGGCACCGTCTGTTTTCCTGTGTTCTATGTATCTGCTGCCAACTGAGCTCTGCGCTACAGGCAGAGAAATGACAAGGAAAATGTTACTGAACTACAGGAGAAGGAACTCCTGCAGCTAAAAAGGAGGCAGATATGCGCTATGTGTTACCATCAGGTTCATGAACCTTTCCTCACAGTAGAAAACATGCTGAATTTTAAGGCAAAAGGGCCCCCGAACCTTCTCAAAAGCAGGGCTCAGAGCTCTAGGGAGCCATCCGGACACTGGTGTCCCTTTGTACCTGCAGAATGTGTTAACGCCTCCAAAGCACTGCTGTACACATGAGCCGAGTGATTCCTACATGACTTTAAAAAACTTTTTGTACTCTTTAATTTTTACTGGAGTATAGTTGCTTTACATGACTTTCTATCTTTAAAGATGAGAAAACTGAAGTCAGCAAGGCTAGCTTACCTGACACGGATAAGACCATAAGAATCATTTTGATGGACCCACACAGAACCTGCAGTCCAGGGCTGTTAACCCGCACCACTTCCCTAGACTGATATTCTGTTTCATAATGAAATTTATATGTAATTGCCTAAATATATGTCCTTACTTGCTCAAACAATGGGTTCAGAGGGAGACAAAGTGTCTGTAATTCAGAGTTTTAAATGACATTAATTTGATTTTGGATTTTATTCAGCAAATACTTATTGAGGCTCAACTATGTTCCAAACACAATACTGGGGATACAAAATCAAATAAGACAGAATCATTGTCCTTAAAAAGTTCACCTTAGATTGGTTTTTCTCCAGAAGCACATTTTGTCCAAAGTCAACAATGTCAGCAGTCAAAATAAAATTTACTGCTGCCAAAGATGCAGATATCAAAACAAATTAAAAAGAACCTGTACTATATTGCAGTAATAAGATATCAAGGTCTTAAAAAAAAGTGCTCAGGTGCTGCTCTCCAAATAAATATCCAGGTCAACCATGTGAATCGCTACCAAGCACTTGGCCAAAAAGATCTAACAGTAGAGCCCAAATGATTACACTTTGCAAAGAAAAGTAATAGAAAAGAGAGAAGAAAAAAAATTACACAGAGGCATTAATAGCTACTTTCACGGTGACTAAAACCTCAACTAACATGGACATGTAAACTAGCCTCAGGAGTTTCCCGACTTGTTTTTCAAACCTATATTCAATTCAGAGTTAAATGTTCTTTTTATGCTGGAAAAAGATCTAAAAGCAAGTTTCTTAAAATGTAATAAAATTTTGGAATCATAAACATGACAGTTTATCACTGGACTATAACAGAATATAAAAATCATTCTTTCTCAATTTTCTAAAAGCCCCGAGGCTTAGAGACACATCTACTAGCAAGTCAAAACAAATACCGGGCAACTTTTGCCTCTGTCCCTAAGAAGACTCTATTATTCTCTCTACTTCATGAGTGTTTCTGAATAGGAAGGCAAGTGTTTTGGTACCACTATGGAAGGTGATATGAATACCGAGCCTGATATATGAGAGTATACTCTCAGGAGGATGAGATACATCACCACAATTCCATGTTAACTTAAATTTAAATGTGCCTGGATGTTTGTGGAGCTAGCAAGTAATGCTTTTATGAGATTAGGTGATATGGGAAATAAGTGTTCTTCCAGGCTGAGAGGAGGAATCAGGATTTAGGATCAAGGTCCTCTGCTGTCACTCACTAGCTATCTGACTGGAAAAGTTTCTCCCCTGGCTTACATCTTTTATCTAGAAAAAAAGGGCAAAAACAGTATCTGTCCTCTCAACTTTATAGGCTCTCATATTAAGATGATAAACAAAAAATGAGGTAACAATGTACTTTTGCACAGATAAATAGTAATTACTATTTGACCTTTATTTTGATCACCCACAATGTCACTCCAACTGATGGGTGGTCATATGGACTTTTGAGCGGTTTGTTCAGCCTCCTCCCAATCTGACTGAGCATTCCTGAAGGCAGGAGTCAGTGTGACTAGTCTCTAGAACTCCCACTTAAGGAAGCACGTTACTGAGTGATGTGACTAGTCAGCTCCGGAGCCAACAGCTCAGATGGGGAGGAGGAGGCCGGGGAAGGAATACGCACACACTTTCTTGCTAATTCTTTCACTGACTACATTATTTACATGGTGTAGTGCATTTCGAGATTGTTACGTACAGTTTGGTTTTGTAAAGTGGCCCAAAGATGGGAACAGGGACTAAATCAGCCCTAGCAACTGTGTAATCAAGTAAAAGGTTGCACCTTTTAGAAAAAGATGCCTTTTCTCTAATTTATCCACCTAGAAGAGGCAGTCTTTTTCTTATTTGCATAAAGATGCCCTAAATGCTCTTTGAGGTCCTCATCACAGGTCTGAGACTTTCAACCATCACCTGAGGCTCTCCACTAGGGAGAAGAAAGATGGAATTTATATTCAAATAAGGTCTTTCAAAGACACTTCAGTTGATAAGGTTGTTAAACACAGTAGAAAAGAGAATAATGGAGGTTAAGCAGAGGTGGACAGAATTGTGGACTTTTAATTAAAACAAATGTGATGCTAATAAAAAGGTGGATCAGTGGAACAACACAGAAAGTTCAGACACAGGGCCAAACCCAAATAAGAAATTAGTGCATGATAAGGCAGCATTTTATATCAGTAGGCCAAAAAAAAAAAAAAAAGGATTATTCAATAAATGGCATTAGGTTAACTAGGAAGCCATTTTCTTTATGTGGGGGCCTGTGTATGTATGAATCCATACTTCACACAATTAAACCAAAATAAACTCCAGATGAATTATATATTCACACATGAAAAACAGAAGCATACACTCACTGATGGAAAATATGGAAAAATTTCTTGGGACAGAGTACCACTCTTTGATGCAAAAGTCATAAAAATAAATGAATTACATAAAAAATTAAATGTCTACATAGCAGAAACTATTACAAAACAAAGCAATTAAAAAAATAAACCCAAAAAGTAATAAGAAAAATATTCATCAATTCAAGGTCATTCCCTAAAATCCAGAGGTCCTACAGATTATAATAAAAGACCAACAACTCAGCAGAAAAACAGGATAAAAGTTCACAGAAATATTAACACTTATGCATGTAAGAACAGGTCAGCTTCACCAATAATAATAAAAAAAAAATGCAAAATAAAACTACATTGAGAAGCTATGTATCTGTTCAAAATGTAACTTGTAATTTAAAATCTTAAGAAGAAAACTCCAGGCCCAGATGACTTCGCTGGTGAATACTTTCAAACATGGAAGAAATAATATAAATATTATACAAAAATTTTAGACAATAAAAGGAGAAAATACTTTCCAATACATTTTATGACATCATCTAATCCTGATGCTAAAACCACACAAAGATGTTAAAGGCAAAGAAATTTAGAACAGTATTATAACAAAGACACAAATGTGTCTACCAAATGTTAATAAACTAAGTACATATCGAGACAATTACATTCTTGGGCATTTATCTTAAGAATGCTAGGTAGATTAACATTTAAAAAAGAATCAAGAGTAATTCAGTACTATTACAGAATGGAGAAGATAATCCACATGACAGCCTCTATATCTGTAGAAACAGTACTGGAAAAGACCCTGATGCTGGGAAAACTGAAGGCGAGAAGAGGGTGACAGAGGATGAGATGGTTGGATGGTATCACTGACTCAAGGGACAGGAGTTTAAGCAAACTCAGGCAGATAGTGATGGACAGAGAAGCCTGGCGTGCTGCAGTTCATGAGGTCGCAGATTCAGATACAACTCTGCAACTGAACAACAACAAGCATATTGCTGAGCTATAGATTTAACAAAATCCCAATCAGAATTCCAGCAGGAATTCTGTTTAACAGAAACTGGCAATCTAATTCTAGTATATGGAAAGTAAAGAACCTAAATAACCATAATAATATTGAAAAAAGAACAAAGCTGAAGGACTCAAGATACAGTAATTAAGAACGTGATATCAGCATCTGAACCAATTAGACAAATCAATGGAAAAGAAGAGAAAAAACAGAAAAATTCATATGAAAAAATGAATGATTACACTTATCTCATACCATACAAAGGATCAGTTAGAGATCTAAAATTAAATTGAGACTACGATTTAAAATTATAATGTTTTTAAAAAGAAAACATGATATGGGAGAATGGCATTGAAACATGTTAATTATCATATGTGAAATCAATCGCCAGCCCAGGATTGATGATAGGGGCTGGTGCACCGAGATTTCCCGGGGGAGAGGGAGGAGGGAGGGGGGTTCTGGAGGGGGAGCATGTGTAGACCCATGGCGATATCATGTCATTGTATGGCAAAACTAATTAAAAAAAAAAAAAGAAAACAGAAGAATATCTATGACAAGGGATAGGCAATACTACTTAAAACACAGAAAACAATAACCATAGGAGACTGCTAAATGAGATTTCATCAAAATTAAAAATGTCTGTTCATCAAAACTTGCCTTTAAGAAACTAAAGAGAAAACCTTATATTAGGAGAAAATATTTGCAAAACATCTCTAACAACTAATAATGAGAATTGGATTACTTACTGTCAGAAGGGAGCTACAAAATAAGGTAAAGGATAAGACCAAAATGAAACCTTTATTGTTAGACTTGGATAGAATGCTTTTCTAGTTGTGACCAGCGAGAATCCCTGGGTACAATGACACTCCAATAGCAATGAGCACAGCTGACATCCAGATACTGACTTCTGAATACCACTTTACTCGAACCAGGACTCTGGCAAATTGGTTAACCCCAGGAATGTGGCAGGTAAAGTATAAGGTGAGACTACAATATCTTCCTGTGCTAGAAAATAAGAAAATGCTCAAAGAATGACAGAGACGTAACAGAACAATGTAAGACAGATGGTCTCCTACTGACCAACTCCGGGACAATTTGGCAATCAAAATGTTACTAAGTAATGCATCAGAACTGAGTAAAATGCAATCAAAAGGCCTTATGATAGAAATAAATGAATACATACATAAATGAAGGGAAAAGACAAATTCTTTCTTACAGTAGAATGCTAACTAAAATACAGACAGAAGGATGCAATTAGAAAATCATCAAGGCTTCCCTCCTGGCGCAGTGGTGGAGAATCCGCCCACCAACGCAGAAGACAAGTTCAAAGTTCAGTTCCTGATCTGGGGAGATCCCAGGTGCTGCAGACCAAGTAAGCCCATGCGCCACAACTATCGAGCCTGCGCCCCAGAACCAGGGAGGTGCAAATGCTGAGCCCACATGCTGCAGACGTCTGTGTGCCCTAGAGACTGTGCTCCGAAACGAGAAGCCACCCCAACGAGAAGCCCGCACACCGCAGCTAGAGAGTAGCCCCCGCCTGCCGCAACTAGCAAAAAGGCCCGCAAGCAACGAAGACCCGGCACAGTCATGAATAAATAAATAAAATTATTCTTAAAGTTTACTGAAAGAGAAGCACTAAATAAAGGAAGCAATATTCCATGTTATTGTATCTGCAAAATTAATGCAAGTCCAATCAAACTACGGAAATCCTGAGTAGAACCATGCCATCCTCACTTTTACCTCACGTTGCCAATCTGCTCTTTAAGGTGCTACACAACTTTCGACTCTCACTAGTAGTCAGTCAGTTCCCATTGCTCCTCTTCTCTGCCACGATTAATAGTGTTAAACTCTTCATTTTCACATTTGATGAGTGTGAGAATATGTAGCATTTTAATCTGCAACAGAATTACTAATGAGCGAGCACCTTTTCACGTATTTATGCCCACTCTGATTTTTTAGTCTGCGAATTGCTGATTAATATCCTCGACCCATTCTCTGTTATCTTCTCACCTTATCGATCTATAGATGTATTCCAGTCTTTGCCAGTTCTACGTATTGTTTTTTCCTTGTCTTTGGCTTTTCTTTTAATTTGCTAATGGTATCTCTTGTGATATAGAACTTTACAATTTTAATTCATTAAAATTCATCAATCTGTTATCAGTATTTTTGTCTTATTCAAAAAAGTCATACAAATATTAATATGTTCCTACTTTTTTACAGAAGCTTTATACTTTGCTTTTTCCATTTAAGTTTTAAACTAGCTTTAAAAAAAATGTGTATGTGCTTGTGTTTTGAGATAGGAATTAACTTTTTTCCATATAATCAACTGTTCAAATGTCAATTATTAACTAGTCTTTCTCCTGTGATACATATAAAACATCTCAAGTTTCCATGTGCACAAATACATTTCTGGGCTCTCTATTCTGTAGTACCAGTCTGTTTATCTAAGTCTAATCCAACATCTCATTCTTATTTACTGTAGCTTCCTACTAATTCGTGTTATCTACCTTGAAGAGCAATCATTTTATCTTAAATCTCCTTAAAGGTGTCTTAGTATTTTTGGCCCTTTACTCTTTCACTGAATTATAGGATCTTCTCAGGTTCCAAAAGAAAATTTGCTGAGACTTTAGTTGGAATTACACTGAATTCATAGCTGAAAGCTGAGTTAGTGTTTAATATTTTAAAACAAATAAAATGGAAAGGTGTAGTAAAGTGTGGTAGGAAGCACATTAATAAGTGCTTTTTTTCCCCATAAAAACTGAAAAAAGTATGTAACTTTTTCATAAGCAAAACATAATTTCAAAAATATGGAAGAGTTTTCATGTTCTAACCTGTCCTGTAAGGCCACAAGGCCTGGTTTTCCATATAATAATAGACTACATAAAGAGAAACTCTTAAGTTTCTATTGCTGGGGGGCAGGGGGAACCAATAAAATAAAACAAAATAAAGAATGGAGAATGCTGATAACATTAAGCAGGTTAATCCATTCTGAGCTGTTCTTGGGTACTACAGGTATCAGAGCTGAAATCACTGGCAGCAGTCCCTCTGTTCCTATCTCACTGTTTAGTGTTTCTCTGTCCCGCTCCTAGCCTTCAGAACGGAGTCCTCCTTTTGTGTGTAATCTGCATCTTGACTGGCGATTCAATAACATCTTATCAGAGATCAGTTTTGGTGCAGGTAGTTCCTAATGGGAAATCACCTTCTTTAGGCGTCTCCTTGTCGCCACAGCAGGTGACTTTCTGCTGCCCCCTTCTGGTTTTCAGTTGCTGTAAAGCTTAAGCAATATGGGTGTATATATATATATATGTATATGAGCCCTTCCTATTTTAGGGTCAGACAGCTTTCCAAAACACGTGATGTCCTCTCCATCTGGGTGTTTAACTACTCCAGTTTGTTCTTTCTCCTGTAAGCATCTATTTCTCCCTATCCCTAAGACAAGATAATCTTTTTACCCTGATGTCCGTGGGGTGACAGTGGTGAAGATGAAGGGAGAATATTAATCTTAGAAACTTAAACTAGAGTCAAAATACATTTTCCCTAAGGAGAGAAGTATGGGAAAGAGACAGTCCCTGTTCTTCAAGATGTTGCAATTGAGTAAAACCAACACTAAAGCCTAGTTAATTGAACATCAACTTTCTCTGTCCCAAGATCGTTCTAGGACCTCATATTGTATTCACTCCTTCAAGTTTCATATACTTAAATCACAGGCACTATTTTAATCCCCATTTTGTGGACGAGGAAATTGAGGGACAGAGAATGTAAGTCACTAAATCATACAGTTCATAGACAGCTGTATTCAAATTCAGACAGACTAGCTCCAGAGAGGTCATGTTCTTATCTAATACATTATACTCTTTCTCAAGTAAGGAAAAATAAGAACATATTTTTGACTAGTCAAAAGAAAAAAAACTAAATAAGTACTCCTGAAGAGATAAAAGAACATTCTATAGAAGGGATCAGAGAAATCACAATCAAATGATAAAGATCAGAGCAAGTTTATGGATGCAGCAGAATTTAGGACAGATCTTAACAGACAGGCTGTATTTGATTGAAGGATGAGAAGGAGAATGGAAGGAAAAACAGGGGCAAAGACAATGGAGTACAGGGCACATTAAGAAAGCAGCAGTCAATCATGGCTGGGGTCTAAAAACACCGTCTTAGGTGTGCCACACACGGGACTTGTCCCTACCTGCTATTAGGTCAGCAAATGGAGGATTGTAACAATCTATGGGTACAAGTTTCACAAAGTTCTCCTTTTAACAAGTAATTTCAGTGTCCTTCCCATCAAAACTCTGCCTGGGCTTTTATCAATAGAAACTAACAACCGATTTAAGTTTCCCCTCCGAGTGGCATCCATCATGGAGCTGTAAAACAGTAAGCATTCAATACATACAGTGCTCACGTGCTGCGGGGGCCACAAGTTGGAAGATCTGGTCTGTTTAAGTCCCAGCTTTGCCCATCACGAGCCACAAGGCTGGTGATACATGTGTCTTAATTGCACTTATATTAAAAAAGGACAGATTTCAAAATAGACTCTTGCCTGGTTGAAAAAAAATAACAAACATAACAGGAAATCTGGTATGGAAATGACAGGAGCCAAGAGCACCAAAGAGCATGCACATCAAATACGTCTAGTTTCTCAAATGTTCTCTTGTTTACACCCACAGGATCTGGAAATGCTTGGGAATTCATTTGCTATTGGCCTCAAAATTCATGATGTAATCAACTGAAACTTCTGTTCTCAAAAATCTCTTCCTGAGGCTTCTGTTTATATACTCATCTCTCCCTTAAATACTGTACCAGCTCCTGAAAAGATCTTAATTATCTCAATACAAAACCATACCAAAGTCTCTTTGTTTAATAAATGAAATCTGTTCAGTTATACTTTCTCTCTGTCCTATAGCTTTAATTCCTGGCACCATAATTATGACTTCAAGCTAATGAAAATAACCAGTAAAGAGTTTTAGCTCAAAGGACTCTACACTGCAGAAGAAACTTTGGATATATCTTCTTATAGGAACTATAGGAGATTTTAGGTTTAATTTGCAGAGGTTTCTGCAGCTACTGGAATAGCTCAACTTTGGCCCTCTTTTTTCTAAATCCCATGTATACACAAGGCATTTTTGTGGGCCTTTCGGACAAAAATGATAGGGAAATGTCAAATATATACAGCACAGAAATTAGTTCCCTGGAAAACAAAGGAGTGAATACCCTACTCCCATACCAAGAAATGTGCCAATGGTACTTATAGGTAAGATGGTAAATGAAGAAGCCTGGCTCCCAAATCTGGAAGAGAATGAGTGATTCCCTATCCTTTCTGTTTATATCTGTTAGCTGCTCTTTTGATATTCATGGTTAAGGCGTCTGAATGAATAAGGCTCTGAATGAAAAACTAAACAAAAACTATAACCTTATACTTTCAAAGGCAGCTCTGGCTCATTCTCTGTGGCTCAGTCATCCTAAAGGATGATGCTGTTAAAATGCTGCACTCAATATGCCAGCAAATTTGGAAAACTCAGCAGTAGCCACAGGACTGGAAAAGGTCAGTTTTCATTTCAATCCCAAAGAAAGGCAATGCCAAAGAATGCTCAAACTACCACATAATTACACTCCTCTCACATGATACAAAGTAATGCTCAAAATTCTCCAAGCCAGGCTTCAACAGGACGTGAATCAAGAACCTCCAGATGTTCAAACTGGATTTAAAAAGGGTAGAGGAACCAGAGATCAAATTGCCAACATCCACTGGATCAATTAAAAGCAGAAACTACTTCTGAATCTACTTCGGCTTTATTGACTACACCAAAGCCTTTGACTGTGTGGATCACAACAAACTGGAAAATTCTTCAAGAGATGGGAACACCAGATCACCTTACCTGCCTCCTGAGAAACCTATATGCAGGTCAAGAAGCAACAGTTAGAAATGGACACAGAACAACAGACTGGTTCCAAACTGGGAAAGGAGTACATCAAGGCTGTATATAGTCACCCTGCTTATTTAACTTATATGCTTATTTAACTTATAGAGTACATCATGCGAAATGCCAGGCTGGATGAAGTATAAGCTGGAATCAAGATTGCTGGGAGAAATATCAATAATCTCAAATACGCAGATGACACCACCCTAATGGCAGAAAGCGAAGAGGATCTAAAGAGCCTCCTGACAAAAGTGAAAGAGGAGAGTGAAAAAGCTAACTTAAAACTTAATGTTCGACGGCACTGAAACATGTAAATTATCACATGTGAAATCAATCGCCAGCCCAGGTTTGATGCTTGATACAGGGTGCTCAGGGCTGGTGCACGGGGATGACCCAGAGGGATAGAATCTGGAGGGAGGTGGGATGGGGGTTCTGCAAGGGGAACATATGTATACCCATGGCAGATTCATGTCAATGTATGGCAAAACCAACACGAAAATGTAAAGAAATAAAAAAAAACTTAACGTTCGAAAAACGAAGATCATGGCATTCGGTCCCATGACTTCATGGGAAATAGATGGAGAAACAATGGAAACAGTGACAGACTTACTTTCTTGAGCTCCAAAATCACTGCAGATGGTGACTATAGCCATGAAATTAAAAGACGCTGGCTCCTTGGAAGAAAAGCTATGACAAAATCAGATAGCGTATTCAAAAGCAGAGCCGTTACTTTGCTGACATAGGTCCGTCTAGTCAAAGCTATGGTTTTTCCAGTGGTCATATATGGATGTGAGAGTTGGACTACAAACAAGGCTGAGCACTGAAGAATTGATGGTCTTAGCAAAGGCTCTTGGGAGTCCCTTGGACTGCAAGGAGATCAAACCAGTCCATCCTAAAGGAAATCAGTCCTGAATACTAACTGGAAGGACTGATGCTGAAGCTGAAACTCCAATGTTTTGGCCACCTGGTGTGAAGAACTGACTCACTGCAAAAGACCCTGATGCTGGCAAAGATTGAAGGCAGGAGGAGAAGGGGTGGACAGAAGATAAGATGGTTGGACGGCATCACCGACTCAACGGACATGAATTGGAGCAAGCTCTGGGAGTTGGTGAAGGACAGGGAAGCTTGGCGTGCTGCTGTCCATGGGGTTGCAAAGAGTTGGACATGACTGAGCTACTGAACTGAACTGATACTTTCAAAGTCTGAAGCCCCTGGTAATAAAAGTCTAACGTCTACATCTCTATGGTCTTCCCTGGTAGCTCAGAGGGTAAAGTGTCTTCCTGTGGGAGACCTGGGTACCATCCCCACCTTGGGAGGATCCCCTGGAGAAGGAAATGGCAACCTACTCCAGTACTCCTGCCTGGGAAATTCCACAGACAGAGGAGCCTGGTAGGCTACAAACCATGGGATTGGAAAGAGTTGCATATGACTGAGCAACTTCTACACCTCTGCATCAGTGAGACTGAGAAACACAGGTTTCAGATATGTAAGGTCCCTTGAGAGGGATCCAGGATCATTTGCTCATCTAGGAGGCTGATGTCCAGGTAGTTCATTAATTCCAAGTTACCGATCAACATGAACCCAGGAAATAGGTCCTGAGAAAACAGGTCCTGACCCTTTCTTCCCATTGTGATTCCTTCAGGGTCTTTTCAGCACTTTTCCCCCCATGACTACGTATTTTTAATTGGTGAACCTCTGCATATGCTTGGTTTTTCTGGGTTTAGTTAAATTCAGGTCACTTTGTTAAGAGGTATTTAGTATTCACTGTATATTCTGGTTTATTACCTAGACTGCCTCAGGAAAAAGAACTAGCACAAAGAGGCACACTGGTCTAGCTGATGAGACTGTGAACTTGAACTCTGGCCTTCATCCATAACTAGAGCTCGGACTTGTCACACAGAAGCAATTGGTCAGTCTTCCTAAGTCTTAACTTCACAGACTCTGAGAGTTAGCAGGACTTTAGAGAGCACCTAGCCTATCCTGGTGCCAGGATATCAGGCAGGCCCTAACATAGGTATGTTTGCAGTTGTTCTTTCCCTGAAGGTCTGTGGTCAGTAGGCATAAAATGTGGTGCAGCAAACCTGGAAATACATATGTGAACAGGGAAGAGGCAAAAGAAAAACCCACCCCCTTGCTGTCTTCTAAATCTACTTCCGATATTTCTATCAATGTACCAGACATTTCCCCATTAACTGAGGTTCAATTCTCAGTTCATTTTTGACCTTCCTTGTTTTCTAACTTTATATTCATCCTGTCACTAATCCTATTGACTTTTCCTTCTTATGTGCAAAATATCTCTCTTCATTTCCACTGTTAACTATTAAAAGACAGGCCTTTTATCACCTTAAGTATAAACAATAAATTTCCCTCCAACATTTAATCTCTTTCAGTCCAAAATTTACTGTTACTAATGTTGTTGAGATACGTTTATGATACATGCTGCTCAGTAATCTACTGATAACTAACAATCTTGCAGAAGTGTTAGTTGCTCAGCTGTGTTCAACTGTTTGTGACCCCATGGACTGCAGCTTACCAGGCTCCTCTGTCCATGGAATTCTTCAGGCAAGAATACTGAAGTGGGTTGTCATTCCCTTTTCCAGAGGATCTTCCTAACGCAGGGATTGAACCTGGGTTTCTTGAATTGCAGGCAGATTCTTTACCATCTGAGCCATCAGTGAAGGCCCCCAAAATATGCTCCTCTGTCCATGGAACTCTCCAGGCAGGAATACTGGAATGGGTTACCATTCCCTTCTCCAGGGAATCCTCCTATCACAGGGATTGAACCCGGGTCTCCTGCATTGCAGGCAGATTCTTTATTGTCTGAGCCTCCAGGGAATAATCTTGAGGCTCTTTTTAAAAGTACTTTTTGAAAAACTAATACACACAGGCCTTGATGGACATAATCTGTTTGTAATGGATACTATTCCACGTGTATGCAACGTGTCAGGAGTTCTGAGAAGTGAAATTATTCGTCAAAGGATATGTGTGTTCATAATTTTCATAGTGAAAGTCGCTCAGTCGTGTCCAACTCTTTGTGACCCCATGGACGCTGCAACCCCAGGGACACTCCATGGAATTCTCCAGGCCAGAATCCTGGAGTGGGTAACCTTTCCCTTCTCCAGAGGATCTTCCCAACCCAGGGATCAAACCCAGATCTCCCCCCTTGCAGGCAGATTCCTTACCAGCTGGGCTATCAGGGAAGCCCAAGAATACTGCAGTGGGTACCCTATCCCTTCTCCAGGGGATCTTCCCAACCCAGGAATTGAACCAGGTCTCCTGCATTGCAGTGGATTCTTTACCAACTGAGCTAGCTGTCAGGGAATGCTGCCCAAGTTCTCTCTATGCAAGTTGTACCAGTTTACATATCTACTAGCAATGGATGATGCTGCCAGCACGCTGTTCCCTGTAAATCCCCATAAAGTTAGTTCTCATCCCACTCTATTATATCTAGTTATCTCCAGCCAATTTATAAACTTTCTGATTGTAGTGATTCATATCCTTCCTTTGAACATACCACAGTTCTGGCAAATTAAAAAGTACTTCTCTTAAACCTCCTATTGGCTTTGGTACTTCCTTTATGAACAGAGATGAGAATCATTTGTCTTACAGACTTGAAATCCGAAATTCTGTCAGGACAGTTTAAATTTGTCTTCAATGGAAAAAGAGTGATTAGTGACTTTCACAAAAGCAATCTCGCTTCATATCCGTTATAATCTTCCCTCTATCTTATTTCTGTCTTATTTCTAAACATATACTGGGCTTCCTTGGTGGTTCGTTGGTAAAAAAAAATCTCCCTGTGATGCAGTAGACCACCTGCAGTGCAGGAGACCCAGATCTGACCCCTGGGTCAGGAAGAGCCCCTGGAGAAGGAAATGGCAACCCACTCCAGTATTCTTGCCGAAAAAATCCCACGGACAGAGGAGCCTGGTGGGCTATAGTCCATGGGGTGGCAAGAGTCGGACAGGATTTAGCAACTAAACCATCACCATATACTAGGCATACAATACATATTTCTGGAATTGATCTTGCCCCTAATTTCCTTATTATTAATAAAATAGGTATGTATGTATGTATGAACATACACACACACACACTGTGATTCTAAAATTGAAATGGAATGCAAAAGACTAGGTAAAACGACTTGGAAAAAAGAAAAGAACCAAGTCAGAAGCCTTACACTACCTAATTTTAAGACTGACTATAAAAGACAGCCATAAAGATAGTGTAGTACTGGCATCAAGAGAGACGACGGAGACATATCCCTGACACTCCAGTGGTCAGGACTCCATGCTCCCACTGCAAGGGGCATGCATTCTATCCTTGGTCAGGGAACTAACATCCCACTTGCTGTACAGAGTGGCCAAAGGGGTAAAAAAAGACAGGAAATGGAATCGAGATCAAAAGAATAAAACAGCTCAGAAAGAGACTCATTCATCTATACTCAACTGATTTTTGACAAAGATTCAAAGATAGTTTGGTGCAGAAAGAATAGTCTTTAACAAACAGTTCTGACAGGACTAGGTATTCTTACACCAAAAATTTAACTTGAACTCTTACCTCATATCATACAAAAAAAAGTAATAACTTAAAATGGATCATAGACCTAACCTTGGAACCTAAAACCGTAAAACTTCTCAAACAAAACACAAGAGAAAAATCTGTGATGCTGGGTGAAGCAAAGCTTTCTCATTTGACAACAAAGGCATAATTTAGCAAAGAAAAAACTACTAATGACTGGACTTCCAGCAAAAATAAAAACTGCTCTTTGAAAAATACTGTTAGTGAATAAAAAGATAAAATTACAAGAGAAAAAGTTCTCAAAACTCAATAATAAGAAAACATGAGATTCAATAAATGATGTGACAAAAGATTTAAACAGATACTTCACTGAGGAGTTATAATGACTGAAGATAAGCACATGACAAGACGATCAGTATCACAGATTATCAGGCAAATATTTATATAAATTAAAACCACAGTGACAGTGAGATACCATTAAACACAGGCTAGCGTGGTCAACTCTGCTGGCAAAAATATCGAGGCCCTGGAGTTGCTGCTGGGATTGGACAATGGTATGAACACTCTGGAATGTATACCTGCCACACGCTCCAACCTTCCACATGTAGATATTTATCCCAAAGAAATGAAAACATATGTCTCTACAAAGACCTGTCCACAGATGTCGGCAGCAGCAGGGACTGCTTTGGACTCTGAGGTTAAGGGCCTCCAGGGACCCATTCATTACCTCAGAGAAATCAGAGAGCAACGTGTGAGATCACTCTGGGCAAGCTGGGTGGAATGTCAGAACCAAAGCCAGGAAAACAGCCTTGAAGGTTACCTCTGCACTCCTATCACCAGGCTCCAGGCTGAAATAACAAGATCAGTATAAGGAGAGAAGTGCAAAGTCAGGAGTGGAGTCTCCACAGGACTTTGGCAAGGTGTAGACGATGCTCCTGACAATCTGGCATCCTCTCATGCAGAGCCATTAACAGTTAACTCTCTCCCAGGCTTGTGGTAAGGATGAGCAAATAAGAACTAAATAAAGCACTTGGCAATTTAAAGCATGAAACTGTTTCTAAAAAATGCTCTAAGACTCATTTACTGCCCCTTGGGCTCTTTGCTCTTTCCTTAATAATGTTCAAACATGATGAGATCTGGCAGTATGCTAACAGAAAGATTTTAAATTTCCTTTTAGTGCTATAAAACACAATCTCTATGCCCTCAAAGAAAAATGACTACTGCTTAACTCATGAACAGTGTTCCCTCCTAATAAACTCCCACGTTTCCCTCTTCCTACAGGCAGAAATGGATTCTTACAACAGAGGCCTGGGGTAGTGTACTCACCTTCTAAGGAACCATGTGGATATTTTTGCTTATTGAAAAATGAAGCTATTTTGGTCCTTCCTTTTCAAGGCTGGCTGCCAACCTGGGACCTGGAGACGTGCAGGGTGCCATCTGCCTCACCCCAGCTGTTCCTGACCTGCCATCCGTCTCCAACTGGGGATGCCTGGTATATGCCAGGTCAGTTAAGCCATGGATGAAAGATGCCTGAGGCCCAGGTACAGCGTGGATGAAAATGTTGGCAGCACACTGCCTGCCACGCAACCTTGACTTCCTCTCATTAATGGGTGGCATGCCACTCTGCATGACAACACAGAGAGCTGCATTCTGAGAGAAACAGACCTTCTCTGGAGCTCTGCAGCGATCTTTTCTCACTGTGTGACAATTAATGTGGCATTCCCGACATTTTTGCTAAAACCCGAAAGGCTATCTTTTTTAAAAAAATGTATTCTTAAAAAAGAAGATGCTATGTAGATGTTAGAAATTTCTATTACTTATCCTTCAGGACTGACCATTTATGTTGCAGATTAAATTACTAGTTTAGATTATTGATGCACAAATAGTAAAAGAAGCAAGTTTAATTTCATGCATCTCTAAACTGCCACTGTGCTAAAATGATTTGAAAGTCTAAATATGCCTTTAAAAATGCAATTTGCAAACATGCTCAGTGAAGAGGAGGATGTCTCACAGAAAGAAGGAATTTTAATGGCTTGGGTCTGCATTCTGTTAATGCGGTAATCAAATACTAATATAGCCACTGTTAAAGCCTGTTATAAACCGTGAAAGCAACATCTTATACTGGTGCCACAATTTCACCAATGACACGCAGTTTTGCCTCCTGAAAGGGGGACACAGAGCCTGCCTGAAGGCTCGCCTATCCGCATGTGGGCAGCACACACCAACCTGGAGAGTCTCGAGCTCACAACTACTGGTCAGGTGGCCCAGGAGAGACACACTGCCTTACCACTCTGGTTTCCATGGAATTCTTTCTGCCTCAGTTTTCTTAAAAGTAAGTTGTAGCCCCATCTGAAATCCTTATCGATTCTTGCGCTGGGAAAGCACCGCCGTGGTTCTTCTAGCCCTGTCCCATTGGTGACATTTCACCCTTGTGGTTTCCCTTCTCACTGCAGGACAGATATGGCTTACATGCACACCTTCTATGCTGAGTGTGCTCAGTGAATCTCCATGTCTTAGTCTCTTGAGTCAGTAAAATCAAGATGCAGATCAGATTCTTAGTAGCACTATAAATTAATAGTAAAGTAAAAGGTAGGAAGCCCCTTTTCTTCAAAAGCCAATGAGAGGGCATGTGGGCAGAAAGCAGAAATTAATCTTTTGCCCAAGGGGAAAAAAAAATTTGAATTCCTTTTACTGACATGGCACATATAAAACTGTACTTAACAAATGTAGAGCATGAATCGGCAGTCACCTTCTCATGCTCACCAGCACTGAGCCTTCTCCTCTCAGCTGTCCTGGGCTGTGCTCTCACTTTTCTCTTCTCTGCCGCCAACCTCTGCTGCTACTCTGGGGGGAACACTGCGGCTTCTCTGTAACCTGTTTATAATTAAACTTGCTGGCTACTGTTATTTCCTTTATTAATGGAGAAGCACATGTGATCATATCTCAGGGACTTGTTGATAATTCTGTTTCACTACAACTGGAGTGGGGCAAGTGGTGATGACACTACAATCAAGCAGAGGTGTTCTCGCCCAAGCCATCATAGCACTGCTCGGACAGCATCTCAGGGCCTCCCCAGATCTCACTTTCCACCAAACCTCTTCTGCTCCAGTGGGGAGACAAGAGACTGGGTGTATCTAAACTTTACACATATCACCCATATGCCTATCTTACTCTAGAAGGTATAACCTAAAATAAGAGAAAGGCTTCTTCTCAACAGGGCTTCCCTGGTGGCTCAGCAGTAAAGAATATGCCTGCCAGTGCAGGACAGGGGTTCGATCCCTGACCTGGGGAGATCCCACATGGTGTGAAGCAACTAGGCCTGCGCACCACAACCACTAAGCCCGTGCTCTGGAGACTGCGAGCCGCAGGCACTGAGCGCCTGTGCTGCAGCTGCCAAAGTCCCTGTGCCTAGAGTCTGTGCTCTGCAACGAGAAGCCACCACAATGAGAAGCCTGCACACTGTAATTCCAGCAGCCCCTGCTCGCTGCAACTAGAGAAAGCCTGAGTGTAGCAACAAAGACCCAGCACAGCCAAAAATAAATAAATAAAATTATTTTAAAAGAAGAAAAAAGAAAAACAACTAGAAAATTTCAAAAGGCCTATGGGAAGAAGCAGGAATAAGTCCAAGTAAAAGGTCTTCACAGGAGAAGGCAATGGCACCCCACTCCAGTACTCTGGCCTGGAAAATCCCATGGACGGAGGAGCCTGGTGGGCTGCAGTCCATGGGGTCGCTAGGAGTCGGACACAACTGAGCAGCTTCACTTTCACTTTTCACTTTCATGCACTGGAGAAGGAAATGGCAACCCACTCCAGTGGTCTTGCCTGGAGAATCCCAGGGAGAGGGGAGCCTGGTGGGCTGCCGCCTATGGGGTCGCACAGAGTCGGACAAGACTGAAGGGGCTTAGCAGCAGCAGCAGCAAAAGGTCTTCACAGTGAGGTTTGTAACATTTTTTTGCAGGATGAACTCTCAGGCAGTCTGATGACACCTTCTTGAATAATGTTTTAAACACAGGATTACCAAAGAAACCAGTTGTAGTGAAACAGAATTATCAACAAGTCCCTGAGATATGATCACATGTGCTTCTCCATTAATAAAGGAAATAACAGTAGCCAGCAACAGTTTAATTATAAATGCAAGTTCTAGGTAGTGATGAGTACAATTTGTCAAGATACTAGCAACAAATGTAATGATATAAGAAAATCAATACAAAAAGATATAAAAAAATCTTTACTGATGAGAAAGACACTGCTAACAGTACTATAGTCTGCTGTTGATATTCAAAACAGAAGGCAATGCTAAATATTATTGGAAGGTGAGTGAAAATAAAAATGTAATTTTATTCTCATCTAGGTTCACAGACCTCCCCCTTGAATTCGCTCCCGCCAACATGTTCCATAAAGCAGCTGGAGGCACAGTTTTTCTGGCTGAAGCAGCAGCCGAGGGCTGGGGGCAGAGCTGCCCAGCCTGTCCTCACAGCCTACTGCTCTCCAAGCCTCGCACTGAGGTCCCTGTGTGGCACCAGCTCGAGGGCTCCTTAGAGGACAGTTTGCAAACCACTGATGAAGGGATTTATCACTCAGCCTCCTGAGAGTAACATGCAACAGCAGGCCTGTGCCTACTGTCCTAACCTCCCAGCTACATTATACACAGTTTATGAGATCCCCAGCTCAAGTTCTTCTTATCTTGATTTATTTTGCTTTTACTTTTTTATTCTCTTATTTTAATCATGTTTGTTTTGCACAGCCCAACAGAGTTCTTAGCAGGTTTTGTTCTCTTGTTCCTTAGCTTTCATATTTTATTTACTTCAATTTAGCTTTTTTACTATTCTACTCATTTTTACTCTTGGATTTGTTGTAGAGTATTATCAAGTTTTTTTAAAAAAAATTTCTTCATTGTCAACCTATACGGCTCCTAGAATTAACTGACTTAATCATTTTTAATTCACATTATTCTTTTGTTTAAAGCATGATTTCCCTTTCCTTAGTATTTGCATTTTTTACTTACAAGTAGCAGGGCAGAAGTTGCTCAAAAAGTTGTGGGCCCTCAGAGTGGAGGATCAGGGCCCAAATAGGGGTGGTTGAATATCTGCTCTCCTTTCTGCTATCTGGGGCTTCCTTCATAGTTCAGATGGTAAAGGATCTGCCTGCAATGCAGGAGACCCTGGTTTGATTCCTGGGTCAGGAAGATCTGCTGGAGAAGGGACAGGCTACCCACTCCAGTATTCTTGGGCTTCCCTGATAGCTCAGCTGGTAAAGAATCTGCCTGCAATGCGAGAGATCTGGGTTCAATCCCTGGGTTGGGAAAAACCCCTGGAGAGGGGAAAGGCTACCCACTCCAGTATTCTGGCCTGGAGAATTCCATGAACTATATAGTCCATGGGGTCACAAAGAGTCCAAGAGGACTGAACAACTTTCACTCTCCTGCTGTCTAAAGAGCAGCCTCTGTACTTCTCCTTAAAAGAGGCCTGGGACTCTTTAATGTTGATGCCCCCAAACTTTTAAACCTGTGTACTTCAGGAGATTCAAAGGCTGAGTCTCTGCTGGGATGAAAGGACGGTTAACACGCTGGCATGTGCCGGAAACAGCCTGAACTGTGGGGCTTGGAACTGTGCAGTTCCTTGTGCATCTGACTTAACGGCAGATGCTCAACCAGTGCTCCATGGACCACTCCAGGTTTTCGAACTTCTCTACCTCTCTTACTCTTTATGTAATCACTGAAAGATCCGATCACCAAAGATGTGGGGATGTAGCCATTACACCCTGCTTGCAGAGCCTGGTCTCTACAGGCTGAGGCAGGAAACAAACTGCACCAGTGACAGAGGTGGCAGCCAGCCTTCCCCTCAAAGAGGATACCTCTGGGCAAGGAGAAATCCTCCAGGCTGACCAAGAGAGTATTAGTTGCAAGATTAATAAATTGCTCCTTTGTTTCCATATCCTCCCCTGTTTACTCCGAGATGACATCCGTGTGAAAATGCTAGGCACTGCAACCATGCATGCTGAAGACCTAACTGGTGGAAATCCCATAGGCTCTTGGGGTCCTCAGGATTAACACTCCTGGTTTCAACTAAAAGAGAGAAACCCCAAGAGTTCAGAACGTGACCTGTAACTTTGTTGAGGCATTACTGTGTTTTGTACATCCTCTAAGGCTGGAAAGCAGATGATACTTGGCTGATGAACAAACACTGGCCAACCTCCATCATCTAAACGTGATGCAGCTTTATGGCGCTGTACCTAGTCTCACACAGACAACAGTAATATCATCAAGTCACAAGGATGTTTCTTTAAAAAAAAAAAAGGCTGAGTAAAATACAGCTATATTTTCATGGCAATGGGAGAAGAAAGAACAGAATTAAGAGTGTTTAAGTCATGGTGAGAACACTAGTTTTGATTAAGCAAAGGATAGAATGTCAAATTAATCAATGGCTTAGATTTAAGATGGGCAAGACCAAGAGTATCCTACATGACCTAAATAAAATAGGAAATAGAGATTTTATGACTTTCAATAAGACTCCAGGTCTCACAAAACTGGACATGATATGAAGAATTAATCACAGAAGGTCTTTCAGGAGGACTGAAATTTCTCAGTTAAACTTTAATGTAAGAAGACAAGAACAGTGTCTAACTCATTCATCACTACTTGCCCAACACTTTGGACAAATTCTGGGCACACGATGGGTGCTCAGTAAACACGCTGCAATCAGTTCTATGCTTCATAGGTAGAGGTAAAGTTGGGACATATTTCTTCTAAGACCATGGCACTATGTTCTGAATGCAATTATAAAAATGGTTCCTATTTATAAATTGGAACTATTTTCTGCATTTTCCCACGAGCAAAGCAAACAAAGGTGCTAGCCCAAATGCACCTTTCACCATAGGCAAAAATAACTAGCAAAGGAGCCCTACAGTGTCAAAGATCCACTAAAGGAAGGTGGATTCCTTGCTCTCACCAAAGAATTCACTTGCGCTTATCTTAATGAAGGGTAGGAAAAAAGTGTCAGTGGCTCAGTCATGTCTCTTTGCGACTCCATGGACTGTAGGCCACCAGGTTCCTCTGTCCATGGAATTCTCCAGGCAAGAATATTGGAGTGGGTTGCCATTTCCTTTTCCAGGGGATCTTTCCCACCCTGGGATCAAATCCAAGTCTACTGCAATGCGGGCAGATTCTTTACTATCAGAGCCATCCGGGAAGCCCAGGAACGGTAGGAGGGCACTTGCAATTATGATTTCAGGACCTAGAATTTAAACTTAGGACATTGTGAAAGGCAATCTTAGATTTAAAATAATTTTTTTAAGGTTAGGAATCTCATCTACTTGAGATTTATATTTAAATAGAAAACACCAAAATGATGGTAGAATCTATCTAATTCAGAAAGAAAACAAAAAGAAGTCTCACTGTTAGTTAGTAACATCACATATGAAAAAATTGGATACATTTTCACTAATCTAAAGAAGGCTTTAAAAAATATACCCAGATGGAAATAACTGAAAGCTCTCTTGATCAAAACAAAGTTAAGATCAAATGGAAATTCTAATGCAATGCTTACTGGAAACATTTTAAATTTCAGTCTGAATCTTTTCTTGCTGCCTAGGAATTGGAACAAATCATAAATCAGGCTTTTAAGATCACAATAAGGAATCATATGAAAAGTCAGTTGTAAGGTATTACTTTGACAGTTATTTAAAAGATGAAAAATCAACTTCAAGAATAAATCATAATTTATTTGATCAATCTTTTATTCAGTGAGCTTTAGGTTGTTCTAGTTTTTAGTGGTATAAATGGTGCTTTAATGAACATGTGTCTTTGTACACAGGGGTGAGTATACCTGAGGTTCAATGGAATTGTTCCCAGTTGTGAGAAAGAATGAAGCAAATGTGGCAATGTAGAAAAAGTTTGGTTGAAAATAGTGCTTAAGTAGGTCTCATTTATTTTTGTTTTTATTTCCATTATTCTGAGAGATGGATCAAAAAAAAAATTACTGTGATGTCAGAGACTGCTCTGCCTATGTTTTTCTCTAGGAGTTTTATAGTGTCCAGTCTCATATTTAGGCCTTTCATGTATCTGGAGCTTATTTTTTTGTGTATGGTGTTAAATAATGATCTTTAAAAATTTTCATTTTTTACATACAGCTGTGCAGTTTTCCCAGCACCATTTATTGAAGCGAGTGTCTTTCCAACATTGGGTACTCTTGCCTCCTTTGTCACAGATTAATTGACCATAGGCACATGGGTTTATTTCTGGGTTTTCTACCCTGTTCCATTGATCTATATGTTTATTTTTGTGCCAGTACCATACTCTTTTGATGACTGCAGCTTTGTAGTATAGTTTGAAGCCAAGAGCTGATTCATCCAGCTCCGTTTTTCCTTCTCAAGATTGCTTTGGCTATTCAGTGTCTTTTGTGTTACCATACAAAATTTAAACTCAAAAGTTTTTGTATAGCAAAGGAAACAATAAACAAAATAGAAAGACAACCCACAGATTGGGAGAAAATATTCTGCAAATGATATTTGCAAGGGATTAGTCTTTAAAATTTACAAAGAGCACAGGATGCTTAACAGCATCAAAACAACCCAATCAAAAAATGGGCAGAAGACCTAAACAGACATTTCCCCAAAGAAAACATACGTATGGCCAAGAGATACATGAAAAGATGTTTAACAATGCTAATTATTAGAGAAATGCAAAATCAAAACTACCTTACACCAGCCAGAATGGCCATCATCAAAAAATCCACAAATAATAAATACTGGAGAGGGTGTGAAGAGAAGAGAACCCCTCTACACTGCTGGTGGAAATGCACATTGGTAAAGTCACTATGGAGAACAGAATGGAGGTTCCTTACAAAACTAAAATTGAGCTACCACATGACCCTACAGTCCCACTCCTGGGCATACATCTGGAGGAAAACATGATCCAAAAAGAAACATACATTCCAATGTTCACTGCAGCGCTGTTTACAACAGCCAAAACATGGAAGCAACCTAAATGTCTATCGACAGAGGAATGGATAAAGAAGATGTGGTACATACACATAATGGAATGTTACTCAGCCATTAAAAAGAATGAAAGAATGCCATATGCAGCAACATGGATGGACAAAGAGATTGTCATACTGAGTAAAATAAGTCAGCCAGAGAAGGAGAAATATCATCTGAATTTCTTATATGTGGAATCTAAAAAGAAATGATACAAATGAACTTACAAAATAGAAGGAGACTTATAGACTTAGAAAACGAACTTATGGCTGTCAGAGGTTAAGGGACAGTTAGGGAGTTTGGGATGGATACGTACACACTGCTATATTTAAAATGGATAACCAACAAGGATATACTGTATAGCACATGGAACTCTGCTCAATATTATGTGGTAGCCTGGATGAGAAGGGAGTTTGGGGTAGAATGGATAAATGTATATGTACAGCTGAGTCCCTCTACTGTTCACCTGAAACTATCACAACACTGTTAATCAGCTATATCCCAATAAAAAATAAAGTTTAAAATTAAAAAAAGAAAATAGGTGCTGAATGGGGCTTAAAAAGTGTATTTCCAGCTAAATAAAAAAGAGAGAGAAGAGATAGACATATTTTTTTTCTATCAGAGTAACAAAAATTCAGTAGTATGAAAATACCTCTGTTGGGCAAGCTTTGGCTAAAGTTATTGAAACTAAATATGTATATATGTCAATACATATGTATCATTACATCTACATATATTAAATATACATACTTATGAGAACTGTGTGCAAAATTACTTGTGTAAAAGATTATTAACGGTTGTGTTGTACATCATACAAAAAGTAAAAACAACACAAAGGCCCTACAGTAGGGAAATGGTTTAAATAACATATTCAGGACTTCCCTGGGGGTACAGTGGATAAGAATCCACCTGCAAGTGTAGAGGTTACAAGTTCAATTCTGGTCCAGGAAAATTCCACATGCCTCAGAGCAACTCTGCCTGTGCGCCACGATCAGTGGAGCCTGCACACTCTAGGGCCCACAAGTCACAACTACTGAGCCCGCATGCTGCAATCACTGAAGCCTGCATGCCTAGAGCCTGTGGTCCACAACAGGAGAAGTCATTACAATGAGAAGCCTGCGTACCAGAATAGAGTCGCCCTCACTCACAACTAAAGAAAGCCTACACACAGCAGTGAAGACCAAGAACAACCAAAAATAAATAAATAACCTAATATATTCATAGTATGGAATATGATGCAGTTATAAAAAAAGACTAAGCTCTCTACACACCAATATGGAAAGATCGCCAAAGTACGAACTTTAAAAGCAAGATACTTAACATTATATTCAGTACTTATGATCTTTCATTATTAAAAAGGGATGTGAAACGAGACTATACAGTCAAATGAAAATAAAAAAACTTACTTGTAAAGGTAATACTCTGCATGGTCTATCTCTTCTCGAGATGAAATGTTGTCCACAAACTGAAAGACATAAAAACAAACCTTTGGCTGAATACACATGATGTCATATATTGAGCCTAAGTCACCTACTGACCTTAGAAACAAACAAGTCGTTTTATTAGGCCAGGGTTCACGTAGTGTGGCCCCACCCTTCATACCGCATTATGCTGATACCTACAAAGACTCTACGATGGCCTCTCTTTTTCTATACGTAGAAAAACCTTGGTTATAAAAACTGTTTGAAAACTAAACGTGAACTCTGCTCCGAACAAGAAAGGGCTCTTCTTACTCTATAATTAGTCACTGATATTTTCCTTTATCTTTAAATCCTGACACTTTCTCTGTTTTCCAAGCTCCAAATACATGGAAACACAACAGTTCAGAAGATGAAGACTCTAATGGCTGAAAAAACATGACCCAAAAGAGGAAAATCTAAATTTAGAGAACTTGGCCTTATATCCATTCTTCCTGTCGGATTTGATTCTGCTTGTCACTGTCTACCAACCAGGTCTCCTTTTGGCCCACAAAACACCCCAGTGTGCTCCTTAACTTTAAATATGAGGAACAGAAAAGACTCTTCTGTGGATGAACTCTACTCTAAAGACTCAGAGGCAAAAAGGATGAAATAGGAAATAATGGGTGTAGTGAATAAAGTTAAGACTTCAGGAGGATGGAGAGTAAAGAAGGGAGACTTCTGAGTCCTCTTTGGAGGACTTATTAGATTCGATTTAGAAATCTTATTAAGGGACAGATAAAATATGGTTCAAACAGAGGACCCGAGACTGAAAACTAGCTCTCCTGATGGCATGCTGTGTGGCATAAACAGATGACATGATCTCTCTGGAACTTGGCTGCTCATCTGCGTAAACAGAACAAAGGCACCTGCACTGAGGAACATCAGCTCCAATGAGAAAATGTGCGAGAAAGCTCTGACATGAAAGCGCTTCAGACTCTGACGTGCTGCCTAAACAAATGCCAGGCATTACGGCTACAGAGGTTTTATCCATCATATAAGGGATGAATCAGTGGTCTTTCAGCTCCTCTCTAATATGAAAATCACTAGGTTATGATCAGGCTACACAGTTTCCCCACTAATGGAAAATATAAAGGAGCAGAAAAAAGCACTGAGACTAAAAGGGATGATGGTTTCTTTATTTTTCTTCTCCTGGATTTAACAGTCTTTTCAATTTTATGGTGTCATTAATTTCTACAGATAGTTTTCACAACTAAGATCTCAATTTGGCATCACATAAGCCTTGTGGGGAAGATACTACTGTCTCCATACTGAGTGAGGAAATTGAGAGAGGGCCCAGGTGCCCAAAGTCACAAAGAAAATTCATGAAGACAAGATCAGGTCTATTTCTGGGAGGCAACAGAAAAGAACTCTGATGCCACAGAGATCTGGGTTTAAAGCCCAATTTTTCGATCTATGAACCACATAAAATTGGGAAAGTCATCAACCACTGTGAGTCTTACATGCAAAATGGAGATAACAATGCTTATCTTATATGGCTGCTATGGGAACAGTGAGATAATGTTAAGGAACTAGTACAACAGCTGGCAGAGAAGCTCATCAGTAATGGTCAATGGAACAACCTCTATTCTTGATTCCTAGTCTAAGATTATTCTCCCATTTAATGCTCTGTAGCAGCCTAAAATTAAGTCTTATACGTACTTTCTCAACTACCACATTTACTTCCAACATTAACAAGTGAACACTACCACTTTGAAGAGTACATCAACTTTGAAAAAAATGATGGTATCATATCACATCCTGGAAAAATTAAGTTAGATAAACAACACGAACCACTGACATTAGGTCTGGTAAATTTATTACCTTTTCTTCCTGTCAAAGACATTTACTACTTCATCATAAAATATCTATTAGTAATTATAAAAACATATGATACTCTGGAAAAATATTTCCTATAAAAGATGGTCTTTATTTACACAGCCTAATCTACATAAACAGTCTTTCTTGCTTTCCTTCTCCTTCTTCCTTGAAAATATAAGTAAGTTTTCTTACCCGTGATATTGTTAAAGAACTAACAGGCAGCTTTCTCTCATACGTTTTATCCATCAAAGATGCCAGATCAGCTGTGAAGACAAAGAAGCAACAAGAGCCTTGTTAACTATACATATTTCTAAAGAAAAATCTAACAGATGCAGCTCCTGCCAGATGGCTGTCAACATTATGAAGTCAGTATTAAAAGGGATGCTCTTTTTAAAAATTATTCTTAATAAATTAAAGAGAACAGAGAAATATCAGTATAATTTTAAGTATTTACTTGATTGGAGAAAGGATTGCTTTAAAAACACCAGCATAGATTTAGCTTTTTAAAAAATGGGTCTGTAAAATATCTCTGGAAGAAGACACAAGAAAGTGTTCTCACTGACAGACACCAGGGACAGGAGTTAGATGGCAGCGGCCAAGAAAAGGAGAGTCTTCAATGCCTATGCATCTGTTCCTTATGCATTTTGAACCAGATAAATAAACTGACATTAGCTGTTCAAAAATGTTTTCAGCTGCAACTTATGAAATGGTTTTCACACATCCCCTGGACAAATCAGATGGCAAGGCACTCTAGCTACAATTAGTGATTTTCAGCCTCAACTATTCCTATTCTGGTTCCTTTTACCAGAACATCCATACACATACTTGGTATTCCTGAGATTACACTGTTATCTCAGAGTCCAAAAAAATCTAGAATAACAGGCAACATACTCTCGAAAATAATCATTTCACGCCTTCTCATTGCTTCTGGAACTTAACAGCATGTGGGCTCCTTCCCCTTCTCCTCTCTCTCTTGGCTCATGGCTGTGTGTCTTATTTCCCTAAGTATGAAACAGAAGCAATCATGGGAACCCCATCCTCCTTCCATCAGGTCTACCAGGCCACCAGCATCTGTGTCCATAGACTCTGCCTCCATTTTTTTTTTTAAATAAACAAAGGATATACTTCATTAAACAAACAAAACCAAAAACGGCAAAAATTTCCTGTGACCTTCTCCCATCTCTCTCCAGCTACTTCTCTGCTCTGCTTCCAAGGAGTCTTTCCCAATACAACTGTCACTACTTCCTTAGTTCCATCCTCTCTTGAGCCCACTCACATCAGACTTTGGTTTCCTCACTCTATTGACACCAAAGTCCACCTCCACTTTCTTAAGTCCAGTGGTTAATTCTTCATCCTCGTCTTACCTGACCTTTCTCTAACAATAGCTGACCATTCTATCCTTCATGAAACGTTCTTTTCTCTTTCTTGGGTTCCTTTGCAGGGTCTCCTCCTTTGACTGCTCGATGCTGACATACCCAGCGGAGCAGACTCTTCCCCGTCTGTTCGCTCCATGGGTATCTCACTCTCTCCCTCCCCATGGCTTCAGTCATCACCTACAGACTACTGACTGCACACGTATATGCCCACCCTGACTTCTGTAACTCCAGACTTTTACTTCCAACTGCACAGGTGACATTTCTGTGTGGTATCTTAACATTACTTGTCTTCCTAATTTTCTAACCTTCCACTCCAAACCTGCTTTCCTCCAAGCCTTTTCCATCTCAGTAAATGGCCGCATGTTAACTGGCTGACTCAGGCCAAAACTAAGGCATCGCTGTTGATTCCATTCTTTTTCATACTCTGTAACCACGTACCAGCAAATCATATAAGCTCTAGATCTGAAATTTATATGTTTCACCATTACCACAGCTAACCTCTCACCTCCAGACTAGTCACCTTAACTACTGTCCCCACACCTACAGACTCATCTCCAAACAGCAGTCTGACTGAGCCTCTTAAAAGGTAAGTCAGATCCTGTTATTTTCTTGTCTCAGCCAGCCAATAGTTTCCTATCACACTTGGAATAAAATCCAGAGGGGCTTCCCTGGTAGTCCAGTGGCTAAGAGTCCATGCTCCCAGTGGAGCAGGCTGGGGTTCAATCCCTGGTCAGGGAAATAGATCCCACATGCTGCAACTAAAAAGATTCCAAGTGCCACAAACAGGACCTGTCACAGCCAAATAAATAAGCATTAAAACAAAATAATAAAATGCAGAATATTGTCTATGATCTACAAATGCCCACATACACTGGTCTATGTTTGTTGTTTTTTCTGTCTTTTATACTTAGAAGTAAAAACTATGAAGGCTAGGACTTACAATTCACTGACACATTCTCAGTTCCTACAAGAGTTCTATAAAAGGCACTCACTATATCTAAGTAAATAAATAAAAGGAATAAAGCACGGGAGTAAGAAAGGGAGGAAAGAAAGAGAGGAAGAGAAAAGGAGCAGCGTTATCCCTTGGTACTCTCATGGGACTGGTTTCAGTTCCCATTGCACACCGAAATGTGAGATGCTCAAGTCCCACAGCTGGCTCTCTGCATCTGAGGATTCACCCAACTGCATTGTGTAAAGCTGTATTGAAAATAATCCACGTATAAGTGAACCTGCACAGTTCAAACCCTTGTTGTTCAAGAGTCACCTCTAAAACTTGGAGTTCCAAGTATTTTTTTTTCCTCCCTGGTAAAAGAAATTAACATTAAGCAAAAAGGCAACAGGGAATCAATTGCTAAGTAATTTGTTGAAGACCTATTACTGTGCACTTAACCAATATTTTTCTCTTTTCTTTCCCTGGGGTAATGCTCTCAATGACTCTAGCTACTAGGGGAAAGCAACTCTTGCAAAACCACTAAAACCTGCTATGATGTGAAAAGTTACTAATTTTTCTTAGGACTATCTTAAAGGGGTTGATACCATGTGATTTAAAAATTTTAAAACAAATACACACATGCAAAGAAGTCCCTAAAACCTCTTCACACTAAGGCAAATTAATATTGTTAAATCTAACTGTTCACAGAATGACATTAAACAGCATTCCCAAGACACCAAATCTTTATGATCTCTTCATAAAGGCTCTTATGTTGAGATGACAGGCAATATAAAGAATCAACTCCCTTTACTCAAAATTTAAATTTTAACCAAAAAAAAAATGCAGGATTTGGATCTACTGGCCAAATTAAAATGACCTCCATTTCTTCGTGGTTTTCATATAATACACAGTATGTAGCTAAACATTTGGACTGAGTTGGCCTCTGTAGTGTAGAGTCAAGATTCCACTTTAATCTTTTACACCAAGATATCTTCAGTCAAGCGAAATCAACTGGGGCCTCAAAAAAGGCAACAGCTGTACAGCCAGCATCTGATGAATAATATTTGGATACTATAAGTCAGAGAAAGGTTTACTGCTAAATATAATATGCACCCAGTCACCTCACATGGTAGCAGTGGCATGATGAATGAAGCAGAAAACCGCACAGAACAGGGACAGCCACAAAAGCTGGGGCAGCTGCGGCCTACAGTGGGCCAGCGCCACAGGCTTCTGGACCATGGTCTCAGCAGTCAAATTTCAGCGAGGGGCCAACAGATGCCCAGGTTTTATTCAAAGGGATGTGCCAAAGAAGATGCCTTCTTGCCTGGCACTCAGCTCCTGAGGAATATACATTGTAGTGGACAGTTGAGGTTAACAAAGACTCTAAAGGAAAATGGGTCTGAAATTTGAATCCTTCATTTAACAAAACTTAAAGCTGTACAATGTGGAAATATGTCCAGAAAATGAAATCTATGTTAGTGTAAAACTGTTCTTTTTGTTTGAAGAAAAAAAATCACTGACAGTCTAAGAACATAAGGGATTTTATTAAGGACCCCCACACTATTCTAAGTATAATCCTGGTTAAGGATTTGAAACCCTGAGAGGCTTTAAGACTTTAAAACGTCAGATTCTTAGGCTTCACATCCAGAAGGTGACTCTAATTCCATAGGTTTGAGGTAAGACCATGGAAACACAAATTTTTAAACAAGAGCCCGAGGAGATTGTGAGGTAGCCTGGCAAGCACTTAAGTAAGTTAGTTTGAGAACTACCATGGAGGGAATACAAAACAAGTCTCGAATGTTGCTGCTAAGTTTGAAGATGGTAGTAAACTGAATTCCATCTCAGTAATAAGGTGAACTGAATAGCTTTAAAAAAATTCCCCCTACTATAAAAATAAAACATCTAAATAAAATGTTTAAAAAAACTGTCAAATATATGACTGAGGTTTCAAGAGGATAGACTGAATCATCAGAGGCAAGACGGAAGCACAAACCTTGCGTGTTTAAGGGACTACTGAGGATAGCAGTCATCTGAGAGCATTTGCAGGCCCCAGGTGTCACAGAGCTGTGGTTTTAATGACTTTCAGGGAATGGGACAGAACCAAGGCCTTTGTAAGGTGGGAAGCTGTTTCACAGATCATCAGGTAAAGCCAGGACTGCCTAGGGTTATACCTGCAGTGAAGGTGAACTGGAAAAGTAACAGCCCCTGCAAAAGGAAACAGCGAGGATGCCGTCCCCTGAGGATTCTAAACCTCGAAGTCAGCCCTCACACCTCTGAGGCCCTAATCCACACTTCCCATGTCTTATATGATACACCAACTTGAGAACTGTGGTTTAAGTGGTTTAAAGAGTTGATTTCACTACATAAAATTATAGGGAATACATACTCATCTATGATAACAAAAAATACCAGTGGTTTCCTGGGGAAGTGGGCAGCAAGAGTAGGAAAGGACCACACAGGAGGAGAGAATGTGGGACTGGGGGACAGGCATGCGTGTCGTCCTGACTGGAGCAATGACTTCAGGGACAGACACACACATACACATATCAAAGCTCGTCAAAGTGCACACCTGAGTGTGTGTGATATAGTCTATGTAAATAACATGTCAACAAAATTGTAAAAAAAGAAATTCAGTAAGTTAAAGAGCAAATCAGACACAAGTGAGGTGAGAATTACCAATGTGAAAGATCTAAGAGGAATTATAAGACAGAAGACTGCAGCAGAGACTAATAAAAATGAAAAGTAAAAAGGGCATTAAGAGATAGAGAAAATAGAATGTGCTGTGCTTACAGTCACTCAGTTGTGTCTGATTTGTGACCCCATGGGCTGTAGCCCACCAGGCTCCTCTGTCCATGGCGATTCTCCAAGCAAGAATATTAGAATGGGCTGCCATGCCCTCCTCCAGGGGATCTTCCCAACCCAGGGATCGAACTTGGGTCTCCCACATTACAGGCAGCTTCTTTACCATATGAGCCACCAGGGAAGCCCATGAATCCTGGAGTGGGTAGCCTATCCCTTCTCCAGGGGATCTTCCTGACACTGGAATCGAACCAGGGTCTCCTGCATTGCAGGCAGATTCTTTACCAGCTGAGCAACCAGGGAAGCCCAGAAAATACAATAGTAAGGTCTAAAATATATTTACTTGAATTTCCAGAAGACATTGTTAATAAAGAGAATGGGGAAAGTTGATACATGATGAGATAATAGCTAAGTGCTTTTTAGAACTGATGGAAATGATCTATTCTCAGATTCAGGAAACATAAAAAAATCTTAAGTCAATTAAGTAAAATTAAACCCACACCATGATACATTTCACTTAAACTGAAAAATAAGAAGACTTTAGGAGTAGCCAGAAGGTAAAGAAAAGCAACTATATTAACAAGTGTTTTCTCACTAGAAACAAGAGAAAATAGCAGAATAACAGCTGAGAGTAAATATAACCAAGAGAATTACACATCTAACAAAACTATCTTTTAAGTTTAATGGAAAAATAAAGACATTTTCAAACAAAAATTGAATTTATTAGCACCAAGTATCACTAAAGGAAATTTTTACAAGTTGTGTTTTTTAGAAGATGTGTTTTTGGAAGACGGAAAATGATCCTTTAAAAAAGACCTGAGATGCTAGAAAGAATGTTAAGTAAATAAAATTGATTCAGTCAGGGGGAAATTGTTTAAAATAATAATGTCTTATGTGTTTACATGTTTTAAAGGAAAAAACTTTAATATTAGATAGTAACATATGGTTGGGGGTTATGTGACTGGACTGAAGGACAGCGGAGTGTGATTAATCCTAGAATTTAAGGTAAATATGCATGCTAGAAGTTATGAAGCAATCATCTAAAAGATGTAGAGTTAGAATGGTAAAATCTACCATTCTGAAAAAGTAAAAATAGAGGATATACTTTTTGGAGGGAGAAAATGTAAAAAACAAAAATATCACAACCAGTCGAAGATAGGAAAAAAAGAATAAAGGTGGGACAAATCACAAAATATGGCAGAAATAAATCTAAATAAATCACTGATCATAATGACAATGTAAATGGACTAAACTTTCCAGTTACAAACATGACAATAGTCAGATCAGTTTTAAAAATACATAATCCAGCTATATAAACCATACAAACACATGAAGAGTTAAAAATATCTGTATAAAAATGTACGAGGCAAAAAAGTAGCCAAAAGAAAGCTGGTGCAGCTACATTAATATCAGACACAACAGATTTAAAGTTAAAAGCCTTCCTTTTTCAGGTTAGATGGTCATTATATAATGATCAAAAATCCATTTTTCCAGGAAGATAATCTTAACCTGGTGTACATCAAAGTAACACAGCTTCAAAGTATATAAAATTCTAAGAAAGAAAATGATAATCTCTTTAATGATCACAAAATCTATAGTAGTGATGTGCTAGGAAAGAAACCTCTTATAAAGCAGGGTAGGTCTCTGGATCAAAGTTGTGATGAGGAAGGTCTCTGAAGGAAAGATGGATCCTCTATTGAACTCTGGGAGATTTAGGTGAGAAATTATTAGATGATTTCAATTTTTCATGATTTCTGTGTAACTTTACATCATTGTACAAAGTAGGAAGTCAGGTAACACCTGGAGTAACAGGCAGGTTTGGCCTTGTAGTACAGAAAGAAGCAGGGCAAAGGCTAATAGAGTTTTGCCAAGAGAACGCACTGGTCATAGCAAACACCCTCTTCCAACAACACAAGAGAAGACTCTACACATGGACATCACTAGATGGTCAACACCAAAATCAGATTGATTATATTCTTTGCAGCCAAAGATGGAGCTCTATACAGTCAGCAAAAACAAGACTGGGAGCTGACTGTGGCTCAGATCATGAACTCCTTATTGCCAAATTCAGACTGAAATTGAAAAAAGTAGGGAAAACCACTAGACCATTCAGGTATGAACTAAATCAAATCCCTTGTAAATCTACAGTGGAAGTGAGAAATAGATTTAAGGGACTAGATCTGATGGACAGAGTGCCTGATGAACTATTGTACAGGAGACAGGGATTAAGACTATCCCCAAGAAAAAGAAATGCAAAAAAGCAAAATGACTGTCTGAGGAGACCTTACAAATAGCTGTGAAAAGAAGAGAAGCAAAAAGCAAATTTGAGAAAAGGAAAGATATTCCCATCTGAATGCAGAGTTCCAAAGAATAGCAAGGAGAGATAAGAAAGCCTTCCTTAGCGATCAATGCAAAGAAATAGAGGAAATCAACAGAATGGGAAAGACTAGAGATCTCTTCAAGAAAATTAGAGATACCAAGGGAACATTTCATGCCAAGATGGGCTCGATAAAGAACAGAAATGGTATGGACCTAACAGAAGCAGAAGATATTAAGAAGAGGTGGCAAGAACACACAGAAGAACTTTACAAAAAAGATCTTCACTACTCAGATAATCACGAGTGTGATCACTCACACTCAACTAGAGCCAGACATCCTGGAAGGTGAAGTCAAGTGGGCCTTAGAAAGCATCACTACAAACAAAGCTAGTGGAGGTGATGGAATTCCAGTTGAGCTATTTCAAATCCTAAAAGATGATGCTGTGAAAGTGCTGCACTCAATATGCCAGCAAATTTGGAAAACTCAGCAATGGCCACTGGACTGAAAAAGGTCAGTTTACATTCCTATCCCAAAGAAAGGCAATGCCAAAGAATGCTCAAACTACTGCACAATTGCACTCATCTCACATGCTAGTAAAGTAATGCTCAAAATTCTCCAAGCCAGGCTTCAGCAATACATGAACTGTGAAATTCCAGATGTTCAAGCTGGTTTTAGAAAAGGCAGAGGAGCCAGAGATCAAATTGCTAACATCCGCTAGATTATCGAAAAAGCAAGAGAGTTCCAGAAAAACATCTAGCTTCTGCTTTATTGACTATGCCAAAGCCTTTCACTGTGTGGATCACAATAAACGCTGGAAAATTCTGAAGGAGATGGGAATACCAGACCATTTGACCTGTCTCTTGAGAAACCTGTATGCAGGTCAGGAAGCAACAGTTAGAACTGGACATGGAACAACAGACTGGTTCCAAATAAGAAAAGGAGTATGTCAAGGCTGTAAATTGTCACCCTGCTTATTTAACATATATGCAGAGTACATCATGAGAAACGCTGGGCTGGAAAAAGCACAAGCTGGAATCAACATTGCCAGGAGAAATATCAATAACCTCAGATATGCAGACACCACCACCCTTATGGCAGAAAGTGAAGAGGAACTAAAAAGCCTCTTGCTGAAAGTGAAAAAGTTGGCTTAAGGCTCAACATTCAGAAAACTAAGATCATGGCATCTGGTCCCATCACTTCATGAGGAATAGATGGGGAAATAGTGGGAAAAGTGTCAGACTTTATTTTTTTGGGCTCCAAAATAACTGCAGATGGTGACTGCAGCCATGAAATCAAAAGATGCCTACTCCTTGGAAGGAAAGTTATGGCCAATCTAGATAGCATATTGAAAAGCAGAGACATTTCTTTACTTTGCCAACAAAGGTTCATCTAGTCAAGGCTATGGTTTTTCCAGTGGTCATGTATGGATGTGAGAGTTGGACAGTGAAAAAGGCTGAGTGCCGAAGAATTGATGCTTTTGAACTGTGGTGCTGGAGAAGACTCTTGAGAGTCCCTTGGACTGCAAGGAGATCCAACCAGTCCATCCTAAAGGAGATCAGTCCTGGGTGTTCATTGGAAGGACTGATGTTGAAGCTGAAACTCCAATACTCTGGCCGCCTCATGCGAAGAGTTGACTCACTGGAAAAGACCCTAATGCTGGGAAGGATTGGGGGCAGGAGGAGAAGGGGACAACAGAGGATGAGATGGCTGGACGGCATCACCAATTCGATGGACATGAGTTTGAGTGGACTCCGGGAATTCGTGATGGACAGGGAGGCCTGGTATGCTGTGGTTCATGGGGTTGCAGAGAGTCTGATGACACGACTGAGCGACTGAACTGAACTACATCACTGTTAACCATTCAGTCAATGTTAAGCTCTTTCTGCGTACCTTATCTAATTTATATAATTCTTTAAGAACTAGATACAAATTATTATTTTATTTCCTAAAAGAAGTGATCTGGAAAACACAGGCTAAAACTCTGATTTTGTTTCCCACATTTAAAAAGAAAAATAGGGAAAGATGACCAATACCATGTATGGAAATAATAGAAGGAATTAGGAAAAACTAACCTAGGAACCATTCTGAATATAAACATTTAGATTTCCTTCTATCCATCTGTCACCAGAGGCTGTAAAACAATAAAGGAAAAAATGTGAAGGCAAGCTTTGTACACATATATACTAAGACTAAAGAAAAATGATGTACACAGGCCAGACCCACCTCTAGAACTGTCAACTGACGGTCATTATGAAAGCTAGTGAATGAATATATATGTCACAGATATGCAAACAGGAAGCAGGCCTCAGAAAATCTCCATCAAGCTCCATGAGCAGGATTTGAAAAACTACTGCAACAAGCCAAAAAGCTCCACAGCTGAAATGACACAGAAAAATTAAACCTCAGCTAATGAAAGAAGTGTCTAGATAATGTGAGAGATGGTCACAGTGCTTGGTTTCAACCTGCATTCTGCTCCCCCACCTTCCTGCCAAAAAATAAATAAAAACCTAGAAACAAAAAGTCAGTAACTAAAACATATCCCTTACTTTGTAACTGCTTATCAAATGAAAAAATCAGAAATAAAATATTTAATTCAGTAGGACTCAAGAACCAATTCAGTTCAAGTCACCTAGGCCCTTGACCCTGGCAGGGTGATCAAGCAAACTTCTCATGGAACCCAGGGACTTCCCCCAGGAGACCTGCCCTCCTACCACTCAGTTCCCAAGCATGATTTTCTCCTGAATCCTATTCACTGCAAGCCCTAGTCTGTAATTCAACAGCTGCTAACTGGCTGATGCTGCTAACTTTCACTCTGTACCTCCCCAATAGACCTCCACAGCTAATGAAGAAATTTCAGAGACAAAGCTTTAATTCAGTGTTTACTTTAACCAAAGGGAAGCTCAGTATAGAAGCAGTCTAAAATGGAAATCTCTTGATCTGAGTTGGAAAGTTCAAGATCTCCCAGGGCTTTAGAGAGCCTAATTGGAGAAGTAAGGCTCTTTCAATAAAAAATATCAACTGCAATGAATTAAAATGTCTGGAATAGGTAAGTCCGTGAATTCATGCTATTAAAACAAAAATTAAAACCCTCACTGATAACCTTTGGAGGATGGTAGGTGGACAATTCATTATTTTCAAAGCTGCCTCTTCAATACAAACTATAACTCAGGATAACTAAACTGCTGATGAAAAGAAATTAACAAAAATTTTCTGGGTAACAAATGAGGAAAAACTTATAGAAATAAAACAGTAACATTCTGCAGCTTCTAATGAAATAATGGATCTAAGCAATGTACACAAATGGCCTTTAACATTAATGTGACAACCAAATGCTGTGTGCTTCCTGACAATCGTAAACGACACTTCTTATGAAGTACTACTCATGTCAAAAAAAAAACAAACAAAAACACAAAAAATCTGATCAAGCTTTTCTCTCCAACTGCCAGTTTTATAAGGATGGTTTAGGAACATATTAAATACCACCATAAGGATGAAAACGGCAAATCTAGAATATGGGAAACTACAAAAGACCCATTTTCTTCAAGAAATAAACAAAGAGAAACCTATAGATTAAAATCATGTTAACATATTGCAATGTACGGACCTTATCTGAAATCCATTTCAACAAACTATAAATTAAAAAGAAGTCTATAAGACATTTGAGGAAATGTGAATATTGAGCAAATATTTAATAATATTAAGGAATTACTAATTTTTAGTAATGGTATGAGTGATATTATAGTTATATATTTTAAATTCTACCTATTTTTATATCAAAATAAATATAAAATGATCAGATAACAAGAATTTATGAAAAAGTAATCTGGTGAGGTGGTAGGGGCTTCATGAAACAAGCCTGGCAGGGAATTGATAACCGTTGATCCTAGGTGACAGACCATGGGGTTTATTATATACTATTCTCTCTACCTTGCATGTTTTCATTAAAAGATTTAAAGAGAGGTAAGATAGGGGGGGAACATAACCAGCTGCACTGCCTGGAAGTTATGTGCATAATCATTAAAAAAATGTATCAGTATTAAGGAAATTTGAACACTGACTTGATATTTCATATTTAAATGATCATTAATACTATAGGTGCTATAACAGTACTAAAAATATCCTTATCTTTTAGAGGTATGTACTGAAATATTTATGGGTAAAATGATATACTGTCTGAGATCTGTCTCAAAATCATCCAAAAGATCAAGATGGGGAATAAGCAGATGTAGAGATGAAGTAAAGACCGGCCATGCGCTGGTAACTGCTGAATAAAAGTGATGGGTAAAGAAGATTCCTTATACCACTCACTCCACCTTTGTATGTTTTACATTTTCTATCATAAAACATTTTAAAAAGTAATAATAACCTATGGTATTCATTAGAAGTCAGAATAATGGTTTGAAGAGGGGAATGGGAGTCACAATAAGGGCTTCTGGAGTGGTAGGAATGTTCTTTTACACAAGTTTGTTCACTTTGTGATAATTCATCAATCCGTACATTACAATTTGTGCACTTTTCAATATATATTATACTACAATCAAAAAATATTTTAAAAAAGCAATCCACTGCTTCAGGGCAAGAGAAGACAGTAAGGTAGAGTTGCAAATACTACAGCAATCACTAAGAAACCTATTTCTGAGCAGAAAGACAAACGAATACTATATGTGTGCGTAACTAAGTCGCTTAAGTCACGTCCGACTCTGTAAGATCCTATGGACTGTAACGCTCTAGGCTCCTCTGTCCATGGGTTTCTGTCCACTCCAGACTACTGGAGTGGGTTGCCTACCCTTCTCCAGAATAACGTATAGCCCTAAGCAAATGTGAGGATCTAGTCTCGTTTTCCTCAACTCTTGAGGGAAATAGTAGCTGCCTCAGCCGGCTGTTGAGAACATGACACGGAATAGTGCCTGTGAAGTGCTTAGCACAGAGGCCGGCACAGATACTGCAGTGAAGAGAAGGTGCCTTCCGACTCGTGTCAGAGGTCCTGGCCTGCCTGCCCTCAGACTACAGTATAGGTATACTGCACTCCTGCCTTTAATCTAGACCTCCGCAATAATTAATTATTCTCAGACGGGAAGCTGGACATATCTCATCACCCCTCACCCAAAGCTCTAACACAAAACCATTAATGAGACTGAACAGAGGCACCGCAGCTGCACAGCGATCGAGAGAATCCAGGTCTCCTCCGCCAGTATTTGTGGAAGCAAAAGCACTTAAAGATGAGGGAGGCCAAAGCCCCACACCCACACCCATGCATCTTCGCTCCCCGGCAGCGCGATCCACTGCACCCCACTCCATGCCCTCCAATGGGGACGCAAGGAGTAAAAGCCTCATATCGCCCCCTCTCCCTTCCTCCAATCAGCGAGTCCGCACCAGAACACAGCGCCCAATCAGAGCGCTCCACATGCCGAGGGCAGCCTCCGCGCACGTCAGAAAAGGAAACGCTTCCCAAAGCGCAGTGCCCAAACAACCGTCTCCACTGGCTTCTGGGGTCTCCGGAGGAGCCACACTGCCACCTACTGTCCGACCGTGGGAATGCAGGCCCAGGTGTACCGCCTAATTCTCAGGGCCGTATCCCAGGCAGAAGGCTCAAATACAGAATTTGGGAGCTTCCCAGGGGCTCAGTGGTGAAAAATCCGCCTGCTAGTACAGGACACACGGGTTCAATCCCAGATCCCGGAAGACTCCACATGCTGCCGAGCAACTATGCCCCTGCGCCACAACTACTGAGCCTGTGCTCTGGAGTCCCACCTACCCGCAACTGCCGAAGCCTCCGCCCTAGCGCCCAGGCTCTGCAAGAGCCATCACAATGAGAAGCCTGTGCACCTGCTGAGCCAACTAGAGAACCCGCCCCGCCCCCCCAACCCCGCAACTAGAGAAAAGCCTAGGCAGCAAGGAAGACACAGCACTGCCAAAAATAAATTTAAAAAAAGAAAAAGAATTAAGGAAAACATGCAGTAATGCCACATATGAATGCAAGTTTTAATAATATTCTGCTACACAGTAGGAAGAAAATATTGTCTTAGCCTCTTTTCTTCCAAGTAGTTTGAGTTTCAAAACCTCATGGCACCTCACATCCTAGATTATTCCTTTCACATATTTCTGCAGCAGTCACTATATGTCAGAGTATGATCTGGGGCAGGCATTATCATCTTCCCTAATTGATAGGTACAGGAACCCTTAAAGTTAAGAGACTTAGGTTCTGAAAGCTGGCAGATATGGGAAAAACACCCAGACATTTTTGCTTCAAGTGCACACTCTTGACCACATCACACAAGGTACAAAGTGCCGTAAGATACAGGATGAGGAAAAAATCACTTCTGACTTGATAGGGCCTCAGGATGTACAGAAAGGATTATTGGCAGGATAGTATTCAGTAAATGGTGGCTGGTATGTACTGCTTTTCTAAGTATATTAATCTTAACAGAGAGGAGGCATTTACCTCCGTGGGATATATATTCACTGGAGACTGTTATGCTTATTCTTTGGCAAAGAGCATCTGCTCACTCAAGAATCCATGACAATACTTTTAGGTTTGTCTCTGAATAACAGAGCTGATCCATACCAAAGCACCAAATATAATGGCCGTTTTCTAATTTTCCCTTCATACCTAGGAAAGTGTTAATAATAGCTTTTATGAAATTCTTCATCTTCACTTCTGTACTTCCACAGCACTTTTCATATAATTCATATATGGTACATCAGAATAAGCTCTGCAATATAATTAACTGAGCCCATGCTGCTTTCATCACTAGAACAGTAGTTCCCAAAAGGAGCACCAAAAGGCCCTCAAGGACATTTCAGAATACACAGTGGTATTTTTTTCTTTTTTGACCGTCAAAATGACTGTAGGGTGTTATTGATACTTACTGGGTAGAAGGGGCTTCTCTGATGGATCAGCGGTAAAGAATCCACCTGCAATGGGGGAGACCTGGGTGCTAATCACTCCAGTATTCTGGCCTGGAGAATTCCACGGACTGTATAGTCCATGGGGTCACAAAGAGTCGGACATGACTGAGCGACCTTCACGTTCACTTTTCACTGGGTAGAGTCAGAAATGGTAACAGGCAGTACTAAGACTGACAGCCACAACAAAACACTGGCCCTGCTGGGAGCCAGTGTGCTCAGTACAGAGGGCAGATCCAAATATGGACAACAGGAAGGCAAGGAAGAACTCTGTGGAGAGACGAACTGAGGCTTCAGAATGAACTCATAATTTGTGAACTATGTACACGTAAGCTCACATACATACCCAAGAACATATGCATGTTTATGTGTGTATGGATACATGTTTTTCCTAGCTTTGTCCACTAAATGGGCAAAGAAGCAAAAATTCCACAGTAGCAAGGGGACGCCTAGTGCACAGACCCTGGTTTCTAATACCATTCCCTAGTAAAAGGAACCAGTGCTCTTTGGAGAAATTCAGTTGGCCCTTGAACAAAACAGGTTTGAACTGTGCAGGTTCACTTACACATAAATTTCTTTCACTAAACATGTACTGTAGGATTACACGCATATCCACAGTTGGCTGAATCTGTATAGAAACTTGGCTAGGCAGAAACCCCTTATAGGGAGGACCAACTTAGAAGCTATATGAGGATTTTTGTGCTGAGGGTGGGTGCCCTTCACTCTCATTGTTTAAGGGTAAGGTACAAGATAGAACACTGGGAGCCAGCCTGAAAGGGCTTCTTTAGCCAAATTTGAGAGGATTCGGAAGAATCTGAGTAACAAAATAATGGTAAGGATGGTAATGAATAATTAAAAGAAAAAAAAGCAATCTGCAAGATCATATTGATAATAAACAGAGAAAGAGTAAGAAGTGGGAGAAAAGGGAGGCTTCTTGTTTACAGTAAAAAATGAGTACTGATTAGTACATGTGGAGGTATTAATGAATTTGGAAAACTATCATTTTTCAACCAGCATGATAAAGACTGATTCTGCAGATAAAATAAAGTCAGGATGCATGGTAACTAACTATATGATAAAAATGAACAGAAAACAAGACAAAATAATGTTTACATAATCCAGAGAGACTGTCGAGGTGAAATTGAAAGAGAAATTTGCAAGAAAGAAAAAATAATTCTGCCACATGTGAAACAATAGTCTAATTATTTTTAAGACTTAAATATGCTTACTTGATTGGATTATCATAAAAGCATTTCACATATGTCTCATGAATATATAGTAACAAACACGGAGTGGTTGGAAATGACATATATAATAGCATAGTAAGTACCTACCCAGGTGACAATTTTCTTTTTCTCTTGCTTCCCATTTGCGGCTGTCCACATATGCTGCAGAAAGTAGGCATCTTTTACCTGAGGAAAAAAACAATTACCTCAACAGGCAGGGTTTCAATACTTGTTCAGTTTATACATCTGTTTTTATTACGCATATCTTTGCCACATTTTCCATTTACTAGGCTATTTAAAGATCTGTTATGAAACTGTAACCAATATTGCACAGGTTTACAATTCAGTTCATCACAATATGCATTCAACCTCGCACAGGAAGAAAATGCAGAAAACCTGTTAAAATTTCTGTTATAACATTATGAGTAAAACTGCTGCGAATTTTGTTCCTAATACTTTAGACCTAGGAGCCATTTGTTTCCAGTGACAAAGAGCCTAGATAAGCCTTAAAATCCCTTCTTAGAACCCAAAACACTTGAGGAATTGTTGCTTAACTCATATTAAATGACTGTTTATCATCATTAGTTAGTCCTAAAAAATTTCCATCTGATTTGGATCAGCACATTTACCCTTATTTCACATACAGAAAAGAGTACCGAGCACCTAGTAGGTAAATAAGAGGAATCTAACAAGCCCAATCTGGGGTAACCCACAGGGTGACACCTGTCATAATGACTGCCATGTGACAATGCTCAATAAACCAGAGGTCAGGGAATAAATGAGAAAGGAGTGACAACTGAAAATTAAAACTTATTATCCTTCAAAGACACCATCAAGAAAGTGAAACGATAACTCAGAACAGGAGGAAAATATTTGCATATCATTTATCTGATAAGAGACTTTTACCCAGAATCTCAGGCTCCTCAGAAACCTGCAGGCAGGTCAAGAAGCAACAGTTACAAACAGACATGGAACAACAGACTGGTTCCAAATAAGGAAAGGAGTACATCAAGGCTCTATATTGTCACTCTGCTCCTTTAACTTTTATGCAAAGTACATCATGCAAAATGCCAGACTGGATGAAGCACAAGCTGGAATCAAGACTGCTGGGAGATATTAATTACCTCAGATATGCAGATGACATCACCCTTATGGCAGAAAGTGAAAAGGAACTAAAGAGCCTCTTGATGAAGGTGAAAGAGGAGAGTGAAAAAACTTGGTTAAAACTCAACATTCAAAAAGTGAAGATCATGGCATCCGGTCCCATCACTTCACGGCAAATAGATGGGTAAACAATGGAACAGTGACTGACTTAATTTTCTTGGTCTCCAAAATCACTGCAGATGGTAACAGCAGCCATGAAATTAAAAGACACTTGATCCTTGGAAGGAAAGTATGACCAACCTAGACAGCATATTCAAAAGCAGAGACATTACTTTGCTGACAAAGGTCTATCTAGTCAAGGCTATGGTTTGTCCAGTAGTCATGTTTGGATGTGAGAGTTGGACCATAAAGAACGCTTAGCTCCAAAGAATTAATGCCTTTGAGCTGTGGTGTTAGAAAACACTCTTGAGAGTCCCTTGGACTACAAGGAGATCAAACCACTCAATCTGAAAGGAAATCAGTCCTGAATATTCATTGGAAGGACTGATGCTGAAGCTCCAATACTCTGACCACCTGATGTGAAGAACTGACTCACTGGAAAAGACCCCGATGCTGGGAAAGACTGAAGGCAGGAAGAGAATGGGACGACAGAGGATGAGATAGTTGTATGGCATCGCCGACTTGATGGACATGCACAAAACATACACACACATAAATAGTACACACATAAATATATGGCCAAGAAGTATATGGAAAGATGTTCAACATCATTTCCCATTAAGGAAATGCAAAATATACTGAAATGCAACTACACATCCACTTAGGATGGCTATGATCAAAAAGGCAGATGATAACAGCTGTTGATAAGGATGTAGAGAAATTTGGCTCATATATTGCTAGGATGAATGTAAAATGGTGCAGCCACACTGGAAAAGTTTGGCAGTTCTGCAAAATGTTAACATGGAGTTACTAGGTAATCCAACAATTCCACTCCTACATATATAACCTAAGAGAAATAAAATCACAGATCCACACAAAAAATTATATACATTATTCATAAGAGCCAAAAGGAAAAATGCAAATATCCATCAATTTATGAATGGATAAAGAAAATGTGGTATAGTCTTATAAAAAATATTATTCAGGAATAAAAAGAAGTACTGATACATGCTACATGGATGAACCTTGAAAATATCATGCTAAGGAAAAAGAAGCCTGTCACAAAAGATTACTTATTACCTAATTCCATTTATATGCAATGTCCACAATAGGGAAATCTATAGAGACACAGGTGTATTGGTTGCCTAGATCTGGAGGGTAGAGGGTCAGGAAAACCTGGGGGGAAATGGGGAATGACTGCTAACGAGTATGGGGGGTTTTTTGAGGTGATGAAAATCTCCTAAATTGATTGTGGTGACAGATACTGCACAACCCTGTGTACATGACAAAAATACTAAGTAAGCATTAAACTGACCACTTTAGACGAATGTGAAATAAATCTAAATAAAGCTGTTTAAAAAAAATTAAAAAGGAATGAATGGCAGACAGTTATCTGAAGGTCACAGCAGACCATAACCAAACACAACTAGAAGGCATGGGAGCCGGTTACATACACTATTAGGATGCTGCTGTTATTCTCTATCCATTTCCCAACTAAAACAAACATAAACACACCTGTGTGAGTTTATACCCAAACCAGTCCCTCCCTTGTCTTCAGCAGGGGTTAAGTCAGACTTTACTAGAATAATATGTGTAAATTTGAGGTCTAAAGATTAAGCAATGATGCAATAATATTAAAAGCTCCCAAAGACTGCCTCAAAAGGGAATAAAGATAGCAACTATAAGTGATTAGATGCTTGGAACTTAGAATACATTTTTCACAGAAACGATGTTATAAATTGTCAGTTACATTTCTATATCTGTCAAGAAGGATGAATAAAATCCAATGGCACTGCTGGCACTGCATTTGGTGTGCAGCTGTACACCATGTCAGGAGTGAGCAGACCAGACCCTGCAGTTTTAAGTGAAGGAGCCGGCTGGGTGATATTTAAGGTTTCTGCATGCTCTAACAGTCTGACACAGAGCCAAAACACACAATTCGGATAACCCATTCATAATTTACGACTGCATTTCTATGCAAACTGAATTCCAATTTCTAAAACCAGGTAGATCACTCCCTTCTGTGGGAAACAAGTACAGCCGTTTTCTCTACATGAACATAAGCTGAGGAGCAGATGAACATGCTAAAACGCTTCAGTCATGCCCGACTCTTTCCTGACCCTATGGACTGGAGCCCTCCAGGCTCCTCTGTCCAAGGCATTCTCCAGGCAAGAATACTGGAGTGGGTTGCCATGCCCTCCTCCAAGGGATCTTCCAGATGTAGGGATCGAACCCACCTCTCTTATGTCTCCTGCAATGGCAGGTGGATTCTTTGCCACTATGGCCGCCTAGGAAGCCCAGTTCAGTCAGCTCAGTTGCTCAGTCGAGTCTGACTCTTTGCGACCCCATGGACTGCAGCATGTCAGGCTTCCCTGTCCTTCACCAACTCCCGGAGTTGACTCAAATTCATGTCCATTGAATCGGTGATGCCATCCAACCATCACATCCTCAGTTGTTCCCTTCTCCTCCCGCCTTCAATTTTTCCCAGCATCAGGGTCTTTTCAAATGAGTCAGTTCTTCAAATCAGGTGGCCAAAGTATTGGAGTTTCAGCTTCAACATCGGTCCTTCCAATGAATATTCAGGACTGATTTCCTTTAGGATGGACTGGTTGGATCTCCTTGCAGTCCAAGGGACTCTCAAGAGTCTTCTCTAACACCACAGCTCAAAGGCATCAACTCTTTGGAGCTCAGCTTTCTTTATAGTCCAACTCTCACATTCATACCTGACTACTGGAAAAACCACAGCTTTGACTAGACAGACCTTTGTTGACAAAGTAATGTCTCTGCTTTTTAATATGCTGTCTAGGTTGGTCATAACTTTCCTTCCAAGGAGCAAGCATCTTTTATTTCATGGCTGCAGTCACCATCTGCAGTGATTTCAGAGCCCCCAAAATAAAGTCAGCCACTGTTTCCACTGTTTCCCCATCTATTCCCCATGAAGTGATGGGACCAGATGCCATGATCTTAGTTTTCTTAATGTTCAGTTTTAAGCCAACTTCTTCTCTCTCCTCTTTTACTTTCATCAAGAGGCTCTTTAGCTCTTCTTTGCTTTCTGCATAAGGGTGGTGATATCTGCATTTCAGAGGTTATTGATATTTCTCCCAGCAATCTTGATTTCAGCTTGTGCTTCATCCAGTCCAGCATTTCTCATGATGTACTCTGCATATAAGTTAAATAAGCAGGGTGACAATATACAGCCTTGACGTACTCCTTTCCCAATTTGGAACCAGTCTGTTGTTCCATATCGGGTTCTAACTGTAGCTTCTTGACCTGCATACAGATTTCTAAGGAGGCAGGTCAGGTGGTCTTGTATTTCCATCTCTTTCAGAATTTTCCAGTTTGTTGTGATCCACACAGTCAAAGGCTTTGGCATAGTCAATAAAGCAGAAGTAGATGTTTTTCTGGAACTCTCTTGTTTATTTCGATGGTCCAATGAATGTTGGCAATTTGATCTCTGGTTCCTCTGCCTTTTCTAAAACCAGCTTCAACATCTGGAAGTTCACAGTTCACGTATTGCTGAAGCCTGGCTTGGAGAATTTTGAGCATTACTTTGCTAGCATGTGAGATGAGTGGAATTGTGTGGTAGTTTGAGCATTCTTTGGCATTGCCTTTCTTTGGGATTGGAATGAAAACTTATCTTTCCCAGTCCTGTAGCCACTGCTGAGTTTTACAAATTTGCTGGCATAATGAGTGCAGCACTTTCACAGCATCATCTTTTAGGATTTGAAATAGCTCAACTGGAATTCCATCACCTCCACTAGCTTTGTTTGTAGTGATGCTTCCTAAGGCCCACTTGACTTCGCATTCCAGGATGTCTGGCTCTAGGTGAGTAACCACACCATTTTGATTATCTGGGTTGTGACGATCTTTTTTGCATAGTTCTTCTGTGTATTCTTGCCGCCTCTTCTTAACATCTTCTGCTTCTGTTAGGTCCATACAATTTCTGTCCTTTATTGTGCCCATGTTTGCATGAAATGTTCCCTTGGTATCTCTAGTTTTCTTGAAGAGATCTCTATTCTTTCCCCTTCCATTGTTTTCCCCTATTTCTCTGATCACTGAGGAAGGCTTTCTTATCTCTCCTTGCTATTCTTTGGAATTCTGCATTCAAATGGGTATATCTTTGTTTTTCTCCGTTGCTTTTCGCTTCTCTTCTTTTCACAGTTATTGGTAAGGCCTTAAATTGAAGTTTAACACACTTAAAGTGAAGAAAGTAGGGAAAACTACTACATCATTCAGGTATGACCTGAATCAAATCCCTTACAATTATACAGTGGAAATGACAAATAGATTCAAGGGATTAGATCTGTTAGACAGAGTTCCTAAAGAACTATAGATGGAGGTTCGTGATATTGTACAAGAGGCAGTGATCAAGAAAATCCCCAAGAAAATGAAATGCAAAAAGGTTGTCTGCGGAGGGCCTTACAAATAGCTGTGAAAAGAAGAGAGGCGAAAGAAAGCCCAATGAGGTAACTGTTAAGCTATATATTCCGGACACCAATGACTTATATATTCTCTACTTGTTATTACATTTTCTTATTTATTCTCCATTTCTTCTCCTAACATATGTTTTACTCTAGCATAAGACATCAGCTCTCTTTATTCTAAAGTCAAAAAAAAACAGTTATCTAGAATTATGTTTATGATTTTGGTACTAGGAGACATAAAGCAGGGAGGTGATGGTGGGGAAAGACAGGAGTCCCAGAATGTGTGGTTGTTCAAGGGGATCACATGACTGAAAACAAAATAAATTAGGACTAGTAAATTTATTAAAGATAAGCCCAGTAACTTTCAAATATATGTTAACTGTTTGCTTACCACCCCTAGTGGCTCAGATGGTAAAGAATCCACCTGCAATGTGGGAGACCTGGGTTTGACCCCTGGGTTGAGAAGATCCCCTGAAAGAGGCAACCCACTCCAGTATTCTTGTCTGAGCGACTAAGCACACATCATTTTCTATCTCCATTGAGGACAAAATGAAAGGAAATGGGTATAAGCATAAAGAATTTAAACTTGGCAAGTGGAAAATTTTCCTAATAGAAACCAATGGCAAACACAGCAATAAGTTATCCAGTGTTGTAGGCAGAATGTCTCCCCCAAAAATGTCCATGTCCTTATCCCCAGAACCTGTGAATGTTATGGTACATGGCAAAGGGGGATTAAGGTGACAGATGGAATTAAGATTGCTTCTCAGGTGGCTCAGCAGTAAAGAATCTGCCTGCAATGCAGCAGACAAGAGAATTCAACCCCTGGATTAGGAAGATTTCGTGGAGAAGGAAAAGGCAACCCATTCAAGTATTTTGGCTTCGGAAATTCCACAGAGTAGCCTGGTGGGTTGCAGTCCATGGAGTAGCAAAAGAGTTGGACATGACTTAGGAACTAAACAACAACAACATGGAATTAAGATCAGCACATCAGCTGATCTTAAAGTGAGGAGACTGTCCAGGGTTATACAGGTGGACTTAATGTTTTTGGTTTTTTAGCCACACCTTGGGGCAGGTGGGATCTTAGTTCCCCAACCAGGGATTCAACCTGTGCCCCCTGCACTGAAAGCACGGAGTCTTAACCACTAGAAGGCCAAGGAAGTCCCCAGGTGGATTCAAAGTAATCACAGGTGCTTAAAAAAGTAGAAGAGGGAGACACTTTGTTAGTGTGGTGCTTGAAAGGCGGAGTGATATGAGAAGGACCTGACTTGCCACTGCTCACTTTGAAGATGTTTGAGAAAAGGGCCATCAGCCAAGGAATGCAGGTGGTCTCCAGAAGATGGAAAAGGCTAGAAAAACTATTCACCCCTAAAGATTCCTGAAGGGAATACATCCTTTTCAAAACCTTGATTGATTTTAGCACAGTAAGACTCTGTATCAGACTTCTGACATACAGAACAGTAAGGTAATAAATTTATGTTGTTTTAAGCCACCAAATTTGTGGTAATCTGTTACAGCAGCAATAGAAAATTACTACACCTTAAGACAGACATTCGATTTTCTGTAAACCTTTTAAATCAGGATATTCATCTTTCTGAGATAGTTGGTAGTTGAGAGGTCTGTATATTAACATTGAAGCCAGAAAAAATTTCTATGAAATCAGGAAGAACATTGAGTGGACAATGAAAATGGAAAATCTAGATCAGCTTCTCCAACTTTAAGGTGCATATGGATCTCAATTAAATGAAGATTCTGATTCAGCATGCCTGGGGTGGGAACAGAGAATCTGCATTTCTGAAAGTTCCCAGGTAATGATGATAATTCTGACCCTCAGACAACACTGAAGTAGCAAGGGGATAGGATGTTATCAGCCTCACAAGTTTAGCTCTCTCAGACCATTTAACCCCACTCTACGCCACCCAAGCAGATAAACCCATCTTAAACCTGCTTACCCTTTAGGCAGTCAACTTTTAGAGCAACAATATTCAAAGATAACTATCCACTGAAAAAATGAATAGTTCCTCTACTTAATTCTGCTTCCAAAGACCAGGATTTTGAAGCTTAGTTATTTATAAAAAACTTATTTATTGTATAGTTAACTTGGCTTTGGTAAAATATCTCCAAACATGTTTCCCACCCAAAGGGAAGCAGTGTGATTGTGAACACAGATAGGCTTTAGAGTCACAAAGTCTAAATGTGAATCCTAGCCTTCCATAAATATTATGAAAATCTGGACGTTATACCAGGCCTCTTAGCCTTTTTATTCATATGTAAAATGGGGGAAATGCTGTATCATAATTTAAATGAGGGCATATACAATAGTAAGTGCTTCACCTAATGTCCACTATGTAGTAAGTGCCCGATAAGTTTCCTTCTCTAGCCTCTTCTTATACTGAAATCCCTTTTTTGGTTCACCTCAATAAACCTTGCTTCCATTCTGTTGGTTATTTTAGTTGCCTTTATTTATCTGTTGTAAGGAAAACTGATGAAAGTATCAACGTATTCCAAATACCGATTTGTCATTAGTCTGTGTGAGTTTTTTCCTCTTTTATCCTGTAATGGTTTAAGATGTTTTGACAACTTAAAGTAAAACTCCTTATCAGCATTCTCAGATCCCCAGTGGTCAATAATGTACCATTGTATTTTGGGGCTTCCTGGTGGCTCAGTGGTAAAGAATCAGCATGGAGACATGGTTTTGATCCCTAGGATGGGAAGACCCCCTGCAGAAGGAAATGGAAACTTGCTCTATTATTCTTCTCTGGGAAATCCCATTGACAGAGGAACCTGGCAGGGGTTGCAAAAGAGTTGGACACAACTTATTGACCAAACAATAACATCTTATATTACTTGCTTATAGCCTCCAGTTCCTGATTTCAAGACTCCCTTCATCTGTGGTCTAACCCAGTGCCTGTGCAATAGAGCTTTCTGCAATAAATGCGCTATCCACTACAGTAGCCACTAGCCACAGGTGTCTACTGAGCACTTAAAATGTAGCTAATGTTGAGCTTCCCTGGTACCCACTCCAGTATTCTTGCCTGGAGAATCCCACGGACAGAGAAGCCTGGCAGGCTACAACCCATTGGGTTGCAAGTCGGACACGACTTAGGGACTAAACCACCACCACCACCAATGTGACTAAGGAACAGAATTTTTAAATTTAAACTAACTGAAATAGCCACTTACAACTCATGGCCACAACAGAGGGATAGCACAGGTGTAACCTATCACAAGTTCACCATTTCAATCTGAGATCAAAATGGTAACTGGAAATTCTCTCAATTCACCTTTATTTAACTTCCATTCCCTCCTTACAATGACTGGTCCCAAACATTCCAAGCAACTATGATACTTTCCCTGATTAACAATACAAGATCTTGTTTAAATTGAAAAGCATTTAGTAACAACCCTAAGTAAACACACTAGTAAACAGCTACAACCCTAACCCTTACTGAAGTGCCAAGTACTGGGCAGACTACTTTACCTAATGTGTGGCAAGAAACATTTTCATTAGCTAGGTCAACCAGCTAATCCTCAGAAAACATCTGGTGGCCAACGATAAGGTTTCACGTTGATATTTAAAGACGTGTGGAGAAAAACTATGTTTGTTTTGAGTAGGGGCTAGAGGAGGAACATTAGAAAGAGTAGATAATAGGCACTGGAAAAACCAATGTGATTACTGTAGCTGAATCATATAATCAGACACACCTGTCAGGATTTAGCTTCTGTAAATTAAAAAAAGTTTTTCTCAATGTCTTCATCAGCAGGTCCTTTAAACAGGTTTCGAGTGAGCCGTCGTTTACTCAGATATCAAAGTATTTCAAAACTATTAGCATTTACTGTTTGAATGGTAAACTTCAGCGAAGAAAGGTCAACCAAACTGCGCCCAAGGTCATCAGGTAAACTGAGATTAATAATGAGAAATTCATCCACCCAGTGAAAACCAGGGTCTGGCCACGCGTCAGGTGTTGAAAACGTTTGTGAAGCCTCTCTAAAGAAACAACAGCGAGAGAAACTTCACAGCCCCAGGGAGAGCGGCGGGGTCACGTCTGGGCTTTTCAGGGGCAGCAAAAAGACCACCACCCGAACACATAAACGCGGCAAATCATCCGCACAAGTTCTCATACCAGAACTTGCTCTGCTCGTCACACCTCGGGATAAGAAGACACTTACTACCTCAGGGAGGGAGATGGGTCAGAGACCTCACCTCCCCTTTCTGTGCTACCAAACACCTCCAGTGGTTTCTTCTTTCCTTAAAAGCCCATTACCCCTTTTACTCAAGGAACAGAGTTTCAGGGGGCCTAAAAAAGCAGCCCCACGAAAGTAGAAGACACGAACCTGCCAGGGAGAGCTGAGGCAGCAACACACTCCGCGCCAGAAGGATGCCGCGCCGCACCACGGGGGCCGCCATCTTGGAGCAAACCAAAAGGCATGCTGGTCCGGAGGCGGCGCCCAGAGGAAGGGGCGGAGTCACGTCGACGCCGCGCCCCCTCCCCCTCCCCCGGCTCCCACAGTCGGTGCGGCCCGGAACAGCATGGCGGCTGCCGTTCGGCCCCCGAAGCAAGTCCTTCTGCTGCAGGCGCTGCGGAGTTTGGTGTATCCTGGGGTGGGAGGCTCTGGTTCTACCTGCTGCCTCTGCCCCCTCGGAGGTATCCGCGGCCTCGGGCCTTGAAGTAGGGGATGGGTGGGACAGAAGGAAGCTTTACACCTCAATGGGCACCCCTCTGGAGATAACAGCGCCCCAGCCACTCACTGGCCGAGAGCGACAGAGCGTGCCCTCGCCCGCTGCTCCTGCGTGCAGTGGTGGTCTCTGCCTGTCGTGGACGCCCGTGTCCTGGGGAATCGGAGGACGGCTGGGCTGGGGTCTTGACCTTGGGGCTGTAGTATTTCCTCGGATGGAGCTGTGCTGCTTCCCGGGAACAGCCCCCTCCGCCTTAGGCCTGCTGCTCTGTAGAGTTTGGGAGGCGAGGAGGTCTAAGACTATAGAGTCCAGCTCTAACTAACAATCTGAAAGACTCTGAGCAGCTTTCTTTATTTAAAAAAGTATCCCTTAATATCTTTGTGGAAACGATTAAATTTGACAACGCTGGCGAATGATAATAAAAGATGTAACATTTTGTGTCAGGCTTTACTACATTTTACATACATTGTTTCCTTTTCAACTCATACCACCTAGTGAGAGAGGTACTGTTCTCTTCTTCATTAACGAAAGAAAGAAAGAAAGTGAAGTCGCTCAGTCGTGTCCGACTCTTTGTGACCCCAAGGACTGTAGCCTACCAGGCTTCTCCGTCCATGGGATTTTCCAGGCAAGAGTACCGAAATGGGTTGCCATTTCCTTCTCCAGAGGATCTTCCCGACTCAGGGACTGAAGATCCCAGGGGTCTCCTGCATTGCAGGTGGCCGCTTTACCCTCTGAGCCACCACAGAAGCCCTCATTAACAAAGGAGGACGCTAAGTAATTTGCCCGAGGAAACTGGCAAAGGAAGGGTTGAACAGAATGCAGTCCTGCTGTAACCACTGCTCACCTTAATAGAAATCAGCAGCAATTTTTGTTGTTACATTGTTATTGTTGTACACAGAGTTGTATAGTGGATGATTCTTTGGCCATGCTCCAGTTCATGCATAACCCAGCATGTTAAAGAAATAATGTTTCCCAAACTCCTCATTTCTGCTAAGTTGTGGTGAGTGAATCCTGATGTATCTAGTGGATACTGACAGTCCAAATCTGCAAGGTCACAGCTCATTTCGAAAATGATGATACTGGGAATTCCAGTGGTAACACTATAGCTACTTCTTCTATCCTATATACTTCTACCTGTTTAAACCAAATCTAGATATACCTGTTTTGTTATGTCTTTTGGAGTCCAGATTCTTGTCTACTGTCCCTGTACACAATCATTAGCTCCTTTCACACACACAGACAAGACTCGCGGAGGATTTGCATTCTCTGGTAGTTTGGAATTTTTTTTTCCCTATGAGGGTGACTGCTATAATTGTACCAGTCTAGTTGGATTATTTATATTAAGTGAAGATCAGATCAGTTATTAGAAAGAGACAGTCAAACTCTACACATGTTATTTGCTAAGGATAAAATAATCAAAATGATTTTACTTTCTCTGATTTTTAGCTAAAAGATACCTACTTACAGACAGTATTGTGAAATTAAAGGAATTTCAACGTAAGAAAGTGGCTGTTGCATGTAATCTTCCTGGCACCAAAGGTAATCAAATCTGTTTAATTCTTTCATTGATCTGTCATTCAACTTTCCTCTGTCTTTATCCTTATACAGTCTCTCTTTCAATGATTTTGTATCTCAAAAGAAATTGAGATTATTTAGTTTCTAGTCTGCTCCTATGTGCACCTTTTATTTCACCATTCTCCTTTTAACCCTTCTCCCAGGATCCCAGAGAAATACTGAAGCTAGTGCGGCATCCAGTCCTCTAGATCAGTGCCTCTCAAAGTTAGGTACAAGGATCAGCAGCAAGTAAGAGAGAGTTAGAAATGCCAAACCTTGGGCCCCAAACGATTCGTCTGCACAGTAAAGTCAGAGAACTGCTTCACATGACTGGCTTTCAGACTTTGATGGCACCCTCAGTAAAAAATAAATTTGCCTTGCATCTCTAGTACACACATACATATCTATAGATAAATCAAATGAAACAAAAAAATGTGTAATGTATTTTCATATTTTCCAGTCTGTGCTGAATCAGTAGTCTAAAACAGGTTTCTTTAAAAAATTAGCAAAACATTGGTAATTGTTGTGGCTGGGTGATTGACATGTGGGAGGTGATTTCTCTCTACCTTTATGTATGTTTGAAACTTTCTATTGTAAAGAGCTGGTACCACCACCCGCCCTGGTACTGTTACCTTTCAGCATCTGAAAAATCTTGTTGCATTCATTGCCTCTTCTCCTGAACATTGGGTTTTCCCCAGTAATTCAAATTCTTTTATGAACACAGTAAGACTCCCCTCTTTTTTCGATAACTCTTTTGTATGTTCTGTTGACTTTTTCAGCTTTCCTCCTTCTCACTGTTGGATGTTGTGAGCACCTAATGAACACTTGCTTCCCATCTCTACAGTCCAGCGCTCCAGAAATCAGTCTTCCTTCACTACTCTGCTAACCATACTGATATACAAAACCACCTACAGAACAAGAAGATAAAGAGTGACAGAGAATTGAGTCTTCACTTTAGTAGACTCAGTCTAGATTTGACTTTAGTCTTTTCTGCTTACCCTAAGTCGTCTGGCGCTCTGTCAAGTTTGCAGTTAGGGCTTCCTGTCCCAGTCTAGTCGTTATTCCAGCTGTCATCATCTTTCTAAGGCTGTGATGGTCATGCATATGTTCTGAAAGGCAATTAATGTAATGAGTGCCACTCTACTCTGCTGTCAGGTATTTACATATAAAATCCTGTCCACATTTCATCGTTATGAGAACCCACAGTGGTACTTACTGTCTCATACGTACAAACATCCCCCTTTCCCCCAGGTTCCTAGCTCTTCCATAGTAGATCTCACCCTTTCTAGAATTCAGTGTAATTTCCTGTTAATCTAGTCACGGTCTTCCCTTACCACCTTTCCCCCGCAGTTCTGTGCTGTGTCTCATGCTGATTCCCACACCAACGATGCCAAACCCTGTCGGCTCCACCAGCCCTACCCAGCCCCGTCCCTCCTCTGCTGCCTCTCTACTTCCACCACACCTGGTCTCTTTCTGCTGCTTAATTTCTCTCTTCTTTCCTGTTATGTTTACACTGTCACGTGTTAGCTACTCTGCCACTGTTTTCAGATATCCTAATGTAAATATATCTTGTCTTTTCAAATAGATTCTAAGCTCTTTCAGGGCAGGAACCATACTTTATCTTTCCCTGTGTCTCTCACACAAAGAAGGATACCTCTGAATATGAATATACAATAAGCACCTAAATCTTATTGGTTGTTTTAAAATACAAATTACATTTGCTGAAATTCTGGACATATTAAGAAGTACAAGATGTAAAGTCATCCTATTAAAATCTTTTTAGGTTGGAAATTGTTTAGAAATATTCAATAGAATAAATCCTCGTGACTGAAGAATGAAAAGAATAATAATAACCTCTATGATTTCCTGGCAGTTACTACACGCAGGGCCCTGTGCTAAGGGCTTTACTTGCATTGTCTCAGGATGATCATGAGGTCAGTATCATGATCTTCACTTTACACGTGAATGGAGTCTCACACACAAGCCTCCCCAAACCTCCCCATAGCATGCAAATAGCAAAGCCTAGATTCCCACCCACACATGCATACATGCTAAGTCGCCTCAGTTGTGTCTGACTCTGCGACCCCATGGACCCTGCCAGGCTCGTCTGTCCATGGGATTTTCCAGGCAAGAATACTGGAGTGGGTTGCCATGCTCTCTTACAGGGGACCTTCACGACCCAGAGATCAAATCCATGTCTCTTATGTCTCCTGCATTGGCGGGTGGGTTATTTACCACTGGCGCTACCTGGGAGATTTCAACCCATGTGTCCCCAATTCTAAAACCTTTAGCCATTGCAAGATCCTGCAAATAAAGATTGGAGAGTCTACTGCATTAACCCAAACCTAGGGGGCCTTTTTTTTTCTAGTAAATCGAGAGCAGTATCTACTTCAGCTTCCCAATTTTGTGTTTTTAATGTATATCCCGCCATTCCTTCAGAGCTCTGTGCCTTGGAACAAATCCTGTAGACTTTTCTTGGCAGCTTCTGATAGTGAGAACAGCCCTGCCTTATGGAAAGCAGATGCTTGCTTGGTGCCTGCCTCTCACCCCACATTCTGCCAAGAATACAGTGCCTCCTAATGCCAAGAAGCAGTGCTTCCTGTTGCTGTTTGTCTCCACAGTAGGTTCAGGTAGATACAAGACAAGGGACAGAGACAGTGATCACCTTGAAATGATTCGGTTACTAGGAGACGGTTCGCTGCTGTTAGAGGACAGGTTTACCCTCTGTGCGTTATACAGGACTGTGGCCTACATTCTAACAATGGATTAGAGAGGGACCAGGAGGAGTGAAAAAGTGGTAACGCTGAATCAAGTGGAAGAGATGTGAAGTGTTCCTGAGTCGTGCGAGTCCTCCACTGTGGGCTGGCTCATCGTCACGTGTTCCTTTCAGTTTTCCTGCTAGGTGCCCTCCAGCTGATGGTTTGGAGGGACTAAGCCTCTTTGGACATTAGTTCTCAAACTTTACATAAGCATCACCCAGGCAGTAAAAAATGCAGGTTCCTGTGCTCCTGCTCCTAGAGACTCTGTGCAGTGAAGTGTGAGGTGAGGCCTGGGCCTGTGCCCTGTGACACGGATGCACTGCCTCGAACATCATCTCTGACGCTCAGACCAGCCAGTGATGGGAGCTGCGTGGTGCTGGGTCCTGGCCTCCCTTTCTCCCTGAGGTCAGACTCCTGAACAATTGAGTCAGCCTGAGTGATGGCCACCTCCACACTGTGCTTTCTTCCAGAAACCTACTTGAGAAACCTGGAAGAGAAACTGACCCAGAATAAGCTCATCTTGAAAGAGGAGTTGAGAACGCTGCTTCATTTGTGTGCATCCCGGGACGACGTGGAGCTGGCTAAACATGTCATTTACAGGTGAGGCACTTCCTTAGAATACTGCCAGCCTTTTCTCTTCCCACTGTCTCCCTTTCCTAAGTAATCGTGTACACCTGGAAGATTTTAGCTACCACCTCTACACTGGCAACTTCCAAGTCTTGCCCAGGTGCCTGCCCTGAGCACCACATGTTTACATTCATTCATTTAACAAAAACTTATTAGGCTCCTACTACATGCCAGGTGCTGAAGATAGGAAAACAGATAACTCACGGCCCAGGAGATCACCAGCCTCACTACTCACTGAGTCCACTAATATGTTGCCTAGCCTTCATGTTCAGTGTGTACAGACCTCTTCTTGCTGTGTCTGTCCTCATACTGACCAGTCTTTTTTTCCCCTGATCTCATCTGCTCGCCTGTGTCCACTCCCCGGTGTCTCTCATCCCAGCCTTCCTCTCTTGTCCCCATTACCCATGTCTTAGTTCAGGCCTCGCTTCTCTCACTTGGACACTTCAGTGGACTCCTGACTGGCCTCCCTACTCCGGGCTTATGTCTGTTTACTGTCTCTGATTTCCCCATCAGACCTTCCCATGTCAGAAGGAACTCATGTGTAATCACAGTCTGCTGTTAGGAAACCCAGCAAAGGTGTCTCCTGGGAGCAGGATGTCACCAAACCAACAGGCTTTATTCTAAAAATAATTCATTGCTTCTTTTCACCATTCTTTAAAGATACAGTTCTATACATGGACCTGCACTTTACTGTACATTTACAGAGAAAAATACGAGTTACTCGTGTATAGAATACTGGAAGAATATACACCCTAAGTTAACCATTCTTTGGAAAGTATACATTATATTTTTTTTGTTGTTTAAATGTGTACTTTTCTGATTTCTCAAACTTGTCTGTAAGAGACATGAATTATACAAATTTCATTGAAAAATTGAAAAACAAATATATTACACATTCTGTGGTTTTGATTGTCTCCTGCTGCATAACCAAGCACAACAGAACTTAATGACGTAAAATGACAACTTATTATTTCTCACAATTCAGTGAGTCAGGAACTGAGGCTGGTCTCAGCTGGGCAGTTCTTCCCCGCATCGGCTGAAGCCACCTGTGCACTGCAGTCAGAGGTAGTGGGCTGAGCTGGGAGGTCCAAGAAGGCTTCACTGGCCCTTGTGATGCATCAGTGTCCTGGCGCCCGCCCCTGCCCCCGCCCCAGCAGTAACTCAGGTCCGGCCCGAGAGGCACCAGCACCACAGCTGCAAGCCTTGCAGAGCTGCCCGGCACTGGCACATCTTTCCGTTCCACCCCATTCTCTGGTCAGAAGCAAGTTAGCCACCCCTGATTCATGGGGAAAGGGAAAGGATTCTGCCTGTGGATGGATGGAGCAGTACACCTGTGGGGTTGATGGCAGCCATCCTGGGGGCCTGTCCAACACATCCAAGAAACCACTGTTAATATTTTGATATGTTTTCCCACCAATTATTTTTTTCATGCAAAGATTTTGCAGTTTTGGTAGGGTTTATTTTACATACTTGTGGCTATTACTGTGCATATAACATGATATTTTGTTTTCTAGTTGGCATTGTAGAATTACACTATTCCATTATAGGTTAGGGATTTTAGTTAACTGTGCCCCTACTATTGAATGTCTAAATCATTTCTAATTTTTCACCAGGATAAATAGTGCTATGATGAGCAAACTCTATGTATAAAACTTTTTTTAGGGATCAGAGGACATGAACCTTTTTAAGCCTGTCAATACAGACTGCCAGATTATTTTCCAAAAGGGATTATGCTAATTCACAGTCACACTGTATCTGCAAACCTAAATCTGCTATTTCATTTTCATAAAGTTGAATCATTTGAGGCCCTCTGGCTCCGTTTACTCTCAGTTTTCTTTTTACTAGCCAAAGCTATCAGATGTTTACAAGAGCAAAAAAATAGGATAACATTCTAAACACTCTTTCCACTCTTATTTTTGTCATAACGTGTGACTCATAATCCCTTTATTGATGCTAGCAACTCTCTGCCTGGTTGCTGTCCTTTCCCTCTATCTGTGGACAGCTGGATGAGTTGGGGTGGGGGGGTGGTCTTCGACCTCACCAACATCTTTTCTTTCTTTCTGAGACAGGCTGCCCCTTGTTGGGCAGTGAGGTGGAACATAAACTCTTTATTGAGCCAAAAACAAGGAGCAACTGAAATCTCCTCCTGGTTTTGACCACATGCTGTTTGGTTTATGGGGGATTTTAGATCCTCGAACTTGAATGTCCCTTGTCAAGAGGAGGTGACATATTACCTCTGTGACTTTCTAGCACTTTCACTAGTGTCAATGTCATTTATGTTGGGAATATTTTCATTTTAGTTTTGTTGTTAATCTGACACACATTTCTCTTGAGACTGTTTATTGAAATACATTATTTAAAGGTATTTTCTTCAGCATGCCTTACATTTTATAAGAGGTAATGTACATGGAAGACTTATTGTCTGCCAGTAGGTAAGTAAGACTTGCTCTGTGCCATATCATGTCATTTGATCCTCACAAAAACTCTTTGAGTCCTCTTCTTATCTCCATTTTACAGACAAGGAAACTGAGGTACAATGTGATTAATTAATTTGCTCATGGTGACACAGTAAGTAGAACAGCTGGGATGTGAACTGTTATTTTGGAATCAAGAGTCTAAAAGTCCTTAATCACTAACTATACTTCCTTTTAGTATTTATTTTTTCTTTCCTCTAGCTTTATTGAGGTTCAGATGACATATATAAATTATTACATTTTTAAGGTATTCAAGGTGATGTTTTAATGTGCATTGTGTGCTTAGTGGCTCAGTTGTGTCAGACTCTTTGTGACCCTCTGGACTGTAGCCCATCAGGCTCCTCTGTCCATGGGATTTTTTCAGGTGAGAATACTGGAGTGGGTTGCCATTTCCTCCTCCAGGGGATCTTCCTGACCCAGGGATTGAACCCACATTTCCCGTGTATCCTGCATTGCAGGTGGATTCTTTACCTGCTAAGCCATTGGGGAAGCCCCTGATGTTTTGATATAAGTTAATTCATAACTACTGTAAATGAAACAATGAGTATTTTTATAGCTTTTATAATCGGATTATGAAATGTATCTTTAGAGGTACATTCATCATTCTCTTTGGTAGTATATATGTTTAGAATGGACTATGCATAACGCTGTTGTGACTTTCCTCAGTGATTTCAGCAAAAGGTTAAAAAACATTCTGTTTGTTAAAGTCGAGCTTTTCCCCATGATACCTGGGATTCAGTCACATAATGACTGAATCTTCCTAAAATCTGATTTACATGTAATCATGAGTTACTTGTTTTGTCACCAGATTGTCTTCTTGGTATCTAAAGCAGAAAGAGTTGGTTATGGAAAGGAGAGATATGCGAGCAATTTTCAGTTCTGCAGTTCTAACTGGCAGACCGGCTACTTGTAGAAATCTCAGGCCACATACATATAAAACATCACTGTCTTTGAAATTAGCCTTCTTCTAAAACTAAAATTTCAAAGCTGCATTTAATTTGTTTGGCTAGGTGATTATGGTTCACATATACCTTTCCCTGAGCCAAGAAAATAGGAGAGAGAGGTCTAGATTTAAAAATGCATCTATTGGTTGTTGCCATCCTATATGGGGGTAAAGCCAGACATGAGGGTGATGGAGCATCACCCCACTCCTTTCCTGTTCCTCTCCAGGAGCACAGAAAGAGACGGTGCCATTCTGATGGGCTTACAGATGCAAGACCCCCACTATTCCCTGACATATGCTCACACTCAGTCCTAGCAGGTTGCTGGTAAATTTGAGAGGATAATTACAATCTGTATTTTACTTCTTTTAACTTCAGAGTATGTGGGCCTCTAATGAACTTTGTTTGTTTATTTAAATGCCTAAGGTACTTCTGCTTTCCAGGATTTTCTGGTCATCTTTAATTCTGACCGTTCCCCTCCAGACTGTGAGAGGACCACACTCTTGGCCGTGTCCCCAGCACCTAACAGAGTGCTCGCCGCAGTCTGTATGTCCTTTTCCTCAGCCCCCCGTTTGGCTCACTGAATCACTTTGCTTACCAGGTACCATGCCGAGAACAGGAACATCACTTTGGGAGAGTACAAGTTTGGACCACTTTTCATGAGGTTGTGCTACGAGCTGGATCTTGAGGACTCTGCAGTGGAGCTCATCAAAGACCAGGTTACCGTCTCCCAGTGGCTTTCCTGCCACCGCGGTTTCCATGTGCTGAGGAGGGGGTGTTTTCAGCGATGTCAGGAAGGGCAGCTCTTCTATACACATTATTCCTGGGTTACATTTTCAGAGAAGGGCTACTAAGTTGAGGGAACGAGCTCTTCCCTGCGTTTTTAAGGTGTCCTTGGAGTCACTGCCTATGGAGAGGTGTAGGTTTCTTCGTACAGAGGTGAGAACAGGTGTGGAAGAGGTGCAGGTACAGACTACAAGGTATCTACCTACCTTGGATGTATGTCCACCTGGAACCGACATCCTCTCCTTTCAGGAGCGTTCAGTGGACAGTTTGAGGCGGGTGCCTTACCCATTCTTCACCTATGCTTCTCTCCTGTTTTTTTTTATTTTTACTTCTGGCTGAAGGCTGTGTTGACAAGTGGTTTCTGTTTTAAGAATTTCTGCTTTCATATAATCTGATTTTCTTTTCCTAAAAGCAAAAGTAACAATAATTATTTTTGTAATTATGCACTGAATATTTACCTGTCCTCATTATTGTGCTTAAGCAGTCTACATATTTCATTTTTTTGCCACAATTACCCTGACCAGGTAGGTACTATTATTATTTCTATTTTATAGGAACTCAGAGACATTATAAATCTATCCATGGTCAGAAACATTTATTAAATTAGGGGACTAGGGCTGGCCTCCTGGGACATTTTAATAATTTTAGGAATCTCTATGACTAGGTTCTCCTTTTACCTCTTACTTTTTTTCATATAAAATTTATATCCATGGTGGAACTGTTAACTCTCAGCTTGTCCCTATTTAAAGAACCACAGGTATTAAAAAGATGACCATAATATATTACTAAGCTGAGAAGAGGTGGCTTCAGAACAGTATAGATCAGTTTGAGCCTATTTTTTCCTAAAAGGATAAATATACATACCATATTTACACTATAGTATATATGTTTTAAAAATCTAGAGGGATATACATAAACTACTGCTTTCCGGGGAAGAATTAGATGAAATCCTCACTTTTTACTTTATTTTTGTATTATTTGACTATTTTATAATAAGCATATGTTACTGTTGTTATTAAAGAAACGTTTCACTGTAATAAATCAGAGCCACGAGTATAACAATGAAACAAAAAGAAAATGGAAGTAAAGTTGTTATTTTTTTTAACCTACCTGAGTATGAAGCATTTATGTATGTGTTTAAGTTTCCTGGAGCGGTAGAATTAGCTGAATCAGCGTCATGTGCCATAAAGCCTAATCCTGCTTCCGCCCCGCCTTGTCATGTTCCCTGCCCAGAGCCTGCATGCTGTCAGGGAGGTAGCCCTGCCCCGTAAGTCCCCATGTACACGGAGCCCTTAGACTGGCTAGTTCAGACATGCATGTGCTGCATGGAGTTTAAATACCTGACATAAAAAGGAGAATGGAAAGTTTTATATTGATTACGTGTTGCAGTTTTGGATTTAGTGGGTTAAGTAACATATTATTAAAGCTGATTTCATATCTTTCTCTTTACTTCTTTGAATGAAAGTACTTGAAAATTTAGGCTCACGTACATGAGTCCCACACTTGAGACTTGCTACCTCTCCCTACAGACCAGGCTGCTCTGGTGGCTTCCTACCCCACTTAGAGGCGTGACCGTTCCCTCAGGGGCCCTTCATGGTGTTTCAGCTCCTGCCACTCTCCGCCTTGCTCACTCCACTCTGGTCCTTGTTCTTAGACATGTCAGGTCCATGGCCTCAGACTGGAACGCTCTACGTAGCATCACTTCATTGAGGTCTCCTCATCTCAGAGAGCCTTCCCTGACCACTTCTCATCTTTTCTGCCCCTTATCCCATTTCATTGTTCTTCATGGCCTCTACTGATAACTTGAAATTTATTTTTAACTTTTTGCTTGTTTTATTCACTGTCCATTGCCTCCTCTGCCAGATGTAAGCCCCTGTAGATAATAAACCCTGCTGGAGTTTAGGGCAGGGTCTTTGTCTTATTCATCATTTCTTTAGTCTCAGTGCCTGGAATAGGGTCTGGCTTATTGGTTCTTAAAAAATAACAGACTGGCACAAGACATTTAATGGTGTATTTGAATAGCATGTCACATTATCATGGCATTAAAAATGTTGAGAACCACTGTTTCAGTAAATTATTTCAAAAAGTAAATAATCAAGTCTGTACTGTTTGCCAAAAGAAGATCATAGTTGCGTGAGCCTATCCTGCTTCTGTCCTCAAGCGCACTTCCAGCTGCCATTCACGTTAATATGCTGCCACCCCGGTTCCAGGACCATCCCCACCAGGGTTAATCAGCCTGGTTCTTTTCCTCTAAGCTTGGCAGAGCCATGCTTCATAAAGACGCTCTTCACTTCTTTCTGAAACCTGGAGATCCGTTGCCATATCTCTTGCCTCTTGTTCACTATGCCCACTGCCAAAGGCATGATGCCAAGAGAGTGGGCAGTATTTAAATTTTTTTGCTAAATGAATGAAGTTTGTACAAAAGCAAGTCCTAGACAGAGAAGATGCAGTGTAAGTATTCTCTTAATAATTTTAACTTTTAACCAAACTGTATTGTTTTTCTTCATTAGCATTTACAAGGTTTCTTCTCAGACTCCACATCATTCAATATTTTGATGGATATGTTATTTATCAAAGGCAAATATAAAAGTAAGTACCACAATTTATGTTTGTTGAAAAATTCTGTCTTTGCAGATAAAGCAATTAGGAAAAACTGGGCCATGTAAAAATGACCCTTATATTCCTGATGAGTCGCTAAATTATGGAGACCCCATTCTTTAAATGTGACTACAGTGCTGTATCACATGTCATGACTTAAACACCTCAGTTTTTACTTATGCTACAGTTAAAATAGGTTTAAAATATTAGTTCTTCCTGTATAATTTGATAATTTATTTTACAATTTAGTTAATTATTAAATGACTTTGAAAGTTTTTATTGTGCTGAAGCATACTTTTCAATACATGGGGCTAAACAGATTGAACTCTGGGAATCAATAGTAGAGGACTCGGAACTCAGTTGATTGCATTTAACGGTGGCCCACTCCTGGCTCTTGGCAGGCGCATTGGAAGTATTGATTGAGATGAAAAACCAAGATATGAAGTTCAACAAAGATACCTATGTCCTTGCTTTTGCAATTTGCTACAAACTGGTAAGACTGTCTCCCCTAAACTTTTAGAGCATTTTGGGTTGTGTTTGACAGAGGATTTGCTTTTTTTTTTGCCTCTACAAATAAAATTCAGTTCCTCTGAAGTCTGTTTTCCATCTGGTGCAGATATTTCCATTTTAAATATGTTCATTTTTAGAAAACCCGAGTTAGCCATGTCAGACAGTCCTATCATGGGAAAAGCAATTTTATCATCTTTCAGTCTTCTCTGGCATTTGTGTAGATAATGAGAGCAAGAAACAGTATGCTGGGTTCAAACTCTGCTGGAGAGTCAGTGCTCTTGCTCACACTGGACTTCACCAGACCAGTCGTATCTGGGGCCCTCTCCCCTAGAAGTCTTGGCATCCTTCAGTGGTGAGCCCAAGGGCTGCTTTGTCCTCATCTGTGAATCCTTCTGTGATCACTAAGTTGGAACTGACGTCTCCCTCTTGCAGTATCCCTTGATTGTACTCTACTTGTAGTCACAGACAGGGCACTCGTAACACCACCTGATACACTAGGTAGACGCCCATTTCATCCCCCTACAGCGGGTAAACTCCTTGAAGCACTGTTATATGCCAGACCTAACAGTGTCTAGTTCATGGCTGATCTTTAGTAAATGTATGTGACACTAAAATAAATTCTTTGATAAGACAGAACATGACATAGATCACTACTCTCATCACTATATCAGGATTGTTTCTGGCACGTAGACTATTTATTACTTATTGAATGCATAAAGGGGAACTAAAATACTACAGTGACCCAGGTTCCATGCATTATTGTACACATTCTTGCCATTTTAACTTAACAAAACCTCCTTATACTGAAAATGAAGGAACACTAAGCAAGGTAGAATATGGGTATTGAAAAATTTCCCTGAAAAATAAAGCAGTATCAATTTTCTAAAGCAAGAGGAGCATCTGGTTACAGGGAAAAGAAACCAACCTGGAAATTGAACATCGTGAACTCTAGTCTCAACTTTAGCAAGAACTGGTTTTGAAGTTACTTATCTCATTGGTGAAAGAAGTGTTTGGATTCAGGAGTGAGCAAGCTTTTTCTTTAAAAGGCCAGATAGTTAATATTTTAGACTTTGGGGCTCTGCCACTTACGGTCTCTGCCACTTATGGTCTCTGTCACATCATCATCTTTAGTTTTACAAACCTTTTAGAAAAATGTAAGAGCCTGTCTTAGCTGTAGGCTGGCTTTGGCCCCAAGGTCATAGTTTGCTGGCTGCCAGATTGTTAGATGATCCTTTCCAACTCTACCACTTTATGATCTGTGAATCAGAGGCCAGTGCAAGACACACTTGAGCAGCACTTCTTCAGCACTGTGACACCCAGTTTCCTGACCTTCTTTGAGATGCCTCCCTGAGTATATACTTAAGTGGAGCGAATTTAACTCTACTGCTTGTGAAGGGCAAGAGGACTTTTCCAAGAATAACTCATTTCACTCAGTGGAGAGAAAAGTTGAAATACTGGTCAGCCATTACAAATTGCAAGTCAATTCTGGGAACTGTCCTCTCTCATTAAATTCAGGTGTTCCTTTAGGATTTGAGCTGTGAATCACATCCTGACAGACACACACATAGGTACAGAGCTGATGCTGCTGTCATAAACCTCACCTGCCCACAACACAAAGGAAGAGAATTCTGTTTCACCACTGCTGTCTGCTAGTTTGTGTATCACTTATGTTAGGTTGTTTGGGTTCTGTTTTCATGGGATTCTTTCATGATTTACATTCAAAAAAGTTTTCATGTTTTCAAATATTTGGCTTAAGATGGATATTTTCAGATTGGAAACCTCCTCAGGAAAACTTCTGTGTGTTGCTGAGCTTTACTCTGTCATCTAATGTGGTTGAGGCAGGCTGACTCTTCACACTTGTATGCTATGGTACCTGTGTCTGAAAACCAGCCTGCCGGGATGAAAAGTAATCTGAATGTCTGCTGGTAGAGCTGCCTCAAATCAGAGAAACTAACAAAGAGCCAAAAATGGAGTTCGTTTAGATTCAATCTGCTAATGTATAGATAACTGAGCCTATTTACAAATAGTAAATGTAGCTCTGTATGGAGCTCAGCCTTTTAAGTGGCTTGAGATAGGCTCCAGGAAGTTCTTCCAAAAGGAAATTTGAAACACCGAGCACCACTTATCAACTTACTAAACTTAAAGGTTTGTGACATTTATTTATCAAGCAATCCTGTCTTCTCCAGAATAGCCCGGAATCTTTTCAAATCTGTACCACATTAAGAGAAGAAGCCCTAATCAAAGGAGAAGTCCTCTCCAGGAGAGCATCCTGTTTTGCAGTGGCATTAGCTCTGAACCAGGTGAGGCTGTGGGGTACACACAAATGAACTGGGGGTGGGTAAGCTTGGCTACTCTCAGGTGTTCCTGCTTTTATTTCTTTTTCCCTCTGACTCTATTATAAGAAAAAAGTCCCTATAAGGAGGCCAGTGCCTTTGGTGCCATGGCAACCTGCATCCATACCTCTGCCTCCAGAGAATGTTTTCCTTTACAGCTGAGGGCCTGACATGCACTGCTGTTTACACGGGACTGGGGGGAATCCTGTGGAAAATCAGGGAGGGAGGCTGCACTCTGAGAAGTTTCTCAAGTAATTAAAGTTTAAATTTCAGATGATTCATTTGCTATGTAATATGCTCAGAGAACAGTTTTAAATCTAAGGCTCTCCATAGTGTGTCTTCTAATAAATTCTTCAGGGGAACAGTATTCCTTGAGTTCTGGGTATTTAAAGTTATTTGCCTTTTTTTTTTGGTTTGTTTGGTTGGTTGGTTTTACCTGAACTACAGCTTTGCCATATATAAAACTGTGAAGTGATATTTCCTTTCCTGGAGGTTTTCTTTGGCATTGTTCTCTCTTCTAGAGTGGAATGTTGCCATGGAGAAATCTGAGGCCTGCCTGATTTTTTTTCTCCCACTTCTGAGTGATTTGATCTTGTTCATTTTTCTCATTTCTGACCTTTATTTCCATGGAAACATATTTTTGTTGGGATTTCTTCATCTGTCGGTTCTTTTCTTTTTCTTTGTTTTGCTGTTGTCCTCCCCCCCCCCCATATTGTCTATAGATAGATCACAAGCTGGTTCTTTTTTGGTTATTCATCATTGAAGAACATATGTTTCTCTTAGACCAGACATCTGTAGAAGACTCATGTGAGAAGAAACCTGAGCCATGCTACCATGGTCTTGGGTAGCAGGAATTTTCTTTATGTATAGAGTTTTCTACAAATATACATAGGCTTTGTTTCTCCGTGGCCAGTGGGAATAGGCATGGAGGTGATTCTGAATGAAAAGTCTCTTCCCTACTGCTGCTATAAGTGACACACTGTTTCCTACAAATATGACTGACCTGTGTAAATTCTTTTTTTTTTACTTTAATTAATTTATTTTTTACTAAAGGATAATTGCTTTACAGAATTTTGCTGTTTTCTGTCAAACCTCAACATGAATCAGCCGTAGGTACACATATATCCCCTCCCTTTTGAACCTCCCTCCCATCTCCCTCCCCATCCCACCCCTCTAGGTTGATACAGAGCCCCTGTTTGAGTTTCCTGAGCCATATATCAAATTCCCATTGGCTGTCTATTTTACATATGGTAATGTAGGTTTCCATGTTACTCTTTCCATACGTCTCACCCTCTCCTCCCCTCTCCCCATGTCCATAAGTCTGTTCTCTATGTCTGTTTCTCAATTGTTGCCCTGAAGGTAAATTTTCAGTACCATTTTTCTAGCTTCCATATATATGTTTTAGAATATGGTATTTATCTTTCTTCTTCTGACTCACTTCACTCTATAATAGGTTCTAGGTTCGTCCAACTCATTAGAACTGACTCAAATGGGTTCCTTTTTATGGCTAAGTAATATTCCATTGTGTATCTATACAACTTCTTTATCTATTCATCTGTCAGTGGACATCTAGGTTGCGTCCTTGTTCTACCTAGTGTAAATAGTGCTGCAATGAACAATGGGATACATGTATCTCTTTCACTTTTGTTTTCCTCAGGGTATATGCCTAGGAGTGGGATTGCTGGGTCATATGGTAGTTTTATTCCTAGTTTTTTTAAGGAATCTCCATACCATCTTCCATAGTGGCTGTATCAGTTTACATTCCCACCAGCAGTGCAAGAAGGTTCCCTTTTCTCCACACCCTTTCCAGTATTTATTGTTTGTAGACTTTTTGATGAGGGCCATTCTGACTGGTGTGAGGTAGTATCTCATTATAGTTTTGATTTGCATTTCTCTAATAATGAGCAATGTTGAGCATCTTTTCATGTGTTTGTTAGCCATCTGTATGTCTTCTTTGGAGAAACGTCTGTTTAGGTCTTTTTCCCACTTTTTGATTAGGCTGTTTGTTTTTCTGGTATTGAGTTGTATGAGCTGCTTGTATATTTGGAAATTAATCTTTTGTCAGTTGTTTCATTTGATATTATTTTCTCCCATTCTGAGGGTTGTCTTTTCACCTTGCTTATAGTTTCCTTTGCTGTGCAAAAGCTTTTAAGTTTATTTCCATTACTATAGGAGGTAGGTTATAGAGGATCTTGCTTTGATATATGCCATCGAGTGCCCTGCCTATTGTTTTCCTCTATGAGTTTCTATAGTTTCTGGTCTTACATTTAGGTTTTTAATCTAGTTTGAGTTTATCTTTGTGTATGGTGTTAGGAAGTGTACTAATTTCATTCTTTTACATGTAGCTGTCCAGTTTTCCCAGCACCATTTATTGAAGAGGCTGTCTTTGCCCCATTGTATATTCTTGCCTCCTTTGTCAAAAATAAGGTACCTATAGGTGTATGGGTTTATTTCTGGGTTTTCTATCTTATTCCATTGGTCTCTACTGATCTGTGTCAATTCTTAATTAGCCTCACATCTGCCATCAAAAGGATCCAGAGATCTTGTTCCTAGTTCTGAACTCTCCTACCACCACTGTAAACAGACAGGGAGCACTTCAGGCTGTGCCCTCACCTCTGGGGACAACTCTCTGTGCTGCTTCAGAGATGGCAGCCATGTCCTCCTCCTACTGCTCCATCCAGAGCTTACCCAAGCTCCATCTCCCATGCTTTTGGCAGTACAAACCTCTTCTTTGGTTTGAGGTTTCTGCTATGTTCTAATTAGGCCAAAAATGGGTTGGCATTTCTATTTCTCAAACTTGCTTTATTTTTTTGAGAGCACATTCCAATGAGAGAGGGGACATGCCAACTTTATGCCTCCATCCTAAAAAGTGGGACTCAGGCAGGTTGTTAAAACATTAAGGAATATGCCACAGTAGGAAACATTTTACAGAATGTTCATTTTTGATTACTAGAAAACATTCTTTTCTCTGACTTCAAAACCCTGGGGCACCATGGATAGGACTACCTTGACATCTTTAAATCATCTTTATTACAGAAGAGTAACGTTTATATGACTTGAGGGTCTGACTTGTTTTTCTTCCTTCTAGAACCAGCTGGCAAAAGCTATATCCATTTTTTCTCAAATCATGAACCCAGAAAGCATAATCTGCACTAATTTAAATGTAAGTAACTTCTTTATGGTTAAAGTAAGGCTTGAAATGTAATAAAAGGGATTTTTTTTTGTCTGTGTACAACAAATGACTTTTGCTCTCCAAGGTCTTTATTCATTCTGTTCATTTATCAATCACTATGTGAAAGTGAAGTCAGGTAACACCTGGAGTAACAGGCAAATTTGGCCTTGGAGTACAGAATGAAGCAGGGCAAAGGCTAATAGAGTTTTGCCAAGAGAACGCACTGGTCATAGCAAACACCCTCTTCCAACAACACAAGAGAAGACTCTACACATGGACATCACCAGATGGTCAACACCGAAATCAGATTGATTATATTCTTTGCAGCCAAAGATGGAGCTCTATACAGTCAGCAAAAACAAGACTGGGAGCTGACTGTGGCTCAGATCATGAACTCCTTATTGCCAAATTCAGACTGAAATTGAAGAAAGTAGGGAAAACCACTAGACCATTCAGGTATGAACTAAATCAAATCCCTTGTAATTCTACAGTGGAAGTGAGAAATAGATTTAAGGGACTAGATCTGATAGACAGAGTGCCTGATGAACTATGGACGGAGGTTCGTGACATAGTACAGGAGACAGGGATTAAGACCATCCCCAAGAAAAAGAAATGCAAAAAAGCAAAATGACTGTCTGAGGAGACCTTACAAATAGTGTGAAAGGAAGAGAAGCAAAAAGCAAAGGAGAAAAGGAAAGATATTCCCATCTGAATGCAGAGTTCCAAAGAATAGCAAGGAGAGATAAGAAAGCCTTCCTTAGCGATCAATGCAAAGAAATAGAGGAAAACAACAGAATGGGAAAGACTAGAGATCTCTTCAAGAAAATTAGAGATACCAAGGGAACATTTCATGCCAAGATGGGCTCAATAAAGGACAGAAATGGTATGGACCTAACAGAAGGAGAAGATATTAAGAAGAGGTGGCAAGAACACACAGAAGAACTTTACAAAAAACATCTTCACGACTCAGATAATCATGATGGTGTGATCACTCACACTCAGCTAGAGCCAGACATCCTGGAAGGTGAAGTCAAGTGGGCCTTAGAAAGCATCACTACAAACAAAGCTAGTGGAGGTGATGGAATTCCAGTTGAGCTATTTCAAATCCTAAAAGATGATGCTGTGAAAGTGCTGCACTCAATATGCCAGCAAATTTGGAAAACTCAACAGGGCCCCAGGACTGGAAAAGGTCAGTTTACATTCCTATCCCAAAGAAAGGCAATGCCAAAGAATGCTCAAACTACTGAACAATTGCACTCATCTCACACGCTAGTACAGTAATACTCAAAATTCTCCAAGCCAGGCTTCAGCAATACATGAACTGTGAACTTCCAGAATGTTCAAGCTGGTTTTAGAAAAGGCAGAGGAACCAGAGATCAAATTGCCAACATCTGCTGGATTATCGAAAAAGCAAGAGAGTTCCAGAAAAACATCTACTTCTGCTTTATTGACTATGCCAAAGCCTTTGACTGTGTGGATCACAATAAACGCTGGAAAATTCTGAAGGAGATGGGAACACCCGACCATCTGACCTGTCTCTTGAGAAACCTGTATGCAGGTCAGGAAGCAACAGTTAGAACTGGACATGGAACAACAGACTGGTTCCAAATAGGAAAAGGAGTGCATCAAGGCTGTATATTGTCACCCTGCTTATTTAACTTATATGCAGAGTACATCATGAGAAACGCTAGGCTGGAAGAAGCACAAGCTGGAATCAAGATTGCTGGGAAAAATATCAATAACCTTAGATATGCAGACAACACCACCCTTATGGCAGAAAGTGAAGAGGAACTAAAAAGCCTCTTGCTGAAAGTGAAAGAGGAGAGTGAAAAAGTTGGCTTAAGGTTCAACATTAAGAAAACTAAGATCATGGCATCTGGTCCCATCACTTCATGGGGAATAGATGGGGAAACAGTGGGAAAAGTGTCAGACTTTATTTTTTTGGGCTCCAAAATAACTGCAGATGGTGATTGCAGCCATGAAATCAAAAGACACCTACTCCTTGGAAGGAAAGTTATGGCCAACCTTGATAGTATATTGAAAAGCAGAGACATTACTTTGCCAACAAAGGTTCATCTAGTCAAGGCTATGGTTTTTTCATTGGTCATGTATGGATGTGAGATTGGACAGTGAAAAAGGCTGAGTGCCAAAGAATGATGCTTTTGAACTGTGATGTTGGAGAATACTCTTGAGAGTCCCTTGGACTGCAAGGAGACCCAACCAGTCCATCCTAAAGGAGATCAGTCCTGGGTGTTCATTGGAAGGACGGATGTTGAAGCTGAAACTCCAATACTTTGGCCACCTCATGCGAAGAGTTGACTCGCTGGAAAAGACCCTGATGCTGGGAAGGATTGGGGGCAGGAGGAGAAGGGGACGACAGAGGATGAGATGGCTAGACGGCATCACCGACTCAATGGACATGGGTTTGGGTGGACTCCGGTAGTCGGTGATGGACAGGGAGGCCTGAGGTGCTGCGGTTCATGGGGTCGCTAAGAGTCAGACACGACTGATGTGAAAGTTATAGTAGAGCCCTGTGGGAGGAGTCAACTTGAGCTTCCAGTTGTTTAGAAATAGGTGGGAAACACAGACATGCTCGTCCAAAGAGGTGGCTAAATGCTTCAGGTGTAACACAGGACTAGAAGGCTGTCAATTCAGAGACGGGGGATGGGCTCTGCAGTCTCTTCACTGAGACTCTAAGAAAAGCCTGCATGCCTCCTATCTCCTGCCCATGGTACCCGATTGATGGAGCCAGTGCATTCACAATGCATGAACCTGGGAAGCACTCAAGAAATGCTCACTGTTCTCATTCTTACTTCGTTGCCAGCCTGCCGTGGCCTGTCTACCCAGTGAGTCATCCTCACCTTCTTGGGGCAACGAAAAGACTAAGAGACTCTCCTGTCACTAGAGACACACAGCACCCACTCAGCCAGGCCCTGTTGAGGCCCTGCTTATATGCTGACTACATTTGTTTTGTGGGGAGTTGAAAAGAAAGCCCCTAGAACTTACAGTCTCCTGAAACATTAAGGGACCAAGATGAGGAAAACATTGTCAGAAGAACAGAAATGTGTGAACACCCATATGCCATGAGCTGGGATAGCGGGTCCTAGCCAGAGTGGTATTCCATCCAGGCGGGGGAGGAAAGGGCAGGCCAGCAGGAGCTAAAGCCTGGGGAGGAAAGAAGTGCTGAGCAGCATTCTGAAGGACACGGCTGTGGGCTGGAGGGATGGAGGGGAAAGGGCATTCTCTGTTAGGAGATTAATTTTGCTGAGGGTCCTCGTTTGCAGGTTATTTCTCCTCCCAGCTCTGATTCCTTAGTCAAAGGTACTTAACCTCTGTGGACCCCATTTTTCCTTTTGTCTGAAATAGCACTAGTAATAATACCTTCTTTCATTATGAGAATTGAATAAATAATCCATATAGAGTAGTTAGCACAGCACAGTTAGTGCCTGGCATGTAATCAGCGTTCAGTGATGTTTGCTAATACCAGTAGTATTTGTTTAAAATGAAATATGTTAAATAAAAAGGATTATTTATTTGTAGTAAATCCTAGGACCTATGAATAGGAATTGGGCAGGACTCCAAGCTTCCATGCTTTTAGTTCTGCTCAAAATTACCCTCAAATGTCACCCCCAGACCTGTGCCCAGATGAATTTCAAGAGAAGGACTAGATAAGCCTTTATGGTAAACTTTGGGTAACAAGTTCCAGCAAGAAGTCTGAGATAAGAAGAATGTATATCTGACCTCATATTTACTTTTCAGAATGCTTAAACAGGAGGGAAAGATGAACCTAGGGAACCAGAAAGATGGAGACAGCGATAGCAGAGAACCTGCCTAGAAAAAAGAGAAAGAGGTGGGTTTAGAAGGGAAGAGACTAAATATTAGAAAAATATCCTAACAGATCTTGTGGTTGGCAAAGGGCATGAGTCCCGAGCAGGGACGAGTGTCAGTGCTCAGTTAAGAGCTCATCTGTAAAACCCGGTAATGGATCTGATATAAACCAATGAATGTCATAAGAAAGGGAGAAACAGGTCCCAGAAATGAGTTTACAAGGCATCAGTGGTGAAGCAGAAGAAGCATCAGAAAAAGGCAAGGAAGCAATAGCACCAGGTGTCGAAACCCAGGAGTGCCGACAGCCCCATGTGCTATCACCTCCTGCCGGCAGGCCCTGGCCCAGGACAGGGCACCAGAGAGAAACTGTGGGCTAGCCTGAAGCTCTCAGCTGAAGCAGATCTAGGAGTCCGAGATGGCGAAGGTCCAGAGTCCAGAATCCCAGGTCATTTGAGCCAATAAGCCCAACAGACTAGGAAGCCAGATCTTTCAGCAGACATATATGCGATTTTTTTTTTTTCTTCTTCTCTGCTTACTACTGGATGTGAATGGCTCTGGGTCTCTTAAGTATGCATGCATCTCATGACTGGGGAGCAGCAGAACTGCTAGGACTCCAGGTGGTTCACAACATCAGGTAGGAAAGAAACCCAGGGGAGCGTGAGAGAGGTGGTTTACGTGGATCGTTAGTAGCTTTTCCTAGAGTTGAAGTTAGTGTGGGGAGATCATTAAGGGTTGGTGAGAAAGGGAAGGGAGTGGGCTTGGCAGAATTTTCGTTTATTTTAGCTAAGATACCACACTAGGTATTTACATTTGTTGGTTTACTTTATACAACATTGTTAGAACAGTATTTCTTCATATTATACATGTGGAAAATGAAGATTTAAAGGGTAAAGACGTTACCTAGGTTCTTCTTGCAGCTAATTAAGCAAACTAATCTGTTTGACTACAAAGCCCAGGATTTCCCCACTACTCCAGACCTACAGAGATTGGCACTGTGTGCCTTTTATCTAGGGTTGGAGCTAACTGATCCTCCTGAATAAGGAAGGGAACACAAGTCTGGATTTAAAAAAATGAATCTGCTGTTGGTACACATATTCGATGCCCTTGAATTTACATTCCTCATCTGTTCAATCCTTGGCTCTCTCTTACAGTTGTTATGAGACTCTAGTAATGATTTTTTTCCCCCAAATGAGAAAGGTGTGGTAGAAATAAACATGAGTCTGCCGGGAGCTAAGGTGTCCATCTCAGTCGGAAGAGAAATTCAGAGCATGATAGGGAGTGCAGTCATGAGCCAGGGCAGCCCAGCAGCTCCTCCTTGGAGAGCTAGGGGGCGGGGGAGACAGCCAATAAATGAGCCAAATGAGAAATTTGGAATTGATCTTGAATATGAATCATCCCCTCCATGAACTGGGTTTTATGAACTGGTGTTATCCGCTGTCCAGAAATTTAAAGAGAGTTTTCTTGTCTAAAAATTGTCACTCAGGCAATTCGTCCAAATGTCCTTTGTAAATTTCTCCTATTTCAATATAAGCCTGCTTCCTCTTCTTAGGGATGGTGAAAAAGAGATGGTTGCCATTCTCAGGTGTAGAAATCTTTCAGATTTTGGGTCTCTGCTATTAGAGCAGGTCTTTAAAAGATAATTTATTGGGCCCTAGCTTCTCCAAGGCTGAGTCATCTACTTAGAATCCTTAAGGGCAATTTGTTAATTATTCAGAAATGGAAACCTGACAAGTAGGCTGAGTAGAGAGTCTGTTCAGTCAGTATCAGCAGAAATAAATGAAGTTTTTTTTTTTCCCCTGATCTTTAAAAATTTAGGCCTTAGACTAAAATCTTTTCTTGCTGTCAGTTGGAATTTGAACTTACCTAATTTTTCCTCCTCAACCTAATTTTCTTTTGTTTGAAATTGGTCCTGCTGCTGATACAGCCCAGAGGACCTGGTTTCCCATTTCCTAGCTCATGCTCCTTTCACATGGAACTGATGGAGCACGTGATCTCACCGAGGCACATGTGTGCTAACCCTGACCTTCCATCTGAATTTAAACTCATCGATCCCAAAAGAGCCATAGTCCCCTCTGGAGCGTTGCTGCTCAATGTCAGAGGACTGCTTTTCATTTCCAAGTATGTCTGAAAGTAGCAGAGGCCAACAAAGGGGAGTTTTCCACCAATTTTATTTGAATTCTAATCATTTCTGTAGAAATCTACACCCATTTTGGAACTGAATTACCCTGCAGGGGAATTTCCAAGGGGTCAATTTCACTGCTTTTATCATTTGTCTAACACAAGTAAATGTTTTAATGTTTGTTTCTCTACTCACAAAGGCCACCCTAAAGTCCTAGCTCAGATGGGAAGTCTCCTAGGCTGCCCAAGTAGGGAAGGAGGCAGGACTTATAATTTCTTATAAAACCCTTTGTGGCAGCATCTCACTTAATATGTTTAAGAATCGCATTTGACTGGAAGCAAGGCAGACTCCAAAGATAACAAAAGTCTATACAAATAAGAGGCTTTCCTTTTCTTCCAAGTAGAAAACCAGAGGTGGTCGCTGTAGGTCTGGTATGACATTCCATAATGTCATCAGGGATCTAGCCTCTTTTTGTATTTCCACACCACCATCCTAAGTACATGACTTCCATCCATTTCATCTGTTCCAGCAAGAAGTAGGAGAATGCAGGAGGAAGAAAAGTTGGTCCCTTATTTGGAGGTCACTTATCCTCCAAAAAGAAAAAAAGAATGCTTTCCCAAATGTCTCACCCAACAACTTGTACTACTAACACGTTACTAGCACGAGCTTAGTCCCATGGCCACATCTAGTGGACATAAACCTGAGAAATACAGTTTTTGAGTTCTATACATGACAGCATCTATTATCAAAAAAAAAAAAAAGGAAAATGGACACTGGTTAGAAAATTAGCAATCCCTACCACACTATGCTGTTCTACTTCAAATATAGCAAACTTGAAAAGAAAAAAGAAATGCAAATTTCTGCATTTTCAAGACTTCTGTTCCCTTTTTTGAGCAAAGGTGTCCAGTGACTTGTTAACATTTCTTGAGGTCTCAGAAAATCAGAGGGGCGAGAACTGTGTGTTCTTTGAGTAGTTTTTCTTAACTAAAACTCCCCCTGCGCCTTGCTAATTCAATTTTTCTAGCCTTTTGTTTGAAATCTAAGATGAAAGCAAAGCACTGTAACCTGACTTAGCTTTTCTAATTGTACCCTGAGACTTCAGTTTGAGACAAGCTCCTAGCTTTAAATTTTCTCTTTGCCTTTCATCAGTAACCACCTCATCTATGTTGCCCTTCATCAATATAGTTCAAGGTACTGAACCTCATTCTTGAAATCCCTGTTGAATCAGAGATACCTCTGGAGGCAAGAGAGAAACTGGCAAAGAACAGCTGAAATCTTCCAGATGCATATCATTGATGAGTTTCTAGCATGAACTCCAGGAGGTTTACCCTTGCAAATTGCTTGGGGATCTACACTCCCTTTCTCATTTCTTATTGAGGGTTTGCTCTGTGCCAGGCACTGCAGATGTAGCATCAGCAAGATAGAGTTGTCTTTGCCTTTGACACGACAGACCACTGCTAACCAAATTGGGATTGGTTTTTATTAACAAAACTGTGTAAGAACTATTAAGACTTGGAATTTTACTCCACTTCCAAGCTAATAACCTGCCAGTTTCCTGGATGCTGGCAGAGAACGAGACACCAAGAGATGAAGGATGGGTTACTACTCACAGCAAGAGCGGAGGCCAGAGGATGAGCATTTTTGCATCAGTTTCTTGAGCCCAGTTCCCACAGAGCAACATGAAGAGGTCCATATGTCTCTTGCACACACAGGGGTTTATATTTTAAGAGAGGAACAATGAACTTGGAAACCTCAAATCTCTTAAAATGGGCAGTAAGTAGCCTGCCCTCAGCTTTGCATTAAACACTGTCTGTCTTCCCACGCTGCCGTTGTACAGACATCCTTGAAAATCCTGTCTGGACTAAAGGCAGTCAGTGCTTCCACCTCACTGTGAGAAACCCATGGAGTGTTCTCTCCTGACAATTCTGCCTGTGTTCTGAACACTAAGCTTAGATCAGGTCCTTTGGAGTTAGGCTACTTGGGGTCATGTCATTCTGTTCCACAGAACCCAAGATAACCCCTCATCCTGATTATATGCTCAGCAAGCATACAATATTATAAAATGGACTAGTAAGAAGATTTAGCTAGTTTTGTATAAAAACGGAACATCTCTTCCAGAAATCTTTCCTAAAGATAGAGAGCCTTAAAAATGTTTATACCTTTTGATTTTATAATTTCACTTATGGGAGTTAAGTCTAAGAAAGTAACAGTTTTTTAAAATATCTGAACATTTATTGATAAAGATGGTATTGCTCTATTTGATGTGTTGTTTATATGATGGATTGCTATGCATTCATCATTAAAAAAAATGAGGTTTTATTTTTTTCTAAAACTTACTGATGCTATGAGAAGGTATTCATTTCATAATAATTGATCAAAAAGCAGAATTGGAGAGATTAATAGATTTGGAGGATAATACATGAGATTATAAACAATGGTTAACATTGGTTGGTGAATTCTGAATTATTCTCATTTTCTTTAAACTTGACTGTATTCTTCAAATTATACCAGTGAACATTGGCAATGGGATGCAGCAGAAATGTGTTCTTTTTTTCTGGTATGTTAATTGTATATGATGGAAAGTAGTGGTATCATTTTGAAAGCCAAGAACAGTACCCAGTTTGATAACTATAATGTAAATAGGAAGGCCTCATTAAAACTTTAATCAGCTTCCACTTTATACTTGAACAATCTCTATGCTTGCAATTTCCTAACCAAAAAAATTCAAAAGGTAAAGGTATCTTTTGTCCCAGAGCCAGTCTTATGAGATTGTCTGATTGTCATATTCTCTGACTCCAGAGGAAATAGGAAGAAGAAACTAATAGTAATGTTTATTGAGGTGTTGATGTTTCAGGTTCACAATAATACAAAATATGAGCTGTAAAGGTATTTTCCTCATTTTACAAAAAAAGATATTGAAAGAGAGATTGAACACCTGACAAGAGTCACTGAGCTATAACTGCCAGTGCCAGGGTTCTGACCCAAGTATGTCAGACTCCAGAATCCCTGTTCTCCCCATTTCTGCCTTGTAACAAGTTCTGAAGCTGTGGTGTTTTGATTAGCTATTGGGAAACAGATTTTGGCTGGTGGCATTCATTCAAAGCACTTTTGAACCTGTGCACACAGATGATTTGGAAATAGCATAAAAGCATAGGCTTTCGTGAGAAGCTTGTAAATGTTGGCTTCTCTCACAGGGCGCATTTGAGTGCTGATTACTGATTATTGGTTTTTCTTGTTTCTTCTTTTTATTCAGATTATGATCCACATCCAGTCAAATATGTTGAAAACTCTCATAGACATATTAAAGGATGCCACAGAGGGAAATCTATCAAGATATGTGAAAAGACATGTATTCTCAGAAGAAGTGGTAAGTGTGCGGTTTTTGCAGGAATCAGGTGAAGGCACAGGAACAGAGGTGCACGTGGTACCTTAATCCTGTAGGCCACCTCCTTACAGAGCCTGGTAAATCTGGCCACCTCTCTTGTTCCTGCTGTAAGACTTCTATATGTGAGTGCAAAGACCTTTCCCCTGTAACATGACATAGCCTCTGAAATTCTAGGAAAGCTTGTTTCTTCCACGTTGTTCTTCTCCCCACACTGTTTTCATGCGTGTCAGCTCTTCCTTTGTTTTCCTTTTTCCTTTCTCCTCAAGCCTCCAATTCCTTCTCCCTATTCCTTACTTTCAGAGGAGGACCGCTGCCACACTGACACCTCCTTGCCCCCTCCCGCTCCGCTCGGTCTTCCCTCCCGAAGCCGTGGTGACCGCAGGCCCCGCTCCAGAGCTGGGAGCCCAGCCCCTCTGACCCCGCCCAGGGCACGCGCCCAGAAGTGGTATCACCTTCTGAGCATCCTCTCTATCGCTCGCCTTCACTGTGAATCATCCCACAGGCAAACAGGAGGCTCTAGTATCTCTCATCCTCAAAAAAAAAAAAAAAAGAACAAAGACAAAACACTCCCCTACGTAAACAAGTTAAAAGACACGGCAGGTGTTTAGATAGGAAGAGACAACGTCATAAAGTCAGCCCTCCCCAAGTGAACGTGGTAATGTAACATTCCAATAAAAATACCATTAGGTTTTTTCTGTAAAGTTAAGGTTTAGTAGAAAGAGCAAACTCGCAAGAATAGCTGGGAAAACTCTGTGAAGGAAGAGGTGCTAGACCTGCCAGATATGAAACCATATTAAAGCTTCTCTAAGGTCCTGAACAAACCACCTGATGGAACCATATAACTGTTTTGCAAAATTATAAAATTAAATTAAAAGAAGCAATTTCTAAACACTGAGCAAAATGAAACAAATGTCATACTTTTAAAGTATGGCTTAAGTACAGAAAGAGGATTACTGTAAGTCACTTGAAACCAGTAATTAGTACACTGCTAGTCATATATGACCTGAGAGGGGGAAAGAGGCAGTAAAGAAATCATAAATTGTCGGCAGTGATCACTTTGTTGGTAATGATACTGGTGGTGTCATGTTGACTAATCCAGGGGCCTGTTGGCTGGCTCTCCCCCTGCTTTTTCCCCCTTTTCCCCAGCCTTGTGCAGCTGGGTCCCAGCTGGCACCCGAGATGGCAGGTTGGCAGCAGAGCACAGTGGCAGTGGCCTCCCCTCTGCCACACGGTGGCCGTCCAAGCCCTGTCCCCGCCCTCACCCCCAGCTGAAGGCTGGCAGAGGGAGCCTGTGGAGAAGCTGGTCATGATTAAATGTAAAGATCTCTCTGAGACCTTCACTCTGTAGGCTGTGACTCACCTAAGCCTTTCTGGAATATGTTTAGAAAAGCAGGGAAACTAGAGATGTGAGCCGGTCTTAACACACACTCGTGTGCATGTGTGTGCAGCACCGACACGACTGCAGCGTTCTCACTAGCTCTCACGTCGGTCAGCCCTTCCCTTAGACCTGGCCCGTCAATATGCTGCCCAAATCACAACCCCATGGACTGTTAGCAAAGAGTCGGGCACGACTGAGCGCCTTTCACTTCACTTCACTTCAAAGCATCTAGACGAACTTCACATTGGAAAATACTGATGGTTTTTCTCTGACTTTTCCCCCTCTAAGCCTATAAGGCTGAGTTACTTAGAAAGCTCACCCTCTGGTTCAGTGTGGCCCCTGGTTGCTATGAGGCCACTTGGGGATCTGCGTGAGAAGTAAATTGATCCCTAAAACTCCAGCAGCTTTTGAGCTAGTTCTAAATATCAAGAATGTTACTATGTCATTAAAAAGAACTAAAGTAAGTAAAATGTTGATTTTGTTCAAAAGGTAGTTTCACATTCTAATTCTGAGTTCACCCATTTCTATAGACTTAAATCCCGTTTATATAGTTACAATGCTAATATTTACAACCCTGGTCTAGACCTTGCCCCCGTGCCTCAGACTGTATAGCCAACCATCTCTGGGCATGTCCGCTTGGATGTCACAGACACCTCAGTCTTGCCTAAAACACAGCTCTAGGTCTTCCCTCCCTAAATCTCATCCTCCCGTCTGCTCCATATCAGACAGTGACCACCCCGATCGCCAGGTTACTAAAGCCCAAACTGGAAAGATATCCCTGATCCCTCCCTCTCCCTCTCTCCTTCAACAATAAATCCTTTCAGTTTAATCTCCAAAATAGATTTCTAATGTTTACATCTACTTCTCCATCTTTTCTATACTTTTCTCTGTCTAAACCGTCACCTGCCTGATGACGGGCACCCCAGGATTAGTCTCCACATCCTTGTATCTCTAATTCTCCATACAGCCTTTTAAAATCTACATCAGACATGTCCTCGTTTGGACCCTCTGATGGCTTTTAGAATGATTCCAAAAAACTTCCCACGAGCTAGAAAGCACTGCATCGTCTGGCCCTGCCTCCTGCTCTAACTGTTAAATTGGACACACTTGATTCCACACTCTTGACCTCCTTTCCTTGATATGTTTCATCCTGTAGTGTGTGCCACTTGAACCCCCCCACCCCCTTTTATAAAATATCAGGGATGGTTTTCGAGTACTAATCTGAATGCTGTCTGAAGCTTGCGGGATCCCTTATTCATTCATGCCTCTGTGTGCCCCAGTACCCTCATTTTTACCACTTAAGTGCACACTCTGCTTTTTTTTGGCATTTATATCTCAGCTTCTTGGAGGATAAAAAGAACAAGGAAGAAGTCTTGCAGGGATGTAACGATGTACTCTTCTTGCTTTTTTTTCAGCTGGTCAAAGTGAGGGAAAAAGTGAAGGACATGCCCACTCTCCTGGCCAAATTTGATGAGCTTAACAAGAAACTGCACATAAATGGCCAGGTCACTGCGTACACTCTAGATGCCCTGCTCTGCCACACCCCCAGCGACAGGCAGCCCCACACAGTGCTGTTAAACAAGAGGACAGTCAGCCGTCGGACCTTCCAGCCTCTCAGCCAGTCCCTATGGGCTGAATAACCCTGGGTTCAAACTTCCTGTGGGTCTGAGTTGGAGGGGGTCTGCCCTCAGTGACTCATTGGCTTCCTAGGAAATCAGGCATTGTATTCCAGTGGACACAATATCAATCAACACTTGGTCTTCTCCTTGACTTTCCAAGTTCACTGAGTGCCGGCATGCTTCCCTGAGACATTCATATTCTGTGCCACCATGAAGATATAGATACAGGAGGTGGAAAGCTCGGCTCCCGCAGGAAGGAGGCTTCTCTGTGAAAAGGGCTGAGGATCCTTGAAGGAACATGGCCACAGGCTCCAGTCCAGCGCCCAGAAACAGAGTGGAACCCAGTAAGCACTAGCAGGAAGGAATTTCACTGTAAGTGGCCATCTGACCAATTTCCAGGGGAGGAATTACTTGCAGATTATAGCCTTACTGAATTAAGGAGGTCTGAAACCCTACGCTATCATGCTAGAAAACAGTCCAGGATTTTCTCACTGCTTCTGTCATTGTTACCTGTGACCCTGGACAAGACTCTGCATACTGCTTTGAAATTTTCACTCAAGGATCAGTAGGGTCAAATTTTCTTTAAAAATTAATTAAAAGATTGAAAGTTTCCTGAAAAAACTTTTTGTTTTCTTAGCAGGACAAACAAAACCAGAATTTAACTTTCAGAACTGATAATAATCCAAAATTTAGATGGTTATCACTTTGGTCATTGGCAATCTATATGCTTTTCAAAATAAAAGTCAATATAACCTCATATCGCTCTCTGTATTCTTCAGTTTTCCATGTAGGTCATAATACTTGGTTCTATAGTTTGTCTCACATTTAACGATTTTCTCTTTTCTCCCCTTGGATGCTTTCTTTTTATTTTTTAAATAGGTATGTCATGACAGCAGGTCAGAGCTTCCTTGTAGAGGTCTTTTGAAGGTTTGAAGCCCAGCCCCTGAGGGGTCATACCTTTTCTGAGGGCCCCAACGTGCTGAGATCTCCCAGCCGCCTTCCTGGAGCGCTGCAGACTCCTTATTCAGTGCTGCCTCTAAAACCAGCGCTAACTCTCACTTGATGTTATTCTGAGGCAAGAATTGTTCACAGAACCAGAAGTTCTAAAGTAGGAGGAATCTCCTAAGTTTCCCCTTCAGGTCGAAGAAATGACTTGTCCAAATTGGCATAACCGGTCTCAGGTAGAGCTGAGATTAAAATCCAGATTCCCAGTCTCCTACCCTCCCCCCTGTACCACACTGTGTCTCCTCAGAGAAGAAGGGACTCCACAGAGACAGAGCACTGGGGGCTCCCTGACTTACTGTGTGGCCAGGGTTTCCCCTCACTCGCCTTGTGTGTTAAACAGGGATAATAGTAATGCCACCCCATAGACTTGCTGTGAGGATGGAATGAGGTAATAAATGCAAAGCAAACAATTTTGCCTGCACAAAGTAAGTGCTATAGTTAACTGTTGTTACTATATTCAGAGTTTTGCACCTAACTGAAGAATTATATAAACACACGAGTTCCTCCTCCTGATTAGAAATATCAAAAGAATTTCTTTAGCCTATGCTCTATGAAGCATAAGCTTCATTTAAAGAAAATTCTCTGCCTTCATAGAATCTTAATTACATCTTACATGAGTCTGGTATTTTATAAAGGAGAAAAGCATTTGAATTTCTCTTGTCTTCAAAGTCTTGGGAAATAATAGGGCATGCTTCCTGTCCCTCAACTTATCTTTTATCTTCTCCAGCATCCATGGAGAACATGAAAATGCCCTGGGTGAATGTGGCCTTGGTTGTTAGCTAACAACTATTCATTAGCCCAAAAAAAAAAAAAGAATTTTCTAAACAATGAATAGGAGCCATGACCTTCCCAAGCCTTGTTGCTTTGAGTTGCTGGTGGCTGTGGTTTTCTGTGGACTCTGAAACCAGGCTCTTTGACCTCTTCCCAGAAGTCTTACTGAAGGGCAACTCAGTACTGAGGTAACCAGTGTGTATAATGTTCTACCTCAAAATAATTGAGGATTCTGAAGACTTTTTAAAAAAATAAAAAGCATGCTCAGTATTTCTTTAAAACAGTAGTTTCCTTGAAAAATGGTGTTTCTCTGTGATCAATAGTTTACCTATTTCTTTAAAATGGTAGTTTCTTTGAAAAATGGTGTTTCTCTGTGATCAATAGTTTACCTAAAGCATCCACATATTCTCCAGTATTTAGCGCCAACTGGGAAGCCCAGTCTGCCTAAAGCATGTACTTACTCTATTAATGAGAATATCGATGGACAGAAATCTTCTCCCCCAACTCTGTTACGTGCCTTTGTCGATTATTTTCACTTACTGTAAATGTCTGTTGCTACAGAAGCCAAAAATCATGGTGAGTACAGCACAGAATGAGGAGATGAAAAGATATCTCCCTAATTGGGTGATATCAGGGTAGTGGTCTGGTTACTGCTGTGTCAAAAACACTCCTGAACGCAATAGCTTAAAACAAGATCACCCATTTCATTAGAACTGATGGGGCCCAGCCAGGCAGTCACCTCAAAGACTTGATCAGCTAATATTTCTGGCAGTTGCTGCCTCAGCTGGGCTGGAGCCTGAATGTCCACCCATGGCTCCCTGACAGCACAGTACCCGGTACTAGGGAGTGAGTGTCCCCAGAGGACCAGGCAGAAGGCGTAACTTTTCATGACCTACTCTCAAAAGTCACTGAGCGTCACGTCCACTCAAGTCCCGGACCCAACCAGATTGAAGGAGGGGAGCATACGTTCCGCCTTTCAGTGGTGGTGAGGTCAAAGAATTTATGGACACGTTTTAAACTACCACAGATCGTTTTTTCCAGCAAGCTTTTTAAATTTGTCCTTTCCTATTGCTGCTTCCCTAATTAAAGTCATCATCATCAGTCATCTGCCTTTCAGCTCTTCTCTCTACTGAAGCCACAGTGTGGTTTCCAAAACAGAGCTGTCCTCCAGCCTGTTTAAGCCGCCTGAGGGCTCTTCATGTCCCTCCAGGTGAAGCGCAGACTCTAACATGGCATAGCCGGCCTTTCTGGAGCAGGCAATGGCACCCACTCCAGTGCTCTTGCCTGGAAACTCCCATGGACGGAGGGGCCTGGTGAGCTGCAGTCCATGGGGTCACCAAGAGTCGGACACGACTGAGTGACTTCACTGTCACTTTTCACTTTCGTGCATTGGAGAAGGAAATGGCAACCCACTCCAGTGTTCTTGTCTAGAGAACCCCAGGGACAGGGGAGCCTGGTGGGCTGCCGTCTATGGGGTCGCACAGAGTCGGACACGACTGAAGCGACTCAGCAGCAGCAGCAGCAGCAGCCGGCCTTTCAGAATCTGGCCCCAGGTTTGCCCATCCAGCCCCACCCCACACTACACCCCTTCTTCCCTCCCACTCATCTTTCAGGTCATAACTTAGACATCTTTTCAGCTAAGAAGTTCTGGATCCAGCTACCCCGTCAAGTCCAGGTAAGGGGAGCTACCTATGTGTCCCTGTACTTCACTCATCAACACACTTATCACACTCCTGTTGCCTGTTTTGGTTTTTTACTAGATTCACGGGCCATGTTTATCTTATCCCCCACTGTGTGCTTGGTGGTGCTTCAGTTGCTAGGTTGTGTCCGACTCTTGTGACCCCATGGACTAGCCCACCAGCCTCCTCTGTCCATAGGATTTTCCAGGCAAGAATACTGGAGTGGGTTGCCATTTCCTTCTCCAGGGGATCTTTCTGACCCAGGGATTGAACCTGGGTCTCCTGCACTACAGGCAGATTCTTTGCCAACTGAGCTACCAGGGAAGATTCAGGGGCCACATTTATCTTATCCTCCACTGTGTGCCTGTAAGGACATATTGGAGGATGAGCACTCACTTAACTCACTACCTCATTCACATTATGTCACCTCCTGTGAAGACTGCTTTTTCTCCAATGCCATCCACTTAGTCCCAGACACTCATTTAGACCGAGCTGCAAGCTTTTGCTCAGCCCATTTTGTGTCCTTTTCTCCATTCTTGTCTACCAACTCATGCGTCACCTCTTCCAGAAGGCATTCTCAAGCTATGGAACCCACATGGATTCTCCATCCATTAACTGACCAAATCCACATTGAGCATCTACAAAGGACAAGGCATATCAAAGGCCCTTCAGCTGCCACAGGGTAAAGACTGACATGAACCCTTTCCCAAAGGAGAACATTTTATCCTGCCATGAACTTAAGGACCTTTTGGTCTGGGCATTTATTTGCTTCTCTAAAGATAGTACTCATGACAGACTGATCAAAATCCTACTGAAGGGTAGAATTTGTAGTGAAACTGATCAGTAATGGGCCATTTCTGCTGACAGTTTTGTTAATGATACCCAAGACGTTAATACAAATTTCAATTAATTCATATTGTATATTACTCCCCATGGGAGGTAAAGGCTTATCTGCTATAATTCAGGTAGGCAAAACTGTAGATTTCTTGATTTCTCAGCAAGTGAACAAAAATTTCTTATTCATTTTCTGGTTATATTGAGAACCCAAGAGAGGAATTCATGGGAGATTTGATCTTGGTTGAAAGATACTTTTAATCTTGGTTTTAGATAAATATTTGATCTTTCTGGATATCTTCCTTTTATCCCTTTTCAGAGCCATGAGGACAGCTGAGCATAATGCAATGGCTGTCAAACTTTAGTAAGCATGAGAGTCACCTAAAGGGTTTGTTCAAACCCAGAAGGCTCAGCCCCATCTCCAGAACTTAATAATTTTTTTTCCTTTGGCTGCACTGAGTCTTAAACAAGACGCAGGCTGATTATTTCACTCGGGCTCAGTTGCCACAGCATGGGGATCTTAGTTCCCTGACCAGGGGTCAGACCTGCATCCCCTGCATTGGAAGGCAGATTCTTGACCACCAGGGACGTCTCCACCTCCAGAATTTGAATCCGTGGATATGGAGTAGGGCCCAAGAATGCATTTCTAATACACTCTAAGGTGCTGCCATTGCTAGTCTAGAGACTGTGCTTTTAACCACCGTGTTAGAGGAACCTAGTGTTTCTTCGTGTGCATGGGGAAAGCTCAGGCTTCAGATGCACTCTCTGGGTCTTCTCTGGCCTCTGCTGTGAGGAGGGAAGAGCAGGGAAGTGGGGCCTTGTCCCTGGACTCTGGAGAAGGTGACTGCCGAAGTCATGCCAGTACCCACGAGGCACCCTGCGTTCTGTGCCTCTGCCACTTGCCTCAACTCACAAAGACCCTCCCTCGGCAAATATCGATCCTCCCAAGCCCTACAATGGATTCAATGAATCAGGAGCCCCAGGGCATTATGATTTAAGACCAGTGTAAAGTGTATCTATGTAGTGTTTTCAAATCACCAGTAGCAGTGATTAGTCACTCCATCGTGTCCGACTCTTCGAGACCCCATGCACTGTGGCCCACCAGGTTGCTCTGTCTGTGGAATTCTCCAGGCAAGAATACTGAGGTCAGTTGCCACTTCCTTCTCCAGGGGATCTTCCCAACCCAGGGATTGAACCGCAGTCTTCTGCATAGCAAGCAGATTCTTTACCATCTCAGCCACCAGGAAAGTCCACCAAATTACATACATATCCATATAAAACGAGAACAACACATGGCACAATAGCCCTGCGCTTAGCAAAAACTAACCCAAGACTCAAATTTACATCATAACACTTCTATCTACAGACTTGGCAAAAGGAAAATCAGTACATAAAATAGCCATTTAAAAATATCACAATCGCAGAAGCTCTGATTAGTAAAATCTGATATGCATTATGCATAAAAATGTGTGGTGAACCATTTCATTGTGAATGTATCTCAAAGGAAATAGTTCAGAAAAGTACAAATAAAAAGATTTTTAAAAGCAAATGGTTTGACTGTATTGCACAGAAAACTGATCACAAACTAAGTTGGCTTAAATGGCATTACTTTAAGAATACCTTCTGAACAAAAATTGAATGGTATTGGTATACTTCTGTTTGAAGTATTTTTTATTCATTAACATGGTGTTAAGGACAAGGGGATTAAAAATGCCCTCTGTTCTCATGGAATTTGCATTCTCCAGGAGGAACAGACACTAAATGGATGACAGTGCAAATGAACACATGATCACATAAATGACTAGTCCAGAGGGATACTCATATCACCCTGTGGCGTAGACAACAAGCGGTGTGTGTGCCTGCATGCACGCGCACACACACACGTACACACACGGAAAGGAGGCCCTTTCTGGTCTCTCATAACACCGATTGTCTATGTCACTCACTCTGATACACAGAGTACGTTGTCTCGAGCTGTTATTGAGCCTCACAGTATATCTAGTATCTCTGGAAGGATGAAGTAAGTATTCTATATTGTCTTGTTTGACCCCAAAGTACCTATGTAGCATAATACTGTACGTACAGTGAGGCCTTAACGTGTTTCGAGAGAATGAACTAAGTAATGGCAGAGCTCAGTTACTATGAACCACCTGCCCGATATGCTCGAAGTATCTCACAGCTTGCTCGCAAACCCATGTCACTCTTTCTGTCCCAGTTTTACAGCTGTCAGAGCCCAGACACAGAGAAGGGGACGGCTGGAGAAAGGACTGTGGGCTGATCCGTGTGCTACCGTATAGGCCGAGCCCCTCTCTCTTCCAGCTCTGATGTGTGGATTTCCCACCCGCCACCCTCAGCTCATCTCAGACAGAAGAGACCCAGAGCAGGGGCTGGGCGCAAGTTTCCAGGTGAAACTTCCAAGTTGCTAATGAAGGAGGATCAAAGGCTGCTGAGTGCCCACCCCACCCAGCTGCCTGCCTTGCTCTGGCGACCTTTTTCCCGAGGGCTGTGGACTCCAGGGGCCTCAAAGGCATCATTACCACCACGATCAAAGGTGGGGTTGGGGCAAGAAGGCTGAGGGGGAATAAAGAACACCAGGCTTGGCTGCTAATCACTGCCTAGCAGCTGAAAGCCTCCAAAGCTGGTGGATCAGGACAGGTGGAGAAGAAGGCCTCATTTAATTAGGCTCTGAGAGGAGCACGCGCTGGGACCCTGAATGAGGCCCAGAAGGCATCAGGGAATCCTGTGTGTCACCTGTAGGGCTGCCTGGGCAAATGCGTGGCCAGATTCATGATGCATATCTCTCTCATTTTCCCCCATGCGCTTTTCCCTGCCCCAAGTCAGGCAAGAGGCTCACTCAGAAGAGCCCAGCATCACCACATTACCTAATCCCCCAGACCTCCCTCCCTCCCAGGCAGCAAGATCATCCCATCAAATTACAAGTGACATCACAAAGAAGGAAGGCACAACCCCCCACCAGGTGACTGCTCTGTAGCTTGATTTGACCTGAATTCACGAATGCTAGTCACATATGTGGCCACCGCGCAGCAGAACCTCCTGGTGTGTCCTACTCCACCCCGGGGGGACGTATTATGCAGCCCTTGGTGTTCAAGAGGATTAAGGTGACCTTCAGTTTCATGACTGGAAATTACTGGATTGATAGCAGGTAGTTTAAGCAGCCTGTTCTGGTTGTGGCAGGTGGCAGGATGGCCTCATGCTTGGGGAGGCCAAAGACAATTCCACACAAACGCTGCTTACTGAGAAGCCAGGAGAGAACCAGGCAACTCCACAGGAGGCTTGGGGGCTGTAGGGTTTGTACCCACCCCCCACAGAAAACTGGAGACAGCAGAGGGAATGTCATTTCCAATTTATAATCGTACAGTGGCTTCTTTGGCCCTTTGCTGCTCCAGCGACAAGAAATTCACAACTACAACAAGAGGGCTTTGCATGCTAAAGTCCATAAAAGAAAAACAACTAACACATGACTTACCGTTTCTTAAACCCTGCGCAAAGCCCTTGGTACACAGCGTCTCACTTCACCGTCGAGTAAACTCCACGAGAGACTGCGGGCCCATTTCACAGGTGAGGAGCCGGAAGCTCAGCGATGGAACAGCAGGGAGCGGGTGAGCGCAGGTAGTCCGGTGCCCGGGCGCAAGGCTTCGCTCCGTCTGGGTTCTCTTGCTCACAGGGTGGCTGTGCGTTCGCGTGTGCCTGCGTGAGTCTGCACAGGCGCATGTGGCCGTCTTCAGAAGGGGTTCATATTGTTGCTATAGCAGAACCCTGTAGGGGCCTCTGAGCGAGAAAGGTTAAACTATACCTGCCTACACATATATACATAGATATTCATGTCATATGTGTATACTTGACACACACGTGCATTAATGTGTCTGCGTATGTCCTGGTTGTTCTTTGTTCGTTTGTTTGTGTTCAGCGATCCCTGGCCGGCTTCAAGCTTTGCTCTATCGCTAGTACACAGCCGAAGAACTTAGAGTAGCCAGCAGAGGGCGGCCAGAGTCACTATTTTAAAAGGTTTTTAGCAGCATCTTCCTGGAGAAGGAAATGGCACCCACTCCAGCGTTCTTGCCTGGAGAATCCCGGGGACGGGGGAGCCTGGTGGGCCCCCTTCTGTGGGGTCGCACAGAGTCGGACACGACGGAAGCGATTTAGCAGCAGCAGCAGCATCTTCCATTTCAGGAATTCAAAGAGAATAGAGGGCCACGTTGCAGGTCAGACAGGAAAGGTAGCTGCAGATTGACTTTAGAGAAGATGCAGAAGATTGCCCTCTCCCGGGTTAAGAACTATCCAGTGTTGGGACTTGCCTGGTGGCGCAGCGGTTAAGACTCCGCGCTCCCAATGGAGGGGGCACCAGCTGATCCCTGGGGGGGAGAACTAAGATCCTGCCACGCGACAGGGAGGCTGGGGATAATCCAGTGTTGAAAGGATGTTTTTAGAAGAGAGAAAACAGTGACGATGATTCTCTGCAGATAATATACGGATGCAAGTTATGTGTGTTGCATCAACTACATGTTTGATGAGAAAACGTGTATGCTTCTTATTGAAAGAAAAAAGATAGTCCTTGTCTCACTTGGGAAAGAGTTTCTCCTAAATTAAGAAGAAAAACAATGAACTGTTTGCCTTCATTTACTAAAGTCACATGGTTATGTGAGAGAAGTGAAAAAGATTAATTCTGTTTATTCTATTAATTCTTAATTCTATTGTCTTTCCACCCTCCTCAAATCAATCATATAAAAGTAATCTGACTACCTCTGCCATCATCAGGAAGGTCCTATGTGGGAACTTTGTCCATTAAGTGAGTGGGATTGTAATATTCTGCTATTTGTCACTGCCCATTTCTAGAAACAGGATCAAGTTTGATCAAAAAAGATCAAGTTTCCACTATCACAAATCTTTAAAAGTACATGGAGACTTCACAGAGTCTAACTATTATAATGGGACTGTGGTTGGGATTCTGATAAAAGATACCCCTAATAGAGACCAGAGCCGAGGAGGGAGAGAATGGGAGAACCACGCTCAAGTGTATTCAATAGATAACTCTTGGGAGCCATCAAAATTACCTGGAAGAGATTCTGTGTGACTGGATATTTGACAACAACTGATGAGAGTGAAAGAAACTGGATATTCATCACTCTAAATGTGTCCTCCTGAGTCAGTATGGCTTAGGCACAGTAGCTCAGGGATAGGGGTGCCGGAAAAACAACAAGGCCTGGGGAGAAACCCTATAATGGATGCTATTCCCCACATATTTTCCACAATTTATCTCACCTATAAAACGAAAAAATCCCCCCAAACCTGGTTAATAGCCATTTGGTCAAAGTCCTCTAGAAGTATGGAGTGGAGCAGCCAGAGCTAAGTCTCTCTACATGCAGCGTCTGCAGACTTTTATCCCACCAGGAGGTTGGGGGTGGAGAGAGGGTGGTGTGAAGGCCGCGCTGTCCTGCACGGCACCTGGGGAGGGGACGCTCCATGACAAGGTCCTGCAAGTAAACAGTCAGCGGCATGAAGCTTCCTCATGCGGGATGTGTGCTAACACTGAGAGCTGAGCAGTTAACCAGTGAGCAGTTGGTATGGACAGCAATTTTGGACTCCAGTTTATAGCGCTTGCTACTTCCCCAGAGTCAAAAATGCTGAACTCAGTGGACCATGGGTTGGGCCCAAATATCTATTCATATGGACCACTTGGGTCTGTTTTTAATGTCTCTTTTGTCCCTTGGACCATCTGAATCCCACATTTCACTTGGCATGAGTAGGCATGACATATTATCAGTTCTTTCACTCAGCTAAGATCTTATGTGCAAAGCACATGTATAAATACAGAGGGGGGAATCAAAGGTAGGTAACCAGCACACCATCGCTACCTCCACATAGCACATCCCCTGAGTCCATTTTGAAGATTCTGAGACAAATAGGTAATGTGTACCCCTGTTTTTGAATTAGTTTTGACAGGCAAACTGGGCTTGGAGGAGGTTGGGTGCAATTTTGTCTTCTGTTTGGTTTTCAATAAACCAATGTCATGATTTTTTTTTCCTCCTGAATTCTGCTTCCTCTTTTTTCTCTCTCTGTTCTTCTATTTTGTGTGTTCCCCATCATTTTGTTAATGCTTCTCCTTTGAAAAAAAAGATATTTTAGGTCCGTTTTTGGGGCTGTTTGGTGACGGAGTTTGGCTTCCTGTATCCTGACTCTCTCACTCACTGACTCAGAGTGGAGGCTGCTTTACTGGAATTTAGGAGAAACTAGATGTTTGCTTTCAGTCCTGTTTTCTCCTTAGCAGAAACTAGTATTTCAAGGGAGAAGATCCAAATAGGCCAAGTTGAGAAAAGCAAGTAACAAACTAAAAACCGATTTTCCTCACTGGCCATCCTTAAGCTTTATTCTGTAGAAGGAGAACAGTGCCATTTGAAGCTGCCCATTTGCTCCCCAAATATGTCTCCCGTACCCAGTGTCTTATGTGGCCTTTGACCTGAGTTAAGCCCCTCAAGGCAGGGCATAGGCAAGATGAATGAACTAAAACTATCTTTCACTGCAACCCAAAATAAATGTCAACCGTACACTCTGCTCAATAGAGAATATTTAGCAAGTTCCATTATGCCTGGAAGACAGAGCACATAGGTTAAAAATAACAAAATGCTTTTGCCAAGTTCAACATTTCCAGACCCGCTATTCAGGTACCTCCTAATACTGATGAACTTCAGATCTAAGTTTAAAGTTCAACTCTAGGACTTCATCTCTCATTCACTGTTATGGTTTGGAAGATGCTTATCACCATAAAATTCATAATAGTATCCCATCACCGTTAGCTTTATTGTTTTAAGTGGAGGCAAACAAATTACCTTTGTCCATAGCAGCTAGTAGAGGAATATCTGTTTTTAAATTCATCTGATTTTTTCATTCTTAGAAATTGATAAATGAATAGAAGATGCTCAATCAAACCTCTGGGCAAGTAGTCAAAGACTGTGTGCATGGGTAATTAGGGAAAATTGTACACTTAATGAAGACAACAGTGGGAAAAGAATGAACCACGAAGCCCATGATGACTCAGTTGACAACGCTTTTCGGTAAAGTCCACACTGTTTGGAAAGCACATTTTCATCCCTGGTGTCAAAACCTCCAACAGCACATAGAAAAGTAAAAGATGCTGGTCCATGATGAGTTTGTCTAGGGTTATTTTGGAAGCCCCTGACCTATTTGATGATGATGAAAAAGACTTTCATTTTTTTCTCCTTGTCTATCATACTTCCTATCCAAAATGATAAGTAAAAAGGAAGGCCAGCTAACAAGTACTCAGCCCATGCCTGAACTGGTTCCAGTCAGATCCAATAGAATCACATCAAGTTGCTAAGAAATTCTGCTGCCAACACCTGCACAGCAGTGAGGCTCAAGCCCTTGTTCCACACTCCTGTCTGTTGCTAGGCTATCGTGGCCCAGATTTTGAGAAATTTCACCTGCATGTAAATGTGTGACAGGGCTTTCCTGGCAACCTGTAGTTAACAAAGAATAGGAAATGAAAACCATCATTATCGCCACAAGGTTCCTTTTACACAAGTTTCCATAACTTAGAAAGGTACCTCTGCTAAGGACTTTCTGCCCTGTTTTACTTATCTATACTGCTCTGCACTACCTCAAAGTGAGGAAGAAGGAGAAGCACTTGTCCCAGGGGTGAAAGGTCTCATAAATTGGCTGAGACTCTTTTCAAGGGCTAAGGGGCACCCCTCAGAGTGGCCACACTCTCTTTTGCCCAGTTGGATCCCAGAAGCCAATGCCTCAATGACAGTAATTTGCACAGCAAATATATCAAAGTGCTACAAAGTCTCAAGAATATCATCTGATTTGGAGTTCCTCAAGTAACCCCAGCAGCACTTAAGAACCAGAACCATGATGTACAACCGTGTGAGCTGTTCCTCTACCAAGGATGTTTGGCAGAGGGGCTGAGTGTCAGTGAAAATCCAAGGAAGCACCTTTTGCTAATTCACCCAGATCCACTGTGTGGACAAGTGGGCACTGTGAAGAGCCACCCTGATCCTTTCTACTCGAAGGTAAAAATTCAGAAAATGTTGCTTTCTCAAATCAACTGAGAATCACACTGAGAATCAGCTTCAAGTCCTCAGGATACCACGACCTGGTGCCAAGACCTCTCCAGTCTCAGCCCTCAACTCTTCCCTAGCTTGCATTCTTCTTGCCACATATGCCTTCTTCCCACTCTCAGAAGACCATGGGCATGGTCCTACCTTAAGGCCTTTGCACTGGCTGTCTCCCTGGGTTTGCTCCTTCACTGCATTCAGCTGTCTGATCACATGTCATCTCCTTGCGTAGGCCTGCCTTGACCACCTTGTTGAAACCCCACCTCACCTCTTTTCTGTCCCTTATCCTGCCTTTTTTTTTTTTTAAGAAAAGCACTCACTACCTGAATTCTATATTTATTTGTTTATTACCTGGTTTCTCTCTAGACTAGAGGTTTATAAACCAGCCTGAGGGCTAAGTCACACTTGCTGTCTACTTTTGTAAATAACGTTTTATTGGGATGCAGTCACTCTCGTTTATTTGCATTTGTCTCTGGCTGCTCTCGCCCCACAACTGTAGAGTTGAGCGGTTGCAATAGAAACTGCATGGGTTGTTTATTTTTCTAGAATGGAGCTGCAGGAGTTGTTTGTAAATTTTTGAGATTAATTGTTTGTCTGTTGCTTCATTGGCTATTATTTTCTCCCATTCTGAAGGCTGTCTTTTCACCTTGCTTATAGTTTCCTTTGTTGTGGAAAAGCTTTTAATTTTAATTAGGTCCCATTTGTTTATTCGTGTTTTTATTTCCAATATTCTGGGAGGTGGGTCATGGAGTATCCCGCTTTGGATTATAGCAGAGACACAAATGGAATATTACTCAGCATTAAAAAAAAATTCATTTGAAGCAATTCTACTCAGATGGACGAAACTGGAGCCCATTATCCAGAGTGAAGTAAGCCAGAAGCAAAAACAACAATACAGTATATTAACACATATATATGGAATTTAGAAAGACAGTAATGAGAACCCAACATGGGAGACAACAAAAGGAACGCAGATGTATAGAATAGACTTGTGGACTTTGTGGATGAGGGTAAGGGTGGGATGAGATGGGAGAAGGGCATTGAAGCATGTTAATTGTCATGTGTCTAATCAATCGCCAGCCCAGGATTGATGCTCGGGACTGGTGCAGCGAGATTTCCCGGGGGGGAGGGAGGAGGGAGGGGGGACCCGGAGGGGAAGCATATGTAAACCCATGGTGATATCATGACAATGTATGGCAAAAACAATAATAA